>CM044402.1:33160000-33587500 GCA_024322285.1 Musa beccarii
TCCTGGTTTTGAGAATGCTTCTGTAGTTCAGCAATATGCTCCTGAGACTGCTTTAACTGCATGCTAAGGGCATGAATTTCTTTAACTGCATCAGCGTGCAAAGAAATTTGATGATGTAATAGGGAATCCTTATTAGAAATAACTTCTTTAGACTCATCAAGCAGGAGCTTTACATGTGCAATCTCCCGAAGATGGGCTTCGTTCATCTCAGATAACTTGTTCACAGTCATGAATGCAACAGTTGCATTTAGCTCAGCTTTCTTGATTTGTTCTTCCTGCACTTCAATACCATTTTCTAATTCATTTATAGTAAACATCTTCTCTGTTATCTCTGTGGTCAAACGAAGAATCTCTTGTTCTTTATCACTACTTTCCAGTTGTTGAGCTTCAGTTATAGCAAGTGTTGCTCCCCTTAAGGACCTCAACTTCCATTCCATATCACACCTTATATTCTGTGCCTCCTCCAAGCATTTCTGAAGTTCTTCAATAAGCAGATCTCTTTCTGAAATGCCCTTAATTATCCTCTCAATCTGTTCACCTATCCAACTTCTTTTTGGAAAGGAATCAGAGATGGAATCTACCTGATCAGTAGCTTCTTCAAGAGACATATTTCCATCGGCAAGAATGTCAGCAATCTCACATGCTAATCTTTCCCAGTCTTCAGTCAGTGACCTAAGATCCCTGTCTTTCTCTTCAATCAATTCTCCTAGCTTTTCGTTTTCCTCAGCCATCACATGCAACCTTACATGTAGCTCTTTCAACTCTGTTTGTAATCCAATCAAGTTTTGTTTAGCAATCAACTCATTTTGTTTGCTGCCATCTGCCTGCTTTTGAAGCGCAGCAAGTTCTTCTTGCAAGCATACAATCACCTCAGCAGTCTCAATCTCAACTTGTCTGCGGACTTCATCCATTTCTTGTTCAAGAGATGTTTGAGATACCTGATCACTTTGGCACCTCATGTTCAGATCTCTTGCCTTCTCAAGAGAAGCTTGCATTTTTTTCAGTTTCACTTGCAAAGGGGAACCCTCATTTTCATAATTTCCATGTGGAATGTTCCTAAGCTCCTCTTGAACAGTGGACTGTTTCTCTATCTCACTGGGACAGAGACCAGACTTGTTTCTCAGTAGAAATATCTCCTGCTCTTGTTTATTTAAAATCTCCTTTTGCTGATTGCACCTTTCCCTTGCTTCTTCCATCTCATTTATCAACAGAATATGTTCTGATTCAAGTGCTTCAATGATGGATCTTGCATCTTTCAGTTCATTATTTATGTCTTCATACTGCTTACTCATATATAAAATCCTTCCATTTGCTGATTTAAGCTCATTCTTTGTATGATTAGCTCTTTCCTCTACCTCTACGAAAGATGACTTCTCCTCTGCTAGGATTGTCTTCAGTATATCCAACTCCAGCTGCAAATTCAAAATTTCCTCAGCATGTTCCATCATATGCTCATGCAAGCATTCTTTCTTTTCACAGACCTGAGTGTCCATTTGGGGTAACTCTAACATATCCTGAAAGCACATTGAGATAATTACAGAATGTAAATATCAAGGTATACAATACCGACTGATACCGCCCGTTTTGGGCGGTACATATCGGTCCAACAGGATACTGGTACGCGAACCGCCCACTACCGGTCGGTACAATTTTTTTTAATAAAAAAATATTTTTTTTTGTTTTTTTTAGGTTCGAGCAATGTCGCCCGAGAAGGAAGGCGACGTGCTCGTGCGGCAACATCGCCTCGGCGACGTCGCCCGAGAAGGAAGGCAACATCATTTTTCCATTTTTTAATAGATTTTTTTTTTAACTTTTTAACATCGTACAGGCGACGATGCCGAGGGCGATATCGCCGAGGGAATATATATATATATATATATTTATATATATTTATATATATAATATTTAATAAATATTATTTATAATTATAAATATATATACCGAACGGTATGTCAAAACGTACCGTTTGGTACACGGTACCATACCATACTAGAGAAGTATCGAAACTCCGGTACGATACGATAGTGTAGACCTTGGTAAATACCAATAAATTAGCAGAAGATCAGCAGTAGAGATGAACATATAGGTAGTAGTACATACAATGTCCCTATGCTTGAGGTTGACATGTTGAACATGGTTTGCAGAACTAAGATTATTTAATTCAACTCGCAGATTGCTTATCTCCCTGCCAAAAGTAAAGGAATGAACAGTTGGTAATAGAGAAAAACAAAGGACTAGCAGATACAAGTAAATTGAAATTGATACAGGTATCATTTTTAATGCAGAAATACAGTTACCTAGTGAGCCTTTCATTTATTTCTAAGCAAGACTGAAGTTCACTCTTGCAGCTTTTTAACTCCTGATGGGTCTTGTTTAACTGAAAAGACACAAAGCACAGTTGACAAATAAGATGTTATTAGCAAAAAATATTCTGAAAATAATATGTTCTATTAAATGAACCCGAATAATACCTCCACAAACAATGATTCATTATCTCTAGATGAACAAGCAAACTGGGGAGTTCCAACAGTCTGCATTAATTAGAAGTGTTTGCATAAGTCCAGAGATAAGATGTGTAGAAAGACAAGAAGATTTTGCACATACTGGGGTTTCCATGTCTGACTTCAGGTGCTGATCAAGCTGAGATTTTCCATCAAACACTTGCATTAGCTGCAAGGATAAAAGAAACTATGCTTATATTTTGCAAGAATTTTATCTGATGAACAAGTTATGGTGATAGAACAATTGCAGAGACCTTGTTGCGCAACTCAATTACTTCAGCTAATAAAAGTTCTCTCTCCCCTTCTTTATAGAAGTCCTGGAACCTGTAGAAGAATATTGCAAAGAGAACAATGAGTGAATTAGATATGAGAAAAATAAAAAATTACAAGCCATTGATTCATTTCCTACCTACGCAGTTGGTCTAAGAGCCTGATGTTTTCCAATGCAAAGCGTGTCACTTCAGGATTCTTATCGACTCTTGCACGAAGCAATTGTACCTCCTCGGAGAGAGCAAGTTTTTCTTCCATTAAATACGAGTCAACCGGCATCTGGCCTTCCAGAAGATTTTCCATTCGGCGAATCTTGTCCTCCCGAAACTTCAGCATCATTTTGGTGCTTTGAGTATCATCCTCTCTCTGACGAACCTGCCAAACAATGCAAGTGATAGAAGATCCTTAAAGTAACTCATTGCAGATGTCAATAAATTTTTTGCACCAATCTTACAGCAGAAAACATACTAAGCGGTTCAACTGCTCAATTTCAGCTTGGAGTTGCTTAATTGTAGTGTCTGCCATTTTTTCTCTTCGCAGTGCACCAGCTAGTATAGCTTCCAAAGACTTCAACTGCAGCACAAATCGTAAAGAGCAGAAGCCTTCATTGTCATAAGAAAGATTCATCTACTTAGAAACTATGATTTTGTCACAAGTAATTAGTTCTTCCAGACACACAATATAAGGAACTCAAGCAGTGACAACATCATCCTGTTATGATGATTCAGGTCATTGCCATGCCAAGGAGCATGCGATGCCCTATGTTTACATAAAAACAGAAAGATCTACACCTTGAATAAAGTAAACCCTAGGTGGCCACGATAAACCATTTGTTAGTCTCATATATTTACCTGCTTCATCGAAACTCTTATGCTGTCCACACCTTCATCTGTCTGGAACTCATCATCATTTGCTTCAGTAACTTCTGGCAATTTCTCCACAACATATTCGTCACAAACCTCACTCGTACGATTTTCAAAAATTGCATTACGAAACGATAGAGATCTCGAGATGTTTTGACGCTTAAGAACTGAAAGCTCCTCCTGTTAGGAAGCCACCATTTAAGTTTTATGCTAACCAGTACACGAAGGGGGAAGTAGTCTTAAGGATTGGAGTCCACCTTTAGTAAATGTATTTGATGTCGTAATGAAATGACATCTCCTGAAGCATCTTCATTGACGACAGCCTTACAATTTGAAGGGGAAGAAGGATCAGTTATACCAAATATATAGTTAAAAAATTTTAAAAAACTTGCTAATTCAATGAACATAATGTTTCAGCTTAAAAACAATTACGTTGTTCTGTATGAGTCTTGCTCGCTGAGCAAACTTAAGGGTACTTAGAGTCTCATTAGCAGAGCTGGACAGCATATGATGAAAAATCAGTTTGTATTAGTGTACTACATCAAAAATTGCAAACACAAGAGACAAAAATAATTTAGTAAGGCAGTCATATACCATATTGAAGGGCTGACATTTGCAATTATCATAGTTTTGGAGTTGCCACCCAAAGAATCCTGAGATGGTGACAGACATGAATTTGGAAATATTTAAGGAAAAGGAATGAGAACAAAATAGAATCACTCAAATGTTTCTCACTTGGAGAAGAAATGTGAGCCTTGAGTCCCTGTAAGGAACATGTCTGTGCTTCCCATGAGCCACATCAGCAAGAACCATTATAACATGACTGCAAATGCACAAGTATCATCATATGTGGTCTGAGAAACCATATTTCAAAACCAGGGATTTAGCAAAAGGTGTGATATGAATAAGTAAAGAAATAGAACTCTTAAAAAATCACTTTCTGGCATTGAACTTCATACCCAAGTGTTGATAAGGATTTGTTAATATTTGCAGCTTCCTTTAAGCGTTCACCTTCAGCACCTGAAGTTTTCTGCCTGTTCAAAATGCATATTAGTTGGCAAAGCTTTTAGCCTCTGGACCAAATACCCAAAGGTAACATTGGAACAACTTGGCATTAAGGTTTACCTTTCAGAACCCGCTAGATCAACAAGATTTAGTCTTGCAAAACGTAAGTTTACAGTTGAATCTTTTTCCCATCTACTCTCAATTATGCAAGTAAAAACACTGTGTGAACGGCTGCTCTCACGGTTCATATTTGTAGCTGCCACTTTCCTATTTGCAGCACCCTAGTAAAAGGTATGATAAGTTGAAGTTTAAGAAAACCAAAGCCAAATGATAGCTTCCATGATGATGAACATTGTGCACTCAGAGAATATCATCAACCTGTATAAGAAGATTTAGAATGTCATTGACATTCTCGACTACATACTCCGTAAGATTTTCAACATAGACACCCTTCCTGATATCTTCTCGCAGCTACTCAATACGTATCATGTCAAAAAGGATCAAGGTATATAAGACATTAGCTAAAAGAAATCAAGAGCTTCTTGTATGATATAAGAAATACCAAGGACTTCAAAACAGAAACTCAAATGGTGCTTACAAGCAGATTGCTGGAGGTGGGATCAAGAAGATCAGTAATTTGTTCATTGTAAATCTCCAGGAAGGAACATTTGCAGCTATATTTAAGTTTTTCATCCCTCCTGCTTTCTTCCTCCTGCAGGAGAAAAGCAACAAGGATACATGTGACTGTCAATCTTTAGTAAAACCTATAGATCAAATAGCATTAGCACCAATAATAGCATTTTACCGCTTTAATTCTCGCAAACAAAAATTCAAATATTCTTGGTGTCATTCCACGGTTCAGGCTAGGTCTCACTTCCAGTTCTCCAATTTCACCAAGCATCGTATATGTCTTCCCACTTCCAGTCTATACTAATCGAAACAGAATTTAGAACAATATAGAGATAACAGATGGTTGTGAGAATTTAAACAGAAACCTAATCAGATAAGAGAACTTGCATCTGAAATAAACATTCTATAACAAAAGTAAAAGAAAAACCTGGCCATATGCAAAGACACAGCTATTGTAACCCGACATGCAATTCTCAACCATTGGCAAACCAGCAACTCGAAAAAGCATCTCCTGCATATAATTTCCAAGGTACTAATTTGATATGACCTTGAATAATTTTCTTTGTTTTTCTTAATTCATAAAACATACCTGATTGATTGTTTCACATGAAACATAGTCAAACGTAAATCGGGTTTCTGGTTGACCAATCCAACTGATGTTGTGTGCACTTTCTTGCTTCAAGCATCTGTGGAGACCTTGCAGGCTTTTCTCTGTGCTACTGAGAGGACGAACACGAATGACAACCTAAAAGATTAGGAAAGCATTTAATGTTTTCTATCTTTCAATTGATCACATACAATGTGACATCTCGATAATCAAACTAAGCTAGCTGCCTATAAAATGAGAGTTATTTACTTCTCAAAAAATGTAGTTATGGGAGATCCATTAAGACAATCAGTATGTTGATAAAGAGATTGCTTTAATTCAACATCTACAATGATTTCTGTGGCACGAAGGAATCTAGATCCATGTCACCTTCTCAAATGCAAATTTCAATAAATGATGGCACTGCAAATACTTGAAAGTGCAAAATACATAAGCAGCATCAGTTTTTTGACTTGACTCTTGAACGATTTTTACAATAGGGAGCATGCAAAAAATGGTAGGCATTCAAAGGTACTAAGCATCATCCTATCTAGTATCTACGCCGAGTCTTTATGGATTTATCCAAAATGATTGACGAACTAGTTTAAAATGGAAGAATATAGCTTGTAGTGTCTTTTTCATAAACTCCTCTAGAAGGATATATTGTTTTGGATCATTATTGCAAAAGAATACCAATCATTCAATTAGGGGGAAAAAAAAGGAACATCAGTTGCTTGTAATGTCTTTTTCTTCCGTTATACACACTTAGGAGTTGAATAAAAATACGAGCCCATAAAAGTTTTCTACTCTTTTGTTCTCTTCATGTTCTCCAATTCTGATACTTAAGGCAACATAATTAGACTTACCAAAATGTAAGGACTTAATAAAATTTGCAACATTTTTCTGTGACCTACAAAGTATTGGTTACTAATAAAGGATAGAAATGCAATAGGATACATCAATGTGTCAAATTTTGAAAAGTAGGATAGTTACGTGCTTGACATTTTTTTAGTGTGTATAGCTACATCATGGCATAGCTTGATAATACACAAATAGGAAAGAGAATAATATTTTAAATCCACAAAATTATATGCAATATAGTTCAGCCCTTATTTCTAGTGTTCAAAAAATATTTACATAATATTATAGTTAATAACAACTAATTATCATCTCTAAGATATTCATGATGAAATTAATTATTTTCAGCAACATAGTACTAAAAATGTGGAGATTATATTAACAAATTAAGTAAATGAAATAATTTCATTATCTTAATTTCTATGATGATCAATTTGATGCTCAATTTGGATGAAATAATACAATATAATTATATCCATCCTATTTATAATCACAAGTTCAGTATTTACGAAAGACAGATTTCTTTAAAGAAGTATCTTTATAAGTATCCATAAGTAAAGTATCTTATATTTCCGACAACTATTTAAAAATCAGATGCTCGGAGTATCCATGTCCAGGAAATATCTACAAGTGTTGTATTTGAACATGACCAGTGTGGATACAGAAAACAATTCAATGCTCTTGTCTACCATTCAGCAACAAGTAAAAGTGTTTTAAATTATAATTGTAAGATTTCATCATGTCTAGCATTGTTATATTATAATTACTAAAACCTAAGCTCAATTTTAGTTATTCCATGAATTATTTTTATTTTGAGATAGAATAGGATAGAAGGATACCTACAATCTTCCATTTGGCATGTTAAACCGCTTGCTAATCTTCTCCTTCTACAGAACTTCCTACACTGCTAACCAGTTATGATTTGGCATCATATTATCATAATTATGATGCTTATTACAATGTTGCTAGAAAAACAAATATATTTTGGTAGCAAAATAGACAACTAGGTACATACAAATCTCTTGTTCTTTACATGCCAGGAAATCTTCAAGGATTCAGCAAGTTGGATCATGAAGGCAACCACTAAAACCTCAGAAGCAGAAGCTAAAAGTGATGTGGGCTAGAGGTGAGAACAATCCAGGGGATTGGAGCAAGAGCTCATCCTTTCAAAGCTTAAAAACATTAAAGAAAACCGAGAAAGCTTTTTTTCTCATAGTTATGTAGGCCATTTTCATCAAAATTATTTATTGTCCCCTTCACTGCCCAGATGATGAATATGGCAAATACAGCTCGAAGATCTGCTCTCTAGTTGTGGTGAAGATACCTTGTGAAAAGTATCTTGGAAATGTTTTGTTGTTGTGGGATAAGAATCATGATTCAACAATTGTAGTGCAGCTACGTTGTTAGAGTAACAGGTGTTGGTATAGCATTCATAAACAAAATTTGCTAGGCTAAACAATAACAAAAATTGTGCTACCTGCACATTATGATCCATCCAGAACGATGGATCCTCCTTGAGTTCAAAGTGCGGCACTTCAGATGAATGTGCAACAGTGGCAAATGACGGTGTTGTTCTTGGCGTTCCAATGCTCATTGTTCGAGTCCTCGCACTAACAGGAGGACGGGAGTTGCTGAAACCAGAGCTTGGAGGCTTCGTGACACTCTTCGTTGGAGTGCTCTGAGTAGAACTGCAATCTGAATGCACCGATGATGCCTTCGCAGCTGTCCTATACATACGAGGAGTGATCAAACCAAATCCACCTCCAGGACATATGCTTCCGCCACGGCTTAGTGGCGGAAGTTGGCTGCTGGGACCTTCGTAGCATAAATCGTCACCATTGTCCGCGTCATTCATTCCCGGCTCACCCTTGAGGCCCCAACCAAACCTTTGCCGGCTTACCATTTTCTCTGGGGTGTGGAACGGCAACCGGGACGAATCCGAACCCTTCACCTGGCTCCTGAAGTGGGTTGTTTCCGGCTTCCTCCTCGAAATTGCTCCTTGATCCAACCCCGGGTTAGGGTTTTGCACCGGCTCTTGGATCGTGATCAGAGGGGCTCGAGATGGATCGGATTCCAGCTGCGAAGTCGAAGAACCCGAAGGATCCACGGGGAGGTTCTCATTGTTGATCTCCGAGGCGGGAGCCTTACCAGTGTTCGAATTCCGGCGGAAAATCCTCAGATCTCTCAACATCCTAAAATCATTTCACCAAGAAAACACAAAATAGATTTTTTAAAAAAAACTTCCAATCACGAAACCAGGACCAAAGGTGACACGCAGCATACCTGAATGAGGAATTCAAGAACAAGATCCGGAGCGGAAGAATCCTGAAGGAACCTTTCGCGCTTTCGAACTGATAACTAAATTAGATGACCAGTGTTCACTAGATCAGATGATTGGTGACTCTCATCGCATCTGGGAGGGGGAAGAGAGAAGAAGAAACCCTAACTGGAGGAGACGGGGGCGATAGATCTCGGTGTAAGAAGTGGTGTTCTCTCTCTCAGCTCAAGTGGAACGGCACATATAATGAGACGGACGAGTTGAGGAATTCGAACCGAGGCGGAGGGATGACCAAAAATGGACGGGTGCGATTTGACGCGGATTTAAAATTTTGACGCCCGGTCGTGATGAGGTTTCGAACTGGGGTCAATTTTGGAACTACAGATTTGTTGCCGTTTTCTCTTGTCTCGGACTTCATTTGACAACGGCTACTTGCGGACTCGACCTTGTTTGAGAGATCCAAGGGTGACGATTCCTCCACATGGACTCTTTCTAGTCACATCCGTTGATACAACAGACCGATTTAAATGTCAACCGACCGATCCGAACCAGATCAGAGATGAGGACCCACTGTGTTCATGCAGATTTATCTTCATTGAATGGTCCCCTATGAATAAAGTCTATCAAAAATTACCATATTTAGTATTCGACTTTCAGAATTAATTGGGATCAAATTTTCTATCATATGGCCTGGAAAATATCTTGCAATAGACTCGAATTAAGGCAACCCATAAGTGACATATATATATATATATATATATATATATATATATATATATATATATATATATATATATATATAATTTCTTTCTTGATAAAGAATAAATGACATATATATATATATATATAACTCTAAGTGGCCAGCTAAAATAACTAACACCTTTAAAAAAAATATTGGATAAAATTTTAAACTCTAAATCTTATGCACTATCATAAGACTAATATTTAAAGATATTAAATCATGTCTAATCATATAAATTAGACTGTAACATTATAAACCACATCTAATTATATATATGTAGTAATTAACAGGTAGTCCACTTGAGCAACCAAATAGCCTATAGGACCAAAATTTATATCTTAATTTTTGCCTTGCAAAACACTCATTTCTTTAGTTCAATTTATATGTCTTGCTACATGTCATCAAAACGTATCATACCACAGATAATTTTTTCGATGTGTATGGTGATCATTTGTACAACAGAGGAGTCCAAACTTTGGCATGTATCAGCATGCATCACCATCCAAGAATTATATTTGCTTGTTCCATCATCCGAGATAATGGAGTTCATGACATTTGAACCACGGGGAGCTCAAAGTCCGACAGCTACGTTTTTACGGTAGCTCAGAACCATAATGGACACTTGGAAACATACTCATTTACAAATACACATCAAAAGAAACTCTGTTGCTTACCATTTCTGCTGGGAATCGGATGATGGTAAATGGTTATGGAATCTTGGTGACAGGCTAACACCAAGGGCAAAGATTGATGAAGCAGGTTCCATCTTTGAAGTATTTGATCTCTTTGTGTGTCAAGTTTAAGATCTACCAGTTCAGCAGCTCTTACACAGCTTTGGCACAGCACTTGGTTGAACTCCCTGTAACCATAAAAAAGAGCAACAAAAAGATAATTACGGTTTGAGCTGGGATAAATTTGTAGATCCAGACCCAAATTATTGAAATTATATTGATTCCACATCTTGAGAAGCCAACTGCTGATGGATGGTTTATAGGCTGGAGAGTGATGGACTACTAATTGCACTACAGAAACAAAGATCTACAACATGATGATGATCTTCTCTTCATGAATACATCCAAAATATTGGAAATCCAGCATAAAGTAAAAACTCAAAAGCAATCAGTCAATTCCTGTTTATTGAATTCATCTCATTTTGTAATAACTGATGAAACAACATGAAAAAATGATGGTTATGAAAGCAAGAAAGTGATGATATTTAGTCCATCAAAACTTCATTCCTAAGTAGCAAATTGCAGCATCTGATGCATCTCTTCACATGACATATCTGAGATACTGGTTCTCAAGATAGAGTCAGTATACTGTTTTCCATACTCAAGTCCTTCAAGCATACCTGTGGTTAAAAGTTCCAGAGATAAGCTGGCAAAAGCCTGGCTCCAACACAATCATAAAAGTCTGCTGAGGGACTTAATTAGCATCTTCAAATTTCTCCTTGTAGCCACATCGCCTGTGAAGCCCGAGATGTCTGAGGTAATACTCTGAAAGGACATGTAGGAGTACTTCTTAAAGAGTTTTTTGTTAAGAAACAAGATTTCAAATAGAGGACATGGATGCCTCACATCAATGTTCTTCAGAGTAAATATGAGGGTGAAAATAGATTGCCTAGTTAGTTCAGCATTCTCAGGAGTTAGGATGGCAGAATGAACCTTCCTGCAAAATATTTAAAGTTAGTGACTGTGGACATGAATGTTTCACATGAAACTCAAGGCTGCATCTACAGAAGAAATTTCCTACATAGAAAAGCTTTTGATAGAAGTATAAAACAAGGATAAAGTTTGAGCCGAAAAAAAAAAAAGAAAACTATAGCCTGCCTTCCCATCCACAAATGGGCCTCTATCAGTATGTGAGGCCATCCATAAATATTGAGTGTCATTCTTCTTGATCCAATATCAGGTGATAGCTTCTTTTATACTATTTGTCCTATCTCCTGAAGAAAGTTGCATTAGTGCTTCATAAAAGTCCTGTGAACTAAACCTGAGCCTATTCTACAAGCAGTATCTAATCTGCAACAGTCTTATGCTAAATGTTTAAATCAATATGCTAATTTCAGGAAGTGCCGGACATGAGTTAGGGGTTCAGAAACAGCTTCAACATGACAAAAACATGAAAAGAGCAATAGCAAATTTTATTCATCAAAGGAAAGATCTTTCTAATCTGAATTATTTCTTTATATATATATATATATATATATATATATATATATATATATATATATATATATATATATATATATATATATATTCTCCAAACAAATTCTATGGGTTTGAGTCTTCTCATGTTCATGAGCAGGCTACACACATATGAATGTCCTAATTCACTCACATGACAAGATCATTATGTGCTTGGCTGCACATTTTAGTCAACCACAAAAATTTGGAATAAGAGCTTGTTGTATCTAACACAAATATAAGCATGTGTATGCAAGCAGTTGACAATATTTGAAACAAATGAACTACCTTATATTGGTAATATTAAAAGGTTATACCTTAAATCCACAGTTGCCTCAGCTAAACTCTTGATTAAATTTTCCACATCATTCAACAGAGTACTATCACGTACCTCAGCTAACAAAGGTTGGACACCTTCAACCAAGGCCTCAATCTGTTGCGTCACTACAACAAATTCTTCATATTTAAGAATGCAAATTTGAATTTTTTTTTTATGAAAGAAAAAATAATGAAATAAGAACAGCAACCAAAACAAATGCAACAAAATTCAGATTATGCATGGAAAATCTCTTTTGAAGTAAAATAGCATGATAATGAAGTGAAGCTCCTCTCAATGCCCAGCAGGAACGAAATGATTCAAACTTCATGCTGATGTACCGACTTCAAAAAGTTAGGTGTGAAACACCCTTGGTTCACAAGCAGAAGAATTGTGAAATAACACCAGAATTTGTTATCTAAAGATTCTAAACTACTGAGAAAATTCGACTGACACATGCTAAAACCCACACTTTCTGATTGGCCCAAAAAACATGAGGATCTAGAGACACCTTATTTAGGCATAAGACTGTACCAAATTATCAATGACCCTATATATCTAACAATATGATAGTAATTAAAAAAACCACGTATAACAAAAAGCAAAACATATATGAGCAAAGCAAGTCTAGTGAGAACCTATAGAAGAGGCATAATCTCATGCTTTTATGATCCAATGTAGGATAATTACATGAGTGATTATTAAGGTACAGAACATATCAGAATTCTGAAATAGATTAGAATAACCAAGTCAATGAGCCTCCAGGAAAAGGCAAATCTCTGCAATTTAAAGAAGTTCATGATGTCCAATGATCATAGATCGTTTTTTCTTTTGATATTTCCTTTAAAGAAAATAAGTTCTTTGGCTGTTCTAGTGAAATAACATCTGATAAAAGAGTATAGCAGAGCTACTGATTATGGAGATGTGATGGATTGCAGACATTAAACACCAAACTTATTTGATCAGCACAACAAAGATGCAGAATGATACTTACTATAAGGTATTCTAAAAAAGTAAAAAAACTTCCTCGCACCTTTGCAAGGAGAGGTTGTGCTTCATCTACAACAGATGCCACCTTTTCAGCCAATCTATAGCTTCGGGAAATACCAATTTCATCCATTTCTTGTCCAAGATGGGTAAACACTCCAACCAATGCATCCAAGGTTACCCCTTGCTGTCCTCTTATCTTCTCTTTGTCGTAAACAATTCGACCTTCTTTGACACGATCAGCATCAAGAGGACCAACAGAAGATTCAGGAAGTGGATCTCGTGGCATAATATCAATCAAAGTCTCCATAAGAAGGCCAGACTGATTCACTTCAACCAAAGAATTTCAAGGTAAAATAATTTTGTCATCTTCAACCTACCATCAAGCTAAGGTTAATTACTAATTTGGAATCAACCAACCTAAGAAGCTCAAGTATAGAAAAACCTCTCACCATATTATTATCAAAATCATACATCAATATTTAGTTCTTGAGTGCATAACATAATAAAGAGATGCAGCAGCATCAGTAACCCACACTGTCACGGACTTAGCTAGTTTTGCCTAAGCCGTGCAACACTATTGCGTGTCAGTCCGCAAAGGTCAGCCTCCCCGAAACCTCCTATGATCCCTTAAGACCTGCAAAAGAGAAGACGGGACAGAGAAAGAGCTTCACACGGGATCCACAAGCAACTTTTTCAGCAAACACTTTATAGCCAATGCAAATTCTAACCATGGACATCACAAGCTCAGAACGCTTGCACAAAAAAGGTATAAAATTGGTCCACTACAGATCGAAATCTAGTATAAGTGTCCATATAACACCATCATTATGTACAAGCCTGAAACGGCCACTAAACTCGCTCAAATGAGGTTGTTTAGCCTTTGGTCAGCCCTTCACATGCTTTGCAAAGTAAGAACAAACCAAAAATATACGGACATGCATAAGCATTACACCGAACAAGTCGTTTACAATTTGTCCATGACATTCTCCCCCACTTATTCCTTCGACGTCCTCGTCGAAGCCTTTGTTAACGCTGCAATTCCTTGCTTTTGCTGGATCTTCAATCTTCTGCTCCTACTACAATGCACCCCTCGGCTCCCAATTGTTCCCCGTATTGTTGTTGTTGAGTCGTCGAACTTTAATCCGCCATGCTGCTTCAACTCGCCAATGACTCTAACTCTGGTGTAGGGTCGGCAGAGTTGGGCTGATCCTTACTGGTTCTTGCAGATTCATCTGATGAAGGAAAAGACCATCTTTGATATGCGTCAGTCTTCAAACACTACATGTCTCTTGAACTGGATAGATGCTTGTTGGAGCTTTAACGAGCATCGCCTCGCAAACTTTGAAGTTTTCAGGTCCTTCCTCCGTAAAATTTTCCCCATCGAATCTTCTTCTATTTAGTTGTCTCATCCAAGTAGGTTCGCATCACTTCCGCTTTCGATTGGCATTCAGTTGGGAAATGAAGCGGACAATCTACTCTCAGTAGCACTGATCACCATTGGTGAGGACTTGACAACTATTGTCTTCCATTAGTCTCTTCGAAGGGTCTTTAAATCTGTGCATAGCTCCTCTATTGGATAACTAAGAGAGTTGGGGTACTCGGTTTCGCCCATTCTCTTGAGAGTTGAGAAGGCAAAGGTTACTTGACTTCGCCCACCTCCTCGAGGTTGTACTTCGTGCGTCGAGCTGGTTATTAGACTTCGCTTGCTCTTAGCTCACACTTCCGAAGCACTTGAAGTATTTGCAATCCTTGCGTTGAATCAGCTACTGTGATTCACCTTCTCAATGTCATTGAACTTCTGGAATGCAAAAAGTTATCACTCCAACTTGGAGCAAGTCTTTGATAAATTTAGTTGCCTTTGGGATTGTACCACCTTCTCTATTTCTATCGCCTACTCCTCTGAGCAGCAAAGGTACAGCACCGCGTTCTGCCTGCTCCGATCCTTGATCATGCACTCTTGCATCGACCCAAAGTCCTTCACTTACGGCTATCTTGATGAGAAGTCCATTGACATCGGTCTTACAAAGTTCTCTGGCCTCTACCCTTCAACCTTGTCTTGGTACATGGAGTTTGCCTCTGCATTCTCCACCTCCTCGGTCCATCTCATGACCAAACACTCTCCCTCCATGAAAGCAAAGGATCGATGACTCCACGGAAGTCACACTTCTGCGGTACCATGGCGTTGACATGCTCATGACACTACTATCCGTTGGCTTGCATCTGCGTCCCTTCTTCGCAATCGATAGATCCGCCTCTGCGGCACTGCGGCACTCCTCTGAGTCCACCTTCATTCTAACCGATGCTTAGTTTTTGAGTAGCTGAGTCCCTCTGGACTCGTCATTGCTTCCTCGCCCCTTTTTCGACCACCTGCTTCAGCACCTCTGTGTTCTTTGAGCAGTTCCCCTTGATCGATAGAAAGACAAACTACAACTCCCATGTATGGCCTCTGCCATCATGTTGCAGGGCCTGCACCGATTCTGTTCTCCTTAGCTTCATTGGTCGCAACGTTCGCTTACTCGGCCTTGTCCTCTGACTTGCTGGGCTCCCTTAAGCGAATGTGAGCTCTGAAGCAGTCCAACACTTCAGCTGCTCCGATCATACCTCTGCATGATCCAGTCCCCCCATGGGACTCACTAGTACTTGCATCTGAACTTCTCCCTCTAGTGCACAGCCCCCATATGTTGATGCCCAAGGCTTTCATTCAATGCAACCTTCGATGCACGCATGAAAGACCCGCCTCTGCGGTACCATGGCATTCCCTGCTTGAATCCATAGCTCTTGTCGTCGTGTTGGCCACCGAAGTGGAGCTCCCAGTAACACTCCTAATCATACTTCCGTATGATCTCATCCCTCATGGGAAACACTGGTACTTATATCTGAACTTCTCTCTCGATAGTGCATAGCCCCATAAGCTAATACCCAAGGCTTTCATTAAATACAACATTCGATGCACACACGGAAGACCCGCCTCTACGGTACCATGGCATTCCCTGCTTGAATCCATAATTCTTCTTGTTGTCGTGTTGACCACCGAAGTGGAGCTCCCAGTCGCGCTCCTGATCATGCCTCTGCATGATCCAGTCCTCCCATGGGACCCACTGGTACTTGCATCTGAACTTCTCCCTCGATAGTGCACAAGCCCTATAAGCTGATGCCCAAGGCTTCCATTCAATGCAACATTCGATGCACGCATGGAAGACTCGCCTCTGCGGTACTATGGCATTCACTGCTTGAATCCATAGCTCTTCTTGCTGTCATGTTGTTCACCGAAGTGGAGCTACCAGTCACGCTCCCGATCATACTTCCGTATGACCTTGTCCCTCACAAGACATGCTATGTGTGTCGCATTGCCACGAACCATTCCACCACAATCCGCTGCATCATGTTGCCCCCTGATGACATATCTTTGCATTCTGATCCTTGTGGTATGAACTCGAACTGCGATCTCTCCATGTGCCGACTCCGCCAACACATCGCAGGGCCTTTGCCACCTTCGATTCTGTTCGCTCCTTTGGCAATCGACCTTCGTCCACCCGCTCTCGGGTCACACCCGGACAAAGCATAGCTCTAGGACAGTCCGTCGCCTAGCAGCTCCTCTGAAGTCCCCTGACTTCGCTGAAATTAGTGCACTATTGTTTGGATCCTGGGCCTTTGCCCCTACCAGCACAATCTCCGCTGCACACCGCTTTCCTCATGGCAACTCGAATAGCAACACTGTGGCATATTCTTCAAGAGTACCTGCCTCTACGTCCTCTTGCCCCGTGCCAATGCCTTCTGACACCAACTTTGCCTCTGCAAACTGTGTCGCCATAGTTCCTCCGTCAAATGTTTCACCGAGATAAGGTGCATGTGCCTCGAAGCTCCCTTCGTCTTTGGCACCATGCAAGATGAGTCTGCTCCATCAGAATAAAAAACCCATGGAACAAAATGATCATACTCCTGCCTGTGCAAGAGTTCGTGTCCTTGACCTCTATCTAAGGAAAGCTCCAAGCCTCCGCTCCATATTCCATCTTCTATGCTAACTCCCTTCGTGCGGCTTGGGTGTTTCACTAAGTTACCCCCAAGTTGCTCTACTTCTCGATTTGCATAGAGTTAATGGTAGTCCTCACGCCCACCATTCCACGGGTTAGCCCTCTGTTGAGTCCGATCTCCATATCGACTCCAAGTGTGCTTTCACTTTGTGTTGCCTTGGGTCGCTCCCCCACTTAATCTCGCTATGCGTCCACCAACGCATTACCTCTTACAAGAACATGCGACGACTCCTCGCCGCTCGCTCGGTCCGTTGAGTTTTGTCTTAAGGTACTTCTCCTCAACGTGTGCGGTCCGTTGCACATGATTCTCCCTTTGGAGAACCGGGACTTATCCCTCCTGGATATTTGCCTCGTTGGAGCAACTTCTCTCTTCGTATCCTTCCCTTTGAAAGTTTTGGAGACCACCAACCCCTCAGACTACTCCGTCTTTGCTGAACAAACTATGCACTGTTCTGCCTCCGCAAATGCACTTGCTAGATTACGACTCTTCGCCAATACAACTCCCACTGCACCCCTCTGGGTCTAGCAACATGCTGAACCTGCTGCATACTACAACCTCTTACAAACGTATCCTGTTCATGCTAAAGAGAAAGTTTCAATGCTCCATGGCGCTGACCTTCAGCAATCTTGGGATTGCCACAGACGGTCCATCGTCCGCATATAAGCCCTTGTATGGTATCGAATTCATTGAGTTTGCAACTCCCCTCACCTCTATAAGCTTTGTACAACTTTTTCGATCGCTGAACAACCCATTCCACCTTGCACGGTCTCATCCTTTACCAAGCGCCCCGCTTGCCTCGAGCACCGTCAAGTTTGGGTGCCAACGTCAAGCCACTGCTCGAACTCAGCCATCCCAACCTTTGTACGCTACGTAATTCTTCTTAGCTTGTTTATCCTCGTAGTGCCCCTTGCGCAAAGGGTTGGCCATTCTCGGATGCTCGCTCCGCTGAGCGACTCCTTCCCCTACAACTCAATGTTCGTTTCAGCGATCAGCGCGCTTACTATTTGCCCCCTCGCGCTGACCCTACTAGGTCCCCCACGTTTTGCATGCTAAGTGTTTCTATATGTGCTTGTCCCGCTCTGATACCATCTGTCACGGACTTAGCTGGTTTTGCCTAAGCCGTGCGGCACTATTGCGCATCAATCCGCAAAGGTCAGCCTCCCTGAAATCTCCTACGATCCCTTAGGACCTACAAAAGAGAAGACGGGACAGAGAAAGCACTTCGCACAGGATCCACAAGCAACCTTTTCAACAAATACTTTATAGTCAATGCAAATTCCAACCATAGATATCACAAGCTCAGAACGGTTGCACAACAAAGGTATAAAATTGGTTCACTACAGACCGAAATCTAGCACAAGTGTCCACATGACACCATCATTATGTACAAGCCTGAAACGATCACCAAACTCGCTCAAATGGGACTGTTTAGCCTTTGGCTAACCCTTCACATGCTTTGCAAAGTAAGAACAAACCGAAAAGACACGGACATACATAAGCTTTACACTGAACAAGTCATTTACAATTTGTCCGTGACAACACGGTATAAGTGTTTAATGTGTTGTAGAGAAAATGACAACTTTTAGCATTCCAGTATCCAACTACTAGATTTTTAGCTTACAATGATGACAGAGGTTTTATAATCTCTCTTAAAACAAAACATGGTACGAAAGTTAACCCAACTCACCAACGTAGTTAAGCTAACACTTCTCAACTGAACCAGTGTAATGAAAAGAGCTGTGCTGAAAGAGTAACATATAAAAAGGTAGTAAAGAGTACTGGTTAGACAACATTGAGATTGATTAGAACTTTCCCACAAATACTGAGAATTTGTGACTTTAGATCAAAACCTGATTATTGAGAATATTAAGACTGTCAAAACAAAGTTTTCTAAAGGCCAATTACTTAGAAATGAAAACATAATTCTACTGACAGAGTGCACACAGATCAGTTAGATCATTATCTTTGATTCTGTTGGATGATTGACGCTTATGAATCTACTAAAATTCAAATGGACTCATATACATGTCCAGCAGTTCAATATAGATATGCGGAACTAACAAAGTGAAAATATGCTCATGCATAATGAAAGCCTGAAAGCAAATGAACTTTAGCACTTGAAACAAGAAGTACCTGTGTGCCATATGATCTCATGGTACATTGGTAGAAAAAGTAACAATAAGTGAATTATTCATAGAGAGATGCTAATATGTTGCATTTTAACATTGTAGGCAGTGATATTTATGTTGCCCTCTAATCTTTTTTCCTTCCATTTTCGACAAGAAATGAGTCAAAATTAGAACATCTGCACGAACTGTCCTCAGTACATTGGTTTTCCAAGGACATTCGAATTCCACAAACCAAGTGCAACCGGAGGAATTCATGCAAGCGCACTCACCTCAGCGACCGCCGTCGATGCTCCTCACAGTGGAATCGACCCGCACGACACTGCCCACATTCACCCCGCGGATCCGGACGGGAGTGCCGACACAGATACCGCACGCCTGGGAGAACTGGAACACCACCCAGGCGATGGCAAGGGCAAACAGCGCCGCTCTGGAGACCATGAACAGCCCGACCGCGCCCTCCCACACGCTCCTCCGCCCGAATCCGAAGTTGCGAAGCGGCTGCATCGTCTGCCGCCACAGCGTCCTCGGCAGCTCCAGGACGGCCGCCAGCGGGTTCTTCCCCTTCGCAGACGACGTCAACGGCGATTGGTTCGCATCGGAGCCCACGGAAGCGGCCTTAACCCGAAGGAATCGTTTCGAGGCATGGGAAGAACTGAGGGAACTGCCGGCCGAGGGGAGAAACGGCGGCGGCAGCACCGAATTGGCGGAGGCAATCATTGGATTCGACTCGGTCCGACGGATTCAAGGAGCGAAAGCCTAGAAAGCAAGCATGGTTTGACAGAAGGAGACGGAGAGACGGCGACGTGAGAGCGGAGACGGAGACGCGACAAACTCGGTGAGAGACACGTGAACAATGTGGGCCGGGCCGCTTATCGACAGCCTTGCACTTCCACTTTACCCGTTTCTAGACAAAACCAATTACTTTGTTGTCTCATAATAATTAATAATTAATAGAAATTTATTAACATATTGTATGTGCAACTAATACATGTATATCAGAAGCTCCGATAAGTATCCAATATGCTTTCATCCAAAATAATGATAATAATCCTATCTAATTCCATAAAAAAAATTCAAACATCATTTATCTAATATGAGATTAAATTGGGATCACAAATATTATGTGTTTACACATGGATGTTAGTCTGTCGAAAAATAATAAAATAGATTGATCAGATTTAACACATCAGCATAGATCAATTACCTAGGTTATCAGAAATGATCTGAAGAATAATTACCTAGGTTATAGATAGGGAAACTTTAGGTGACAATGTAGGTTCTTCTCTTTCTTCTCTCCACTGTGCTGAGAATGCTCCTGATGCTATTGATAGGGTTAGTCGGAGGTGGATTATGTACAAGATTGCGATAGATCTAAGCTAGATTTAGTTTGGAAAATAGATATCCCATATGGGCTAAGATTCATACACTCAAGTATTTAGTCAGCACCGAGTGGCATCATTCCTATGATGAGCCAAACTCCGCAGTGCATCATTATGGTAGCCGGACATTATTATAACTTGAAAGGTAAGTTGTTTAGGCTTTCAATGTCCAAAATATTCAATATCAGTACATCACGAAATTGACACTATATCAATAATTTGACTCTTTTAATTTCTTAACCATAACATAACAAGTATAACTCCTCATCCTCAGAGATCATCACAGATGAAGCAATTCAATAGATCACCACAGATCCCGACATGAACAAGAACCATACCTGAAATGGTGAAACCTCACATTGTCTCTGACAATTATCTGCACCCCAATGATCTTGGCCATGAACTTGATGGCACTGTGACAATCTCCACAGATTCTCAAGTTCTTGAACACCCGAATGACTGATTCTCCTTTCAAGTTAAGAATGCCAAATGCAACCGCAAGTTTTTCGCTGTGACTGCACAACAATTCTTCCTTTTCCTCTTTGTTTACATCCTGTAAAACGTAATCAGTATCGGGAAGATAACCGTCCAGCCGCATCTTCTCCCTGATCTCTTTCAGAAAACCATATATCTCGTCTCGCAGAGCGTTCCTATCGTCGCCTTTAACAAATGTGTAAACCTTGTTCCTTATCTGAACCCAGCTGCATCCAGGTACTTTTGTAACGCCTCTATCCCTCATCTTGTCCCTCATCAACATTCTGATGCTAGAAGCATCATCCCACAGCTTGGCAGCAACTAGTATGTTTGATAGCAACACATAGTTCCCAGGGTTCTCTGGTTCAATTTCAAAAAGATGTGCTGCTGCAATCTTTGCTAAATCCACATTCTTATACACTCTACATGATGCAAGCAATGCACCCCATGCACCCACCGTTGGCTGCATGGGCATGCTTTGAATGAATCCATATGCCTCCTCAAGATGACCAGCGCGGCAGAGGACATCAGCCATGCAGGCATAATGATCAGCATTAGGTTGAAGACCATGTTGTGTGCTCATTGAATTAAAGATCGACTTGCCCACATCAACAAGCTGTGAATGGCTGCAACCAGTCAAAACCACTGTAAATGTGACCGAATTAGGTTTGACACCACATTCTAGCATTTGGTGGAATACTGCTAATGCATCCTCACCGCATCCGTGCATCGAATTTGCCAAGATCATTGTGTTCCATGCAACTGTATCCTTCCTGCGCAAATGGTTGAAGACCTCTCTGGCCTTATCCAAGGCCCCACACTTGGCGTACATTAGAACTAGAGCTGTCAAGGGCACCATACCCTCCAAAATCTGGTGCCTGAAAATGTATCCATGAATCTCTCTCCCTCTTCTTAAACTCTCGATATAGGAGCAAGCTGGCAGTGCACTAACCACTGTGATATGGTTAGGCTTGAACCCCAACTGTTGCATTTGACCCAACATTCTGAATGCTTCTTCTGGCCTTCCATTTTGTGCAAGCCCACCGATCATGCAATTCCATGAAGCAGGGCTCAAGGGAACCCCTCCAGATCTCATTAGCTCAAATAACTTCAGAGCCTCTTCGCATTCCCCATCGACAAAATAAGCAGCTAACATCACAATCCAAGACACAGTATCTTTGTATGGAATTGTATCAAAAACAATCCTGGCTTGCCTGATACTTGAGCAACGAGCATACACATCCACTAGTCCACTACCTACATATACATCATCCTCGAGTGTCCTTCTAAGTGCTTGACAGTGAATTTGTCTTCCAACATCCAATGCCTTTGACTCCGAGCAGACATGAAGGACAGCTGACAGAGTGACTGAATTTGGTGTTACTCCAAGATGCAACATATCACGAAAGACTCGCAATGCTTCTGCCGGCATCCTGCAACTCATGCAAGCCGAAATGAGAGAAGTCCAGGAGACCACATCCTTTTGCGGCAAGTCATCGAACACTCTCCTAGCCCCATCATGAAATCCACATTTCCCATACATGTCGATCAGTGCATTACCTAGGACAAGGTCCGAGGAAAATCCAAACTTGACAGCCTCCTCATGCATCCATTTGGCTTCAACGAGATCAGAAGAATTGGCGCATGCCTTGGCCACAGAAAGCAGAACCAAGCGATCAGGCTCAAGGCGCTTGTTTTCTCGAAGCCTCCGATAGAACCTTATGGATTCTTTGGGAAGATTATTCTTTGTGAAAGCAGAGATCAAGATGGTCAACGAGCGCAAATCAGGGTGTGGAATTCTGTCGAACAGGTCCCGGGCACGTTCCAGTTGGCCAAAGCTGAGGTAGGACCGCAGCAACCTGAGACTAACATTGGGTGGGAGATCCACAACTGGCAACTTATGAACCATGAAATCCTTGGGATGACTCCTCCCGTGGAGGATCTAAAAGAATTGGCAGTTCGAGGATTGTCCAGATGTCATAAATCTACTCAGGGACTACGGAGGAAGAAAAGGAGGATAGAAAGGTGAGCTCGGATGGGAAAGTTAAACAAGGAAGCGCGGAGTCGAAGGCATGCGTAGTCGTCCCTTGTCCGGCGGCGACGGCGGCGGAGGAGGTGGAGGAGGGAGCGAACGGAGAGGAGGAGAAGCGAGAGGGCGGAGTCGAAGCCGCGCTACGTCGAAGAAATGACTTTAATTATTATTCTGAGTAATCAATATAATTTTAAGTTTTATTTTTCCTTAAGGTAATTGTTTGAAATTGGAGGAGAAAAAACCTTAAAATCTCTCCTCCACTCTAATTTAATGTGACATGACACTTACAATTTGCTTAATTTTCTTTTAATTCGACTAAATAATTTAGGAGCTTTAACCATTTAGTTTGATAATTGACTAATTCAATTTTATGATGATGTATCAGATCTATTTATAAAAAAGTTTGAAACCTCATTCGAGAATTTAAAATTTTATTTAATACATTTTTATGTCTTAAAACATTGATATAATGATGATATATCAAATTCATTTATTAAACATTAAAATTTTAAATTTTATTTCAGAAAATTTTGAAGATATTAAATAAGATTTTGAATATCATACTTGTCTCTTGTAAAAGAAAATAAAACCTCATAATTTGAAACATGATGATGATAGTATGTGTATGTCAGTCCCTCTCCATATGCTTAAATTGGCATCGAGAATGACCATTCCCAAATGGATGATGGTGAAGGAAAAATGACGGTCTTATTTTATTGGTCTCATCACCTAATGTTATATGCTGCCAAATGGTATCGGAATACGTAGATGACATCCCACATTCTGACCCTTTGCGAGCTTCCATCTTTTAACTCATGTTGTGACAGGATGTGAATAGATCACCTCATCAATTTTGCAGCAAAATCTAAGTAGGCTGGACACTGAGAATGATCTTGAGTTTGAAATGCAGTGATCGGAGGTTGAATCGATCTGATTAAAATCTAGCATAAATAAAATAAATTAATTAGATGACGATAATGATAACGACAACAATGATGATGGCCACTATTCGTGATAGTCATCACTAATCATGAGAGATTATGAGGAGTCTCATATGACAAAGATGAGTGCTAGCTGGCTAATAAAGACTATATCAAATCACTGTTAGATTCTGATGTCATGATCGACATTTACCACTTTAAAAAAGATAAATCATATAAAAAATGGCATTACATCTGAGAACGGGAAGAATGTTTATGAAGAAAGGATTCAGGTAAACTTTGGATGGATGATATTGACTACATGATGTGCATTGGTGAAAGCAGTACAAGCATCATCAGGTCTTCCAAAGAAAGATCACATGACTGCAGATAAAAGAATTGATGAACGGAAGAAGCTGTACAAGGTCACAGGGTTGGGAGTACCCAACGCCAACCAGGTCACAATCGCATGGCCTTCATGTCTGCCGAAGAAGGATCACATGACTACAGAGAAAAGGAATCTCATCAATGGAAGCACTATGTGTTCACAGGACGTCAGGGAACCCAACACCACCAAGTCAGCATCATGTTATCTCCATGAAGTGGCTCACACAGTCCCAGGCAATAATGAAGAACTAGGAAGCTTACAATCCATTCTGGAATAGCTTTTGATGAGTTAAATATATCATCATCAACTGTAAGAAGAAAATGCAGTGGGTCAAACTATATACTTTGATCATCTAACTGGAATTACATAGTTTAACCTTCTTTAGGAGCTAACTTCATCTCTGCTGCATGAGGTGGTGGACAAGAGATAGAAACAGAGATTGGAATGTTCATTAACAGGTTCTCTTTTGTGACAAAAGTCTTTGACCAAACAACTTGGATTGAGAACATCTTGCGGCATCAGAACCAGATACCATGAGCAACTTGAGCTTCAACCAGAATCAACTCGATACATGCACTTGTATGATGGAAATGAAGATTTCTACTTCCAATTGTGTTCTTCTGATGAACATGAACATCAATACTCACTGCATGTATATTAAACAACTTCTCTAAGGTTGGATTTCATAAACACTGAAGTACATAGACATAGAATCCAAGTAATTTACATGGCATGCATATGATGATTCCACCTCTCTCTCTCTCTCTCTCTCTCTCTCTCTCTCTCTCTCTCTCTCTCTCTCTCTCTCTCTCTCTCTCTCTTAGGTTTCCTAAAACTTTAGAATCTAAAAACCCAAATATTATCAATTCCAACTTAAGCAGAATAATAGATGAAATCCTTGTGGCAGACAATCCACAGGCCGAAGAACTAAACCACCCATCTTAATGGTGCTCCTGGGTGTAGATGTAGTCAGTGTGAGCAACCAGGGTCCTCCTCATCAAGCATTCATCCTCCCCAACTCCCTCGCATTCTTCCCCTCTCTCAGCCATCTCCTTCTCAACACCCTGCACTAACAACAAAAGAAGGAAGAAGATGTCAAATCGAACTCACCTCTCCTCCTCTCTTTATTTTTCTACAAAAACAGCTGAAATCAAAGCAGAGACAGTCCTGATAAATACCTGAGGTCTGGTCTCTTTGGGATCCACTGGCACTGGCCTGCCTCCCGCATGGGCTAGGAAAGATGCAAAGAGAAGGAAAGAAATGAACACAAAGGTGGCCTCCTTGGACATGTTTCACTTCAGAAGAATCTGAGAAAGGATGCAGAGAGAGAGAGAGAGAGAGAGAAGAGAGAGAACAGACTGGGGAAATTGGTGAGGAATGAATGGGCTGAGGGTGGTTAAATAGTAAGGTGAGATTCTTTTAATATATGTTTTTTGCTTTTTCAGAGCAATAAATTATATGATTATATTTATCCCATGAAGAGGATGTAGAATTCATTCATTGTGATTGCAATCTAAAGTTGGTGCTTTTTGCGGCTGTGTGGCGACTGCGTTGGATTGTTTCGGCCGCAGACGAGATTACATTCATTAATGCTTTCAGACTATACAAAGAGTACAAATCCTGCTATATGATATTTACAAAATATCATTCTACATTTGTTTTCGTCACTTCAACATTTATTATCTCATCATTGTGTCTGTGAATATTATATTATATATATAATATTGTTCCCTTTGGAGTTCTTCTACAAGTAATATTTATCTCTCTGGATAGATTTCCAAATGTCAAAATTTTCACTTCACTCCAAATTCAACAATGGTATATAATTCTGTGTTTAGTATGTCTTAGGAAATGGAAATATAAAAAAATAACATCATGTCACTAGAATATCCTAACAAAATATTTCATAATTTGGATCATAACTTGATCACCGACCAAAATTAATTGGATTCAACCAAGAAGATAACGGGTCCAAATCATTAAACTGGGATGCTTGTGTCAGACAGTCTGGAGATCGGTAGCAATCACAGCCGTCTATTTTGGGTACACAGCAGGACATTAAGTGACTTGATTTATCAGGAACAATGCATCATGTGGTTGGGTGCTTACTTCACGTGGTCATTGGCCCCATCTTGATTTGATTGGCCCGTGTTCGATCGAAGTATTGATCTCGACAGGATGCCAAAATCTCGTTCCTTGGTAGCTCATTCTTCCAATCTTTTTATTTTGTGAATGATGAGATTAATGATCCGAATACGATGCATATAAGATCCAAACATCATTAATGAATTCTTTGGAATCGTCTACGAGCAGGCCTCGAGTTTCTCATCATTATCAAATACTTTGTTGGCTCACATTATTTGTCACGATCTAATGATGAGAATATATGATGTATTAATTTGTTGAATCTAAATTACTCATTCATAATATGCAAGTTCTACATCATTTATAAGTTCGTAATACCGTTGATTTTTAGATCACATTCAGGAGACGTTATTTAGACGATGTGATGTGATGTGATGTGAAATTAGATTAAAATTAGACCAGATTTAATTTGTTTTTGGATGTTGCTTACCAATCATGCAGAAACAACAAATGGAGGTGACCAACTATAACTAATCGATTCGAATCAAATCATTAAGGGCTGGATCAACTCAAACTATTTTTTTTATATTTGATTCGATTAAAGTAAAATAATTTAAACCGGAATTAATTCGCATTGTCTAATTTAATCGATTCAAAATTAGTTGATTCTGTTCGACTGATTAACCAGTTTATAATTTTAAAAAATTTAAAAATATATTTTAAAAGAATCAATTCAATTCAATTCAATTCAATTAAATCAGATCACAATAATATTTATAAAATTAGATATTTAGGTTGATTTGATTAATCGATCTGAATTCAATCGGATTGGTATCTTTTAAATTAAAATTAATTCAATTTGAATCCACCAATCAAATAAAAAAAAATAACAATACCTTCGATCAAATTTATTTATGATTTTTAAAATCAAATCATTGGTAAATTAATTTTGAACCGATTTGACATCGATTTGATTTGAACGACCCCACGCTGCAGTGCTCGGCACCGTGCGAAAGCAGTGTTGGCATTGAATCCCATGCGTTGTGCTTCATTAACTCTTCTCCTACCATGACGATGATGACAATGACGGTGTCCGACGAATATGACATTTTGTCTAATTAGCTTCCGTCCTCCTGAGGCCACGCATGCTTTAAATTTAAGGTGTTTTGTCATCATTTGGATAGAGAAACTATATATAATTTTTCCTCACATTAAATTTAATTTGCCATTGCCACATAGGTTTTGTGCATCCAAGTGCTTCCATGGGTTGGATTATTGGATTGAGTCGGGTTAGTAAGAACACATGGGATGAGATGGAAATTGATTTGGATTTCTAGATCCAAATTTTGGCTAAGCAAATTTAGTCTCGAAACTTTTATGATGTATTTATCTCATGTGTAATATTTTGGTTTAATTTCATAATAAAATTAAAAAAAATAAATTAAATTAATTTATACAAATCCGATTGATATAGTATGGCCTAAACATCTTATATCATTGATTAATAAGCTCGTCGAGCAAATGACATAAGAACGTCTGAGTCCTCAAGTATAATTTGGATTCGAATTAATTATCTCAACAAAATAGATTGTAACATCACAATAGCATCTCAATTTTAAGACCTATTTGACTTTGACAATATGCAGAATCTCATTGTTCACTCTTTGAACTTTATAAGCATCAAGTTTTAGTCGAATGAAATGTATTCAAGCCTTATCATCTAAAGCATCAGATTTATCCTTTGGTGCTTTTATCCATTGCTTTCCCTTCCATGTTAGTTCACTGCCAGTGATAGATTCATGTGCTTCTTTGTTGTTTTAGGAGGTGGACAAATACTTGATTTGTTCTATTAGAAGCATTTTATATCCATCGAATTGCACCGAAAGATCATGGAATGAAGGCCTTAACATTCATTGATGTTTGCTTTCTTTTCACTTTTTTTCAGTTGCTGTTTCAAGTTGACCAAACTAATCATAGTTAGTATTGTGATTATGATGAACATAAGAAAAGTTGGGGGATAAAGAACAGCCATTCCTCTTGTTCATTGATGATGCTCAAAGATTAGATAGATCAGTGTCTTGGCCAGACACAATTTTCCTTTGTATGATTATTTATTTGTTGCCTCAGAATTGCTTCTTTTTTTTTGTTGTTGCATAATAAGTTGGATTCATCTTGATGGCATACTGATATTTCAATTTCCCTATACTCTTCACACCACAAGCCTCTTCAAAACCTCTTGATCTGTTGAATCAAGTATGTTAATTGACTTCACTCACATTACTATGAGAATGACATTTTGTAGCAATATCTCTACCATTGTAATCTATAATAGAACAAGAATATAAATTCTCTTAGGCAATAAAAGCATTCAAACATGTTGAACCGTAAGTGAAATTTAATTTGAACCAAAAAAGAAAAAAAATCTTACAAAAGAATAAGACCTGAAAGAATGAAGCATCTTACAGGCTACAAGTGGGACTATCTACACCTCCACAGTGAGGAAATTTTATGTCAAATCCTTCACTAAGATTATGTTTGATACCACCGCTCAGCCCTCATGATGAACATCACTGTGGATTGCTCTGATTCTTTTACTCAATCTGCTCGCCGATCAGGTCGAGACCCACCAGGAGGAATGAGATGCCCTGGAAGAGGAGGAAGTAGAAATGTATGCCCTGGGCCGACAGCAAGCTCCGTGCCGAAGCTGTCAACAGAAGGAATGCCAGTGCAAGCTCCTTCCGATAGATCCTGTTGTGCTTCTTCTTCGACTTCTTCGGCTGGGGCTCTAGTTCCACAACAGCTTCGAGGTCTGGTGCTGAGGCCCCTCTTTGCTGCTGAGGCTCTTTCTCGACTAAAGAATATAGATCACCCTCGGAGGACCGGCCTGATTTCTTGGTGACGACCCATTCGTAGGCGCTTCCGAGCTGGAACAGGCCCGAGATCATGGCATTGAACTTGGTCACGGACATGGTGTTCTCAAAGAGGAGATATGGGACAATGAAAGGGAAGGATCTTGGTGCAGGCAGGATGTTGAGGAAGGACATGGTGGCGGGGATGTAGCAGACTATCCATGCGGGGAGCTCTGCTTCTGGGACAAACATTGTCATGGGAAGGATGATGCAAAACAAGGTGAAGGAGTAGAAAGGCAATATTAGTTTCCGCAGGAGGAAGAACAGAAATATCAAGTTTGACTTCTTCCAGAATCCAATCTGCAACATGGATTAAATAGGTTGTCAGCATAAGGAATTTCCTTAACATATCATTTCAGGGAGAAAAAACATTCAGTATGAACCCAAACAAAGATTGAAATTTCAACAAAATTGGTTGTTTCAGGGTTCAGAATTCAGTAATACATAGACCGACGAAAACTGATAACATTGGTTGACTTGAATCATCAAGAAAGAACAACAAAAACAAGGGAACAAAATCAAAGCATTGCAACTATCAGACTGCAGAAATATATCCTCTACAAAATGGTTACAGCAATGCAAGGTCAACCTCCATACCCAAGTTTGGGATATGTTGAACCAAAGAAACATGGCAATATGAATAAAAACTCACAGGAGACAAGGATAGTATCAGATGTATAGTTTGCCAACCTAACGTACTGACAAAAAGGAAACAAAAAAGAGTTACATTCTACTGATATCATTTCAAATTCTTCAAGATACAGGATTCAAATATTAATCCCAATACCCAAGTTCAATTTGATCTATTCCTGTGAAAATTCTATCTCAATGTGACATAAAAGGCACGAGTATATCGATTGAATTGAGCATATTTTGCTTCTCAAGATGGCAGGGATTGAACAACTTCTTAATTGTAAGCATAGCCAATTTAAAGCCAGACACAATTTTATGGTTTTGCTTTGCCGGCCATGTCTTTGCTGTGATTTTGATGTGTATCAATGACATGGAAATTCAGAGACTTTCATCTGTTTTTGGAGAACTTCAACTTAGAAGGATATATTTAGTGAAGAAGAAGGCATTAAAAATGTTGTTTCATATCGTACTGTACTTGAAATAGTGAACTTGGTGAATTATACCTTGGATCGTATAATGTCTGGCAAGCAGAGTCTAAATAACTGCATCGGGCCAGAATGCCATCGATGTTGCTGCTTCCTGTAAGCCTCGTATGACTCCGGCAGTTCACATTGGCACTGCAAGCAGAAAATTCAGAACAAGTTAAGCATTCATAGACTTGATTCGGTCATGAAATCTTCTTCAGTGTTGAGCAATCCTAAAGATACAGTACCTCCACATCATTGAGGAAGATGAACTTCCATCCTTTTAAATGAGCCCTGACAGCAATGTCCATATCCTCCACCGTCGTTCTCTCCAGCCACCCTCCTGCATCCTCCAGTGCTTTGATCCTCCAAACTCCAGCAGTCCCATTAAACCCGAAGAAGTTGAGGAATACTCCATTCACCTGCTGCTCCACCTCAAAGTGGAAGCACAGATTGATGTTCTGCAGCCGGGTCAGCAAGTTCTCATCCTTGTTTACAAAAGACCATCTCGCCTGCACCAAACCAAGCTCCTCGTTGTTCTGCAAGTCCCAACAGGCAAAAGCCATGAGTTACATATACTTCAGCATTATGCACGCTAAGGATGTTGTTCAGATTGGTTCCCGAATCCGACCTTGAAATGAGGAATGGTCCGCTTCAAGAAGTCCGGCGCCGGCTGGAAATCGGCATCGAAGATGGCCACGAACTCGTAATCCTTCACGTAGCTGCAATTCATGGCTGACTTGAGATTTCCAGCCTTGTAACCTTGTCGGATCACCCGGTGCCGGTACAAAATGCGGGCGCCATTCTGCTGCCATTTCTCAACTTCCTCCTTGATCAATGCCTGTGTCGTGGCATCGTCGGAATCGTCCAACACCTGAACTAGGATGTTGGATCTCGGCCAATCCAAATTACACACTGCGGCGATCGATTGCTGGTACACCTGCGACATGCCAAAACCAAAGCAGACTTTAGCTTTAGCCACGAAGAGTCGTGGAATCCGATTCGTGACGTCAAAAACCTTTGCCGAGCTCACCTCTTTCTCGTTGCACATGGGAATCTGGACTAACACCATCGGGAAGTCCTCGCCGCCGGACTCGAGGTCCTTGGACACGGATTCAATGGCTTGCTTCGGAACGGGTTTGATGTTCTTGTAGCGGATCCAGAAGCAACCGAGGCAGAGGATGAGGCGGTCGGCGCTTTGAATGAGGAAGAGGATGACGCAGGCGTCGGCGAGGAACTGGAGCGGCGGCGCGACGTACTCCACCCGGATTCGTACCCAGTCGGAGTACCGCGACTCGAAGAGCCCCCGGACGCCGAAGGAAGAAGGCAGCAGCACCAGGCGCTGCAGCTCGGCGGCGCCCAAATGCCAACCTTTCGCGTAGGCGGCGACCTCGAATCCCAAGAGAAGGAGCGAGAGCCAGAGAAAGACCTTGATGCAGGAGTAGAACCGGGTGCGCAAGACGGGGCTCTCCTCCGGCGGCGAAGAGGCGGCGTCGGAGTCGGTCCGCCCGGAGGCCACGCGCCGGCGGACGGCGGACGCGAGGCCGACGGCGGCGGAGGCGAGGGAGGTGAGGCACCCGGCGGCACGGTGGGCTTTGAGGAGGAGCACCCACGTGATCTGCTTCGCGTTCTTCCCCCGGCCGCCCTTTCTCGCCCCGCCTCCGGCAAACTCTCCCTGGCCGCCACCGCCGACGCCGTAGTCCTCGTCGTCATCGTCGGGGGAGGAGATCTCCGAGATGGACCAGTTGGGGTTCTCCATCTTCACGATCACCGACGTCCCGCGGTGGGCATCCTTCCCCCACCAGTCGAACGACGGCGCCATTGCCTCCTCCTCGCAAGAACAAACCACACCCGGACCCGATCAAGATCCCACCTTTCCCACAAGTCTGACCCCGGTATCTCTGTCTCTTCACAGACTAAAGATCAAAACCGAAGCTTGACAACGCAATGCGTCTTCGCCCGGCGGGAGAGACCCAAAAAAGGCGAAATCTTCACAAGAAGAAGACAAGCTCCGTCGGACTCTCTATCTCCCCATCGTTATGAGACGAGCTGCTGCTGCTGCTGCTGCTGCTGCCGCCGCCGCTCTCCTCTCCCCTCCCGCAATAAAAAAAGGGCACGACGACAAATCCGATCAAAAACAGCTCAACACTTCTCCCACCGATCTGAGACAGGAAGAAAACAGAGGCACAAAAATGGGATCTTTAACTCTTGGATAAGATTACCGCGATGGAGTACGAAGCCGCGGCGGAGGTGGGTGGGGTGGCGTTTAACGCGTTCGATGGTGTTGGAGGAAAGCGGGGTTACAGCTGGAGATGCGACTCGGACGCGATCAAACGGTGGTCCTCCTCCTCCTCCTCCTCCTCCTCCTCCTCCTCTTTCTTTATTGGTTTCCCTTACTCCAATAAAGATCGATTCTTTCTCTCCAGCGCAGCTCAAAGCATGCTAAGAAACTAACAAGAAATAAAAGGAAAATTTATTATGTGAAAAAGACACCCTGACGAACATGTGAAGTAATTGAACGCGCAATTCCGTCTTTTTGACCGTTGATTTCTTCGAGAAACGATATAGCAAACAACTCCTAAAGGCACCGTAAAATCTTAACTAATTACATATTACTCTTTTAGTTAGACCTTCTGATATGTTAATTTTTGGCTTTAAATTTTTTATTTAAAATTTTTATAATTATAAAAGTAAAATATTTAATCCTATTTACCATAATATCATCGGCTTTAGATAAAAGACCTCTTTAGCATCATAGTTCCTAAGCTTAAAAGATTTATATTAAAATCTAAAATAAAATATTTAATCTAATTTATTATGATATCAACATTTTTATCGATAAAAGATACAATATGTGATAATACATACATGAATGATATCACATAATATCGAAGAAAAAAAAAAAGATGCAACACGCAACACCTCCCTCCATTTTCTCCTATGATACTAAGGCAGATGTCTCACTACTCTTCTCTTCTCATTTATTATTGTCAATATTCGAATCAACAATAATAAGATTAACCTTCGTGTCATTATCATTAATCATTATTTATCTTTTTATTTATTATTTTTGTATCATTCATGCATATGTTATCATGTTGTATCTTTCGTTAGGAAAATCATTGACATTAGGATAAATAAGTTTAAATATTTTATTTTCATAATTATATGGTTTTCAATATAATTTTTTTAAGTTGAAATATTAAAAAGGTTTAACTAAAAGCTAATCTATAAAATCTTCTTACCTTCCTTTTTGACATCATGTCTCGCACGCATCGTTCCAGCATAATACGTTTTCATTATACTAGGATGGTAATATACGGACTTAATAAACACTTTCAACATCAAAATAAGCCTCGACATTTCTTGTGTCGATAAACAAAAAAATTAATTGATCCTAAATAATTCGGCTACTATAGATTGTTACCTTCTTTTTTTTTTTTAGTGAGATTACCGTAAGACACTCGCGTGATAATAATAATTTATTCTTTTAGGGTAATTTTGCATATATTTGCCTCCAAAGTCCTCCTATAGAAGTCAAACTCGCATAGATATCACACGGTCATTACTTTTCGTCAACTGACAATTAGCATCACAAAGTTGAAACTGCAAGTAATATTAACTCCGTGTAGAAATATTATTTATCCTTAAAATAAGCAATTTTTGTTTTATTATTTTATATTTAAGTTTTCAATGAAAACAGCATTCGGTGGATATTAAATCTTAAAAGGAGCAAATATGCTATTTTATATGTAAAGGTACTTATTTTTATGGATGATGATGGAAAATTGATTATTCATGACTCTACCAATGTCAGAATGATGATGAAATCTTCATATGGAAAGAATGCATGCTATATAGCAAGGTTTATGATGCCATACATGTGACATAACGGTGTTGGTGGTAGATACTTGTAATTGATACATGGCTTGCAAACTAATGCAGTGGGTCTGATACCGGTCGATTTATAATCCCACCCATGCAAAGAATACCAATCATTTAAAGACAAGTTATTGGATGAGTAGAACTCGAGACGCCACAAATAATTTTATTTGTAAAATTAAAAATCTTATCTTGATGCCACACTCGATTGACATACATCAATTAGATTTATGACTCATGATAATAAGTAATTTTAATAAATTATTACTCGACAACCATACTATTAACTATGTGATGCACGATGTCACAATTTTATAATAATTGAATAATCCATATAATTATTTTTGATGTTAACAATGATTTTGTTTCGATGATCATCTTTGTATATTATAAAATATAAAAAAAATGGATACACATCCTCACAAAAAAGAAAAATCCTAATCCTTATTTTTTCTTTCAAAACCGTTCAAATTTATTATAAATTTAAGCATCAGAATAATTTTTATGGAATACTATCTAACACAATTTTATCAGGTTGTCTATCAAATCCCCTGTCCCACGAAACCTCTACTTACCATGATATTAGAAATAAATCTCGATTGGATTCAAGCCCCTTCATATGTAAAATAACACGAAACAGTTTATAAGATTATTATTAAATTGGCCTGAATGAAAAATAGGGATGCATTATATTGCTTAAAACTATATCAATCACAATATATATATATATTTTTCATGATAAAAAATCTTTTATGGAAAAAAAAAAAGAAATGAAGGAGCCGAGAGTTCGGTGTTCAGATCGGATCTCGGCCGTCCGTGAAGGCGTTGTTGTCCCCAAGTAGACACCAACAAAATGACCGGAGGGTAAATTTGATATTCTACCTTTTTGCCCTTTGACAGCTGACATCGTCGTCGTGCGGTAACGGATCGGGCCGTTACAGGACGGACGGCCTCGGGACCTCGGCGGGGCGACAAGCGTCAGCAAAACAGGCGCCCGTGATCGGGGGCCCCACGCGGACCCGGTCCGCGACGTGCCCGCGTTGTCTCCCGGTCTGTTCTTTTTTTTTTTTTGGCGGTAGCCAATCCCGGGCGTCATTATTATATGTTATTTTCTTTGAGCTTTCGCTTTCCGGCGACCACTCCACAGAGAAAGGTGCGGTGGAGTCGCTACCTTTTTCCAACGTTCGAGAATGTTTTGGAGTTTGAACTCTTCGCATCTACATAACAATGGATGCTCGATTATTGAATGATTGCAGGAATACAACTTCTTAATCATTATTTTCTTTTTTTTCCCTTCTTAATCATTATAGTCTTAGCGATCAAGAGATAAAACTGTGATCGATACCTTAATGATACGTGATTGATATTTTAGTTTCTTACATCTTATACAACCTCAGATCAATGAAAAAAAAAAATTATTAACTTCGAATCAACATTCAACCTGGACAACTAACTTTTAAAGATTGAGACTTTTAATTATCCTCTCCTTTTTTTTTGCTTTTTACTACCATCTTCCGTATGTTTTTTCAATGTATAAAGCAGAAGGTTTTGTTGTAATGTATTGTGTGAAAGGGTTGGTTCCTTCCTGTCCCAAAACTATGAATTGAATTGAATCGTTCAAAACATGGCAGCCTGGCATCTGGGAGCATGTAGTCCAGTCTGGAATTTTGATCTTGTAGCAGAGTGATGTGGTAGCATCATTCTTAGTGCCACATGAAACCTGAAACTACATTTAACTACATGTTTACAAATGTCAAGGAGCAGTGCCCTGAATGAAGGATTTTGGTTCTTGATTAAAGGAGACTTTCAAATGCTATCAACTTTTTAATTGTTACATATAATGCAGAATCCTCAATTTTGGCATATATCTATGCAGACTTCTTAGTGTATTACAGGTGTAAAGCAAGCAGAAGATTTTAGACCAGAATATAATAATACAACAGCTGATACTTCAATGGTCAAAGTTTTGTTTTCCCTTTGGCAAAGTTAAGGAATATTTTAAGTCTATTTTAATATATAATATAGGTTTTGTTGTGCTCTTTGCATAATGTAACTGCAAGCTCATAAGAATGGACACATTTTGACTCAATTATTGTGTTTAAAAGCTCTTGTTAAATATGTGAAAATGGTGTCAAACTTGTGGCTTGTTCCTCAACATATTCAGCTTGTTTAATGCATTACTTTTCTTTTATTCTTTCTTTTCTGGGATAGGAGAACTGCATGGGACTTGAATTGATACAAAGGAGGTTGATCGTAACGTAAAATACAACATCTTAATGAGCAGGATTGCCTACTGATCCCATGACTTCTTCTATCTATTGTCAACTTACAACCTTCAAAGTTATTTTATTATTTACAGTTGTTCAGACGAAAACTAGGAACATTTTGGTTGACAAAACACATTTGGACATCTTATAGAAGAAGGTAGATATACTACAAACTCTCGGCCGCCAAACCCTAATTTTTAATTAGTTGACTATATATGATTGCACATCAGTATTCAAATGAATGGATACTCCTGTGTTCTTCTTCCAGCTCAATGGTGGGACTGAAACCCGGCAGTGATACTCCAGCAATATTCCTTGTTGACTGTTCAGAGAAGGACAAGTGCAGAGCAGAGAAGGAACAGCTACCAGGTTGAATGGCAGAAGGGAATCAATCGCTGCATGTGTTAGGTGGATCCAAATGATGCTTGGAGTCGAAGCATGGAGGTGTAGGAAGGTCCTATCATCATCGTGAGTGCATTACAGCTGCAGTCTCCGCATGCATGATTTCTCCGAGTGACTTGTGATATTTTGTGACAGCTTTTCTTGAGGAAGGTTCCACTCTCTCCTACGGAGTCCACAACCCACAGGAAGACATGAACAGGAGCTCCATGGTGCAGCTACTAAAAAAACTATGGCCATTTGGTCTGCACTGGGAGGGCTACTTTGTCTCCAAGGCAGCACTATTTATTTTATTCCGCAAAGTATAGTGAAGTAATTGTCAGCAGATAAAGCCATACAGGAGAGCTTATTACTAGATAAAAAAAAGCTTTCTTTAACTTATGTTAATTTGGAAAATCCAAGTTTGGTGCATGATAGATACATAATTCATAAGTTTGATAAGAAAAAGGTGGGCCCAATCATGAAATTACATCGTTTGTAATGTAATGGAGCTCATGTCATCAAATGTATGGCGAAAGGAGGATGTGGATCCCATCAAATCATGAGTCATGTCTTGTGAGATGAAATGGATAGTAATCCGGACGGCTCATGGAACCCTCCAAGAACAAGAGTCCTCATCATTCATTGTCTGTCAAGACTTCATGTGCCTCTGGGAAGAGGTGCCACATGAGATAGGACTCCGTCTTCTTTCCATAGGTAGATGTTGATTAAGATTGAGGTGATGTAATTGGACCAATTCAAATGCACAGCAATTGACTCTGTAGAACAAAGGCTGCAATGTGGTGGGGGAAGCCAAGATGGACACTGTTGGGTTCCGTGGTCAAGGCACTCTTTTTTGAATAGAAGATGATGATGGAGCATCGAAGGTGTCGATGATCTTGAGGTGTTCTTGTCTTGGTCAATTGGCTCCTCACAATGCTTGTTCTTTGTGCTGGCCTTCCTTGTGACATTTGTAAGACATTAACTGACCTTTTACGACACGCTTGCTGTTGAACACATCAAGAAGCTAAAGGAATCAAGACGCTCATCAGCACAGGGAAGTGGCTTCCTCAATTCAAGGATGTGAAAGCAAGGAAGGTTGCCATGTTCTCCACAGCTGGATTCGTCACTTTGTTGCAGGAAGAACATTACAAGTCCTCAAGATTATGCAGCAGCAATGCATGTGCAGTTCATCCCTTTAAATATGAGGTGGAATCAAATGACACAAGTTGCAATTTCTTGCACTCACCGTGTCAGAGCATTGCAACATTCTCACTGTAGCCTATGCTTTCTAGTGCATCTGTGGGAAGAGATCATGCCATGATCAGCAGTTTTCTACCAGGCATGAAAAGCTAATAAATTTAGACAGATTGCAGAGACAAAAGCAACACATTTGGCTCAATAACTTTATGCAGCAACCACAATTCTTATTTCCTCTATTCATGTATACAATAAGACAAGAAGTCTAGTAATTCATACACACAGTATTAACTATAGACTTTATTTAGAAGCAACACAAACAAACCCATCTTTTTCTGGTTGAACTGCTGTGGAATGTACCCATAATTGTACTTAAGCCATATATGTTTCTCTCTACTATCGTTCTTCTGGATAATCCGTCTCATCAAAAATCTCTTCCTGAAAAACCCAGAACCATCAACAATATAGTTCAGCAATTAAGAAGCTGATGCTAATTCGCCAGTAAATGGTAAATTCTGCATTTGTACCTGTAGTAGCTCTTCTATGACATCCTCCATCGTGATTATGCCGATGGCTTCTTGTTCCTCACTGACACTGGGCAATGGTTTGTCATCAATCTGCAAAACGTCTGCGGTAGAATCACGGAGCCATTTTCTACTTCTACTGCCGCTCCTGCTTGAGTTTGAGTTTGAAGGATAACTCTTCGCTCGGCTTATTGGGTTAATACCTTTGGAACTTTTCTCATTAAGCATATCACCATCTATATCCAGCCTCAGATCTTATTTTACCAGGAATGCAATTCGGAAACAAGATAAAAAAAAAAAGAAAAGGATAATCATTAAATTTGAAGTTGAGCAACAAATTGACAATCAAATGTTGCTGTAAACAATTGCGTGAAAATCCTGACTTATAAGATGGAATTCCTGAAGCTAAAAAGATTTCTATAAGGAGCTCTACCATCTCTATGGCTGTTTGGCTGATCTGTTGGGTTTGCTTGCTTCACAACAACTGCCATATGACTATGACCCTTTTGGAACTCATTCAAGATGTCATAGAGCGGCATGTCTTCAAGAACCCTACCGTTCAGAAAAGTTAGTGATTCCGCAATTTAAACTGCATATATCATGCACACCAATAACTATATACTAAAGGTGAAATCAAAATTTCTCAAAATAATTTATATTAAAACAAATAACATCTTTGAATAATTATACTTGTGGGAGAACAAAAAGAAGCACCAAAGTGTCACTTGATGCATAAATTATCTATCATGACAGTAGTGTATAGTGTCAGGAAAATGTCTGAAAATAAAATTTGAGGTTACCACCCAAAATGACATTTACAGAGTATGTCACAGAATTAAAAATATTTTTCTGAAGTCTGCATAAAGGGGTTTAGAACTCAAACACATTCTTGATCAATCTACCCTTCTTTGGAAGTTAACAATGACCCAAAGATGAAATATGAGAAGAAAGAAGTCCGAAAAATTGAGTCTCGTTATCAATCCTTTGGTATTCCCCTGCTAGAATTGGATTATATTGACTTAAATTGGTTCTTACATATTTTAAGCATGTTTTTTTTTTTTTTTTATAAATGGAATCCAAGTATGTAATTGGGGTAGTTCAAAATGTTTTTGTTCTATGAATTCAACAACTAGGTAATGATCATATTAACTGATACACACCAGTCTAATCGTATACTGCTATACACACACCAATTAAACAAAACTATGCCAAAACATTAATCATATTTATTATTATTTTTCTCTAGCAGCATATCACACACAATATACCATATGTACCAACATTATTTACCAGTCCAACACTGTATCTATATCTAGTATAAACTTGAATTTGAATCCTTGGTTTGTACAAAGGTTAGAACTTAGAAATAACTCTTTATATATTATTCTTGAGATGGGAAGGAGGTCCACCAGCATGGCCTGCAAGGGTCACAAGTTGATTATCATATACAAATAGGGTAAAAGACCCATTAAATCCATTAGAGCTCAAAACCACAAGAGGGTCATCTGCCATTAAAACAGGGAAGCAACTTTCGCTAAATGAGGATCAAAGGAAAAACTTCCTGATTGGGGAAAGATTCTCTAACATTCAAAATGAAGGATCTTCTCAGTTAGGTAGAATTCTTATGAAGAAAAAAATCAACCTCCCATCCACTAGTAACCCAGTATTGATATGCAAAAAGAGACTTAATTTTTATGCCATCTTAGAATGGTGAAGGCAAGTAGAGCCAGAATACTATTGAGTTGACATTGCATATAGTATACAATTTTTAAAAAATTGTTATTTATCAAATAAATGGGAGCTCTGATGGGGAATGAAACATCTCTTGAATAGTTTAGATGGCATAGGATATATGAGTCACCCACTTAGTATCTCCAATTTGATAGAGAAAATATGTTCTGTATACGAAAAATCAGGACAATATGTAAATGAGAGGAGACAAGTCTTCAGCAACCTTGAATCCATGTAAAGCATATTTTGATTTTTTTTTTTTTTTAACTTTACTAAGCTTGTCATTCTGAATTCTTCTAGTCTTCCAAGTTCCAAACAATTCATTTTCTCTCTACGCCACCATTGTTCAATTTCAAGAAATGTAATTACTTTAATTTGCCTCAACACACCAACAACTAATCACTTTTGTCAAAATTTGCTTATTAAGAGCACAATAGCAAGTCAAACAACACTGTTAATTTTGTATGAACATGGTGAGAGGTTGTGTAAATGTTTAGACTTTAATAAGAGGTTAAATAATTTCTAAACTGTAAAATACATTAACCAAGACATTCCATTACATTATTCACTAACTTCCATCGCTAAGCGTAAAACATATCTTAAAAAAAAAAAACTCTCAATCAGTTTAGCAAATACCTTGGTATCTTCCTAACTGTTACATTCCTAACAGGCACCTCATCATCAGGATGTATAGATAACAAATTCTTCACCTGAAAATTCATGAAAATAAGTGAGAATCATAAGACAAACAACAATTATCCTTGGTATCATGACAAGTGGACAAGAGGTGGCCAAATTGGCACAGAAGTTCTATAGTTTTTTAAGTAAATGATAATTTGGCTATGTCAAAATTAAGTATTTTGTTGCTCTTAATATACCTATCCGTCCCATATCTATAACTAACCTATTATACAATCCAAAGACACATAAATTTGGTTCTGTGTGAGTATGCTATTTGATGCATATACATGTAAATACCTATAATAAGGTCAAATATTTATGTGCATTTCTACAATATAACTGAAAAGTTCCAATATTTATTTCCAAGTAAGCTTCATACATGAGGAAATTCGTTAAACACTAGAACTTCCAAATTTGATAATCCATACAATAATAGAAGACAAACCACTCATGCATTGAACTTTTCCAATCTCTTCGAGTATAGAATGAGCCTCAAACAATCATCTATGATCTTAAGTCGCAAGTCCAATCACATATTTTCTAGTTACCCATGAAAACAAATTAATATATGCCGACATAATATATCACAATTTTATGATCTACAAATCTTGGGAACTTTTGTTCAAAAACAAACAAAAATGTTTTGTCGAAGAATATAGTTATCAAAGACCATAAAGTGCAGACTTCTGAAATGTTTGAAGTAAATAAGATACGTGAATGAGAACCTAATTTCAAAAATTAACAAACATATGTTGGGACAAAGTTATCTAAGATTACGAAAAATTAATAATAAGAATCATAAAAATAGAATTATGGCTGCTAATTTAATCATATTGAAAAAATGGCCATTTAATTTTAGGGAAAATGCCAATAAATAAAATTACCAAGATAAGGCCAATTATATTTGTTGGTTTTTCATAGTAGACTGGGACTCTACTATGCCCCTTCTCCAAAATCTTATTCATTAAATGCCTGCACACATATCAAAGTATAAACAATATCAGTGTCAAAAAACATCTGAAAGATATTAGACTCTCTACAGTAATCAATGCAAGGAAGGAACCTATCAAGTTTTGCATTGATATCAATTGCAAAAGTTTGAGATATAGGGGTCATGGCATCTCTAGCCTTCTTCTCCGTAAGTTCCAGCGCTCCAGCAATGATTGTGGTTTCATCACGGGTTAACTCTCCCCCTTTACCAGCCTGGATGAAGTTGGTAATGAAGTTAAGTCAGCACGAGTTTTAAATAGCTTCTGTATCCAAATTAGCCAATCATCGACACTGAGTTTACAATAAAATGTTATGTATTTTTTCACATTCGGTCACACCTCATGTTCCCTTGAAGTATTTTGGCAAAGTAACTGAACATGAAAACAATCTACAATCACTGAAAATAGTACTGTTGGTTCTTATCAGTGTGTTCCTGGTTTCTGGCAAGGTAAATGCTTTTACAAATTTGCAAAAACAAAACGTGGTGAACCTAATGAACCTTGGGATTGTTGTCCAGGAGCTCATAGTTGGTAGTGTCAAAATTGCATAAACTCCAGGTATGATGCACTATTAAAATTTGACCACCTGTTTTGTTTAAGTTGTTTGAACACACTACTACATGTACTTAGAGAACTTTGAGTCTATGACCTTAAAATTTTTCTGAGTTACCCCTTGGTCACAATGAATTCATCATTGGATTGATCTTATAATTTCTCTGACTTAGTTCTTAGTCACATTGGGTACACCATTGAACCACTGATCTGATATTCTGCTAAATGATCACACAATTAACAATAAATCTGGGAAAAGAAAAAAATTTTCATGATAGCATTTGGAAATTGTAGTGCAACAAACTGAATCCAAAAAACTTATTTGAGGTGAGAAGCATTTCAATGTCTCATACAGATAACTAATTACAATTTTTATAACATAAAGAAAACAAGAGTCAGAGGCAAAGTTATTATAAATTTAGATGACGACATGTATAAGTGGTGCATTTTTTCATAATTTAACAACATACCTCGTTCCCATGCAAACTAACAAGTGTTTTTAGCTCAGCTCTACGGAAGAGAGCCACATGTCCATCCCCTAACAAATAGTCCAAAAACTGGAAAAGAAAAATTTAGTCTTAAGAATTTAAACATGATCCAATAAAACAATTGTAATACAAAGAAAAGCTACCACAAGCAGACCTGGGACAAAGAATCATAACTACAGAGATCTGTTCTGCTTAGAAATCATGTAGTAATAAATGTAATAAAAAAGTGAAAAAAATCATAGGACATTACTTTGCTAATTGGATATGCAACGGGAAAGCAGATCCACACAAGTACACGAACAACTGGGGCAACCGCTGCTCCGATTGCCAGACCATACCGAGAACAGACAGACTGGGGGATGATCTATGTACACAATCAACAATGACAATCAATTCTCCTAAAGATAGAAAATTTGACACTATTATAGAGGATATCATATTTGAAAGCTTACCTCACCAAAGAGAAGTATCAATGTTACTGAAATCAGAATAGCACCCCATGCTGTAACCAAACTGTCAAGAAATATAGGGAGAGCCTGAAGAAAGGAAAGCAAAGCAAAGCCTCTCAACACAAGACCTCAGATCAAAAACATCAAATTTAACAAGCAAATCAAACACATCTTTACCTCCATGGCAGCAGCATTGCAGATCAGGAGTGTGCATAGCAACAAATGCTGCCTCTTTACAACTGGGAGTATCTTTGCTGCCATAAGAGTGCACCAATTTGAGTCTTATTAAATAGAACTTGAATATTCTCAATTACATGTCCTTGGGCTCTATAATGCCTAAGGAGCAGGGTTATAGAGCTGACAGTTCATCTTTCCCTGAAGAAAGTAATAGATTTCTACTGAGACTACCTAATCCAATAATAGCTTAGTAGCAGAATTTAGTAGATGAAAAAGAATGCAAAATGTTCATCTTTCAATTAATTGGCTGAGCTTTTGCAGACAACTAAAATTAACAGTTTACTGCAACTCATCCATTCACTGTTGGACCTTTTAGTTGCAACACTCACTCCCATAATTCTAATGCTAAGAGAAACTAAGAAATTCTATTCACAGACATCCATCTGAAACCAATCTTTTCAATTCCAAACCTTCAAAAACCCCAAAAAATTTACATACACTGACTCTATCGAATAAGGAACGACTGCCGATCCACCTCTGTTAAAGAAGAACATCAAATGAACATACTAAGTCAGGCAGTCTGATAGCTACAGTAAACTTGATACCTGATTAAGCAAAACATTGTGATTCATAGTCGACAGAAACAGAGAGTACCGGCATGCTTGCGATCCTGGGGAGTTCCAGACTTGGCGAGGACCTCGAGGTCGACGAGGCTGAGCGACATTAAACCAAGGGTGAGGCCGGACATGAGGCCGGCGAAGAGCACCAGCAGCGCTATGATGAGTATGTGAATGAAGAAGTTGGCTTCGCAGCAGTGGTACTCCGCCGCCATCCAAATTCCAACACCTCCTCCTCCTCCTACTATACTTGATATCCAAACTCTAACTCTATGTATATCCGATTACAAGAACGCACGAGAAGATGAGCAAAAAAGGTTCCAGATTGCAGCACCTGCACCATGAGACCCACCGCCACCTTCCTTGTGGGTGAAGAAAGCGGGTTTCGATGCGTGATGCGAGACAAGTGGGTGGGAGTGTGGGAGGAGGAATAGGAATGGGAATTGATTACGGATAGCTACTGCACAAGCCTCGCGAACCGATAAAGCAAGCGGTGGTGTGGCCGGCAGGGCGGGGCGCGGCGATAGCGGGACGGGTGGCGCTTTGGTTCCCGAAGCAGATGACAAGATGAGTGGCACTTTCTTTTTCTGAACCGCTACCCGTCCTACCTACCTGTCCCGAAGTATCAACCAGTGGGGCCCGATATTTAAACCCATTCAACAGGCTGGTATTAAAAGGGTAAGACAAGCGAGTGGAAACATGATCTACGTCTATTGGGTTCCTTCCTCCACACGTGGAAAGCATTGTTGTTTATAGATTCTCCATTAATTTTGCCAATATACCCTTCCAAACTTTGCTATGTATGTTTGGATGTGTGAATTAAATAGAGAAATTATATTTATGTCTTCCTTAACATTTATATACCTGTACAAAATAGTGAAATACTTCGATTGTGCTACAATTATCTCAACAATCTAAATTGTTAAGAGAGGATCAATGTTTAATTATATTTTGACATCTTCTCTAAGGTGTAAGCAATATTATAGGCTTGATAAGTTGATTAGGATTCCAAGAGCCCATCCAAAGAGATGAATGAACATTGCACAAATACTTGCTAATGGACACATTAAACACCATGCTAAATTAAGAGGATAAAAATACATTCTAAGTGAATATCTTTGCAACTGTTCTAGCATTACATTTTTCTAGATTAATATTACAGTCGCATTTGGTTTCTATAGAAAGCATTTATCATCAGCTCATAAACTCTTATCTTTCATCAAAGTTTGTGGAACTTTGGATTAGGCTGCTTCTTTAAGAAGCCCATTTAAATAAAAGTAAGCTAAGATATTAGGTTGACTCATTCAATGCATCTCTTCAGGTATAAGAACTTGAACAGTGATGTAATTTTTTTGAAGTTTTCCATATGCACTTGGTTTGTCCATTTCATTTGATTTTGTCAACATTATTAGAACAATGTTATCCCCCACTAATATGGTATGTTTGTTTGAACTGCATATAATAGCCGCCACTGCATGAACTATCATCAATCTTGATGACTTGTAGCTTGTATTAGGAGAACTGTCGAAGGAGATGGGCTGCAGAAGAAGTTTTAGCTGTTTACTGCTAATGGCAGAATCCCTATGCAAGCTTAACATATTGACTTTTACTTTCATTTCAAACTCTAATTGTTTCAGTTGGCATGCAAACATGTGCTTCTCCTTTGTTGATTCCTTTTATCAGCATGATGTTAGTAGATACATGATGATGACAGAAACAATACCCCACAAACTTAGCTTTGTTCCTTAAAGCTTCCTTCGACAACTCAATCTGAGCCATGCCACCAGCGTGGAGGAATAAGACCAGCGCAGGAGGAAGCAAAAAACTAATGGTCTTCTGAGATCACAAGAATATGTTAGCCAATAAGGATGAATAGTTTGGATTTGTCATGTGAGCCTTAAGAAAAGTGCGCTTTGATGTGTTAATTTATTATACTAAGACGAGCTGGCAGCAATGCTGTCAAGTTGTTGCATTTGATGTTTTGCATGGGGTTTTTTCTTCCTGAACTTTACTTCCTATGCAATATTCTCTACCACTTTAAAGCCACCACTTATAGTCTATCTATCAAGGATAAATGCTATCTCCAATTGTAACATGGAGAGCACTGCTGTTAACATAATACTTTATGAAAATGTAAAGCCAGAAGACTCAACTGGACTATGGCTTTGGATCTAAAATAATAAAACTTCAGCTTTGTTAAGTTTTACATGGGTGGAAATCTATAATTCTAAAAGAGGCCAATCTCTTCTAAGTGTTGCAATTTAGCTGATACAAAAGAAAACTAAAAAAGAAATCCACTTTGTTTCCATCAGGTTATTGTTATGGTGCTAAAGATAATTTTTGGAATTTGCTCCTTCAAGTAAATGGACTGAGGAGGTTAATGTGTATGTGGCTCTCTCCATATATGTGATCAGTATCTATTGGAGTTGGTTCTAAGGGTCTATTTTACGTCTCAAAGTTGCGTCTGTCCAACTGCACAGAGAGAGAGAGAGAGAGAGAGAGAGAGAGAGAGAGAGAGAGAGAGAGAGAGAGAGAGAGAGAGAGAGAGTTCATGATCAGTGTATATTTTGCACATTTCATGTAGGAAACTTCATATTTGAGTGTCTACCACTAAATCTTTTCAAGGAAAATATTGAGATATATGGCTTGTAGAAAATGTTGGATCTCTTCATACTAGTTTTAGCCTTTGTAAGGAGTAGTTATCTTCTCTCGTTTACGGCAAGCATGAACTTGACAAGCATGGAGACAATAAATAGATCCAGGTGACCAGTATCTAACAGTCAGAAGGCCACATTTCATTCCTTCGACAAGAAGTAGATTCTCGGTATCTAATTATTTTCTCTGTACAGAGTACAGGAGAGGTGCAGTTATTTGTCCTCTTTTTTCATTTGCCTTGTTGATTGGAATGGTAGCATATGACTAGGGATAAGTTTTACTATACCTATCAATTATAGGCACACATCCCTTTCTCTTTCAAAAGCTTTTTTCTCTATGTTGAATTTTCTCTCAGTAAAGGGTGCAAACTTTTCCTCTTTCTTCACATGACAATTTCTAATGAAGAAAGAAGACCTTTGAGCATTAGGTCTCTTTATCTAAACTCTTCGAGGCCAGGATCCCTCTAAACTATTGAACAAATCAACTCTTCATTCAACCTTTGATAAGATGATATGACTGTGGACCACAATGGAGACGTACAAAAAAGAAACTTCCCTTCTGTGTTAGAACAATTTATCTAGCATTGTTGTTCTCTGAGGCATATCATCCAAACCTGAGAAAGCAGATGGATTCACAATATGAACACCATAATTAGATGTCTGTATTCTTTGATGCATTACATATATTTCTGACAGTACTGCATCAGCAAACATTTGATTAAAGTTGTAGCTTTTCATGGACTTCTGGAACATAGGCATTTGTTGTTATTGACTAAGCATTTGACTTAAAAATCAAGTAGAAATGCATGTTCTTGAGCTGCATCAAGTCATGTATAAAGTGGTTAGAGAAATGTCAGCAACTATTATATAATTCATGGATTCCTAAGATGTTTTTGGTCATTTGAAGGAGGATGTTAAGGAGAAAATGACTTGTTTAAGGCTGTTCGCCACCAAATTCAACAAGTCGGTATCAAGTAATAAAGCAACTTCTACATCAGACAACTAGAAAGGCAAGAAGAAGAATTAAATGCTTTCCTCCCCAGAAAATTTCCTATCAGTGGACTAAATCTAAGTCGCATGAACAGACACATGTTTTTTTGACTTCTTATAGTTTAGTTAGCTTATCTAGATTCTAGACTTTTAACTTTCATATTATGTACAAGTTCTTTAAAGGAGTTCTTTGTATACCTATCAGAGTTACATTTTAGACAGTCAATCTTGGTGTGTCCGATGTTGAATTAAACATGAACTGAGTTTATGATTTTATTATTTTGCAATAATCATGAGAGTCTAAATTGAAGGTAGACTAACTGAGATAGTAGTGACGGTGACTTGCAATACGGTATATATGACGTCTGAATGATACATATCTATGACAGAAATTTGCAACAGGCAATTATAAACATTTGACAAATGAAAAAGAAACAACTTTTGTAGAATTTGTTCTCAAGTTAAGTAAGCCCAGAATAGTTTTCTCTGTCACTGTATAAACTTGAGTTTGTGAATCATACATACTGAATGGTGGTAGTTCTTGGAAGCCTCAAATGAAGCCTAGAAGAAATGATTGGACTTGGTTAATCTTTCTGTTCTTTTCTGGAAAACATACGTAGTTAAAAGTAGTAGGCGGCAAGTGGCTGAAGTTTCAGATGAATGGTCTTGCAGGAAAACATTTCTTGGATAATTCAAGAGTTTGTAATCTTGATATGTAAGACAAAGAAAATAAAAGCATGACATATGAATCCATAGAACATTGACATTGGAGCTTCTTGTACGTTCACCGGAACAACGAAAACAAGTAAATGCATACCTATGAGATCATTGCCCAAAGATTGGCATGCAGGAGATCAGTGTGAGGACTCCCCTATTGTCTGTCTACCTTGGTTGAAAATACAAAGTTCTCAAAGACCTTCATCATATATTGGTTTCTTGTAGGTGTAGCAATAATGGAAAGACATTAATATAATTAAGCAAATTCCCAATCCCATCATCATATGGAACAGATCCCAACAAGGTTAATGTACAGCAAGAAATGAACTTGAGGAGAGGAAACGCAGTTTGGAGTAGTAGAATAGCCAAGAGTTGCTAAAACTGTATGCACTTGTAATCATGCAATCAAGAGAATTCAGAGTGATAGAAGGGAAGAATGGACCGAGAACTAAAATGAGAAGAATCACAAACCAAACATCTCTATACGAAAGAGTGAGTTCTTTAGGGTTCATCCAATTAGAAACATACAACACCTCCACAAGTTCTACAGATCCACAGAAGTGCCCAGTTGCACTGGCTCTTCCAGCGGTGGGAGCTGTTGCATCCCATGAACCACACGTAGTAAAGGGCTTACCTGATTCCAGTTCATGCCGGCCGACGCACTGCCTCCGATCGTCTCGTTAAAGCAATCCAGTCCTTCTAACTTTACCGAGTTGAACTGGAACAGCTCATCGAGCTCAGTCAAAAAGCCTGTAGGACTCTGAAAACCTTCGTAGCATGAGACGCTCTGCGGCGGAGGGGCCACCGGGGTAGCAGAACCCTCGCAGACTGGACGGAGCGGCGGATACGACAGCGCCGGCTGCTGAGCCCAGTAACAGTCGCTCTGGGAGACACCGGTGGTGATGATGCCGAGATCCCCACTGCCGTAGTCGATATTATCTTGCTCGGGGCGAGTGATCCTGCGGGTACGCCGTCGACGGTCGTCACACTGCTTGCCGAAGAGCTTCTTCTTCAGCCTCGTGTTCCAGTGGTTCTTGACATCGTTGTCGGTCCTTCCTGGCAATTGCGCAGCGATGACAGACCACCTGCTCTTCCCAACAAAACCAAACATCAGAGAAGCATCGATGCTGTGTTGGTGGATTCAACAAGTTATGCCAGACGGATCACCTGCTCCCGATGCTGATATACAGTCGACATATGATGTTATCTTCTTCCTCGGAGAACCCTCCGTGCCTTATGTTGGGCCGGAGGTAGTTCAACCACCGGAGGCGGCAGCTCTTCCCGCACCGCTTGAGGCCTATTTCGTACAGCAAACAACACACGCGAACACAAACAAGTGGAGGACCGGCTGCAAAAGTTGGATCCATGGCGGGTGGTGGAGCAAGACATACCGATCCTTTGGGGGAGCGTGATCCAGTTGCCGCCGGTGCCGTGCTGGTCGATGTGGGACTTGAGCTTCTGGTCCTCTTCGGGCGACCACGGCCCTCGCTTCACGTTGGCTTTATCGCAGCAAGGGGCGCGTCCCATGGTGCCTGTGCCTGCCGGATCTTCGCAGCTGGTGAAGAGGGCGAAGCATGAGGTGATCGATGGGCGTCGTTGGACTTAGTAAGCGCGGAGACAATTAAATAACATGTTGAATGATTTCTTCCTGCTTGTCTTTTTGGTCGCGAATCTCTTCATGCAACCATCACCGCTTGGGCCCACCATTAATTCCCATCTGTTATTTTGCACCGCATGCGTGCTTATCTATCTTTAAGTATAATCACATATATATATATATATGTATACTATCCCTGAAAATTCAAAAAATTAGTGATATTGAAACTCCAACAAACTAATATACTATTCATATTATATTATATTATATTCTTCCTAAATTAGTAATTTTTGCATTTATTTTTATAAATTTAAGTCTAAAGAAAGAAAAGTTGAATAATCAATGAAAATATAAGGGACATTTGAGGTACTTAAAATGTTAATATATATTTTAAACTTACTTGATAATCACATGCTAACAATAGTGCAGTCACTGATAATATATATTAATATATCTAATTCAAGTGGTTATCTACTTTGTTTTTTTATTTTGTGTGTGTGTGTGTGCATATAAAAGCATTAATCTTCTTTAATTATGATTTTTTAAAAAAATATTTGTCATCCAATCAAAGTTTGACATGTGGTATCTCAATTAGTAGAAAAGGATACAAAAAGGTTTTAATTGATGTGCCTATCACATTAATACGTTTTGAATAGTATATATTTTTTGAATATTATGTGTTGCATAAAAAATTCTCCATAACCACAAACAACGAAGCGGCACTATTTATAAAGGCATAATTGGGTATGATAATTAACATCAGATATCTCTCTCTTTCGATCACTCCTTGACTCACACCAAGTTAATTTACATCGATCCTTATACAGGAGAGCAAGGATCAAGATTCCTTACATGAAATGCAATTTGGTCCATTAACCTGAAACCTTGATGTGAGTGCAAAACTCAAAATGTTGCTTGGCAATTGAACTATGGACTTGAATCTATTTTTTCCCTGTGAAATCTCATCCGATGTGCTTAATTTACATGCCCTCCAAAAGACTCGGAATACATAAATATCGCTGTCTAGGTTCAAGAAATATCCTTCGGCGGCGGCTACGTAGAAGCACCCAACATTAATGTTCAAACACAGCTAGCGTGGCAGGTGATGATTCATGTATGCTACAAAATAATGGACAACAAAGGGTTTGAAGACTTTGTTTGACCTTCAAGGCAAGCATATGCTCAAACAAAAGACCAGCCAAAAGAAAAATATCGAGGATAGTGAACGCGAGAAAGATCAAATGCGATGCTCGAGGAGAATGGTACAAGAAGATGGATGGCTGAATATAAGTTGACCACGATTGGCTCTAATGAGAATGGGTTACGGCAGCAAACAAAGTGACTGAATTTTCTGACAAAGGAGTTTTTGTTTTACCTTCGAAGCAAACATTTGCACAAACAAAGACCAGAGAAAAAAAAAAATATATGTTGAGGATGGTGATCATGAAGAGGATCAGATGTAGCACTTAAGAAGAATCCTACGAGAAGATGGATAGGAATGGGGTGCAGCAGCGAACGAGTGACTGAATTTTCTGACATAAAGAATAGTTGGAAGACTTTGTTTTTACCTTCGAAGCAGACATTTGCACAAACAAAGTCCAGCCAAAAGAATAATATCGAGGATAGCGATCGAATAGATAATTTATTATATTGCGCTTTCATCTTTTTAAATTAAATTATATTAAAACTCATGTAGAAAGAAGAGAAGGAGACGCAGTGGGAGCAAAAAGAATAGAAAACAGGGTCGATCAAACTGGTTCATTAGTCTAAATCGGTTCAAAAAATTAGTATAACAAATGAGAACAAAATTAGTATTTATAAAAAATATATATATCATCCGATAAAAATGAATTGGGGATGCTATTTGCTAAATTAATTGCTCCCACCAACAAAAGGGATAAAGTAAATGCCGATCCACCAAGTTACCTCGATGCTGCAACCAAGTGAGTTTAATGTGATTCGATAAAATACAAATCAACTGTCAATGAGTTTCGTGTGAGAGTATTAATCTGAAACATTTAAGATAGATAATACGTTATTGTCATCTGCGTTAATTATCGTTGTTTCTTGTCGTCTGTATCCTTCTCTACTTGCTAGTCTTGGTTTACTGTTCCAGCCTTCTTTAACAGTTGATAGATGAGATTGTGCACCGGATTTCTAGACTCGAGGTTGATGGGTGCGAAGGTGAGGACGGACAGTTACTAGGGTATTTGTGCTTCTAAGATTACATTTCTATTATTATTCTTTTTTTTCGTGAACTTTGATAAATCATGCTATTGAAACACGATCACCTAAAGTTTTAACTCGATCTTCTTCACTCAAGTATATTTTTTTTCCTTTTGTTGTTTTGCATCGCCATTCGTTGTCTCATCTTACTTGTGTTGTGGTTTTATGAATTTTCATGTTGTATCACTCTACTTTCTGCATTATTTTCCTTAATATAAATAAGTATAATTTTACTTAATATTTCTTACGGGGAAATGATAACAACTGTGACGATCTAAACTCTTACCATGTGCTTTACATTGATTCTTAAGTTACTTTACGTTCCTGCCGGAAACAGGAGAATAGAGAGATGAAATATTTACCAAATTCATTAATTAGATTTCGAATGCCATGATTCATTTCCATCTTTAGATGGGTTCCGAAGTGCATCTAACACGAACCTGACCTTTGGCAGAGCCTTCGATGACCAGAAAACTTGGATGTTTGATGACCCTGCACAAGCCCACAAGAACTAGAATACCATCAACTGTTCCTTCTCATTCCAGCAAGAAATGGAAACTAGGAGCTACAGCAAGCTAAACAGACAGATAGATGCATTCAAAAGGCATAACCGCGAGAGTCGTCTCAAAAGCAACTTTTGAAGCACACAATTAGAGATGCAAGCTTCTGCTTAGAACCAAATATCACGAGTCATGTACACCATTCCATGAGCCAAAACCTCACGGCGCAAAGGAACATGAACCGTGTGAAGATATACCAGGTTAAGAATCTCATGCATGCTAACTGAGCTGAAACTGAAAAAGATACAATCGTTTCTGCATGCCGAATTCCCTTGCTAGTCAGCTTGCCGTTTTCCTTTCTTTCTTTCTCCTTGCCTAAACATTTGTACTTTACAAGAAAACTTACACGGATCTACCATTGTAGGTGTGAACTTCAGTAACATATGAACATCAAAATTTCAACTCTCACTGCCGCTTGGCTAGCATTTTCTTTAGCCCTCTTAGAATCTTTCCAAACCACATCATGTTCATGGCAAACAATGCTATGGGCACCAGCAAACTGAGGAGGTATCCAAAGGTATGCATCTGCTGAATCTGTCACTCGAGAGGAGAGCATGAAAGCATTAGCTGAAAAAGATCATGTTCATATGTGATTATACAAGGAATCGTTAGAAAAATACCTGATCGTAGTGCAAATAGATGTGGTAAAACAAGTAGAGAAACAAAAATATTCTAGCAACCTGCAAAATGATAAATCACTTCTAGAATACTATATCCTAACCAGTATAAATTGCAATAGCCATGCAAAAAAGATAGCAGAATTTGGAAGAAAAAAAAAATCAAAATAAAGGGACAGACCAACTAGGATCACCACAGTGGAAGAGAGACAATGCACTTCCAAATTTAAGACGGTGGCACCATTTAAAATTTTTAAGAGTTATCGTGTCTATGACTATTCCCGTTCTGTTTCAATAATGGTGCTAACCTCCTGTTACAATGAAGAAAAGACAGTAGAAATAGACTGATATAGTAGCTTCATGGACCTAACATTTTTAACCTGGTTCTAGGCTTGTAGCTCTAGGCTCACAAATACAAATTTATAACTCAGCAAATGCCTAGGACTTTGCTACCTCCATCCGTATGCAATCAAACCACATTGTTAGTCAATCTATTTCTTTTAAGTAAGCATATTTTATTCATCTGATTTCTAGATTCTGTTTGAGGTGCTAGTTCACGATCTCAAATGAAAACTTGAGTAAACGTCATTGCATCTAATTTCTGTTGTTCTCATACTTCTCAAGTTACATACACACAAATATACATTAGTCCTATAGCAGATACACATACGTACCAATCAAACCTGCATAGAAGCCCTAATATGCAGGTCCAACCACTTTTGGGGCCCCACTAAAAAATTATGGGACCCAACTAATCAAAAGAGGTGTGTCCTTGATCAGTAGATCATAGGTATAAAGACAGAACCTTACACATGATCATAGGTAGATCATGTGTTTCCTACTCATGTACACATCTGTCAAGTCTCATCAGCATTTATATTAAAACCCACTTCAATAAAAAACTACTTACAAGCCATGCGAAGAACATAGCAACACCATTAACAAGATATGCACTAGATCTTTTCATTCCAGCAGTGTCAAGAAACCTTAAAAAGAAAAAGGAAGAAAAGAAGTTAATAAGCCAAACATCTAAATATCCACAAGCCATATCAATGTTGAAGTACTTCAATAACATCTGGAAACATACCATCTTAAATTAATCCCAGGGGTGGTTGTCTCAGAGATGAGGACCATGTATGTGTATAGCTGTCCTTCCCCAGACAACATAGAGTAAGATATAGAAATTATAGATAGCATATGATGGAGAACCTGAAAAAGTATGTCACATTTAGATGGTGAATATAACCTCTACAGTAACCAATCCATTTCTTTCATATGAAATATGTGATAAGAAACAAGCTAAGTTTTGTTTTGTAAAGTCAGAAGTGTTTAAATGAAGAGGAAGATGAGCACTTAAATGAAGCTTCCACATGACTACTCACATATTCTGTTCCACCAAGGGAAGGATAAAGCCAAAATATCATTGCAAGGTCAGTCATGAAATACCCCACAGATACCTGTCCAATTTATAATACTTCACAAATCATGCAGTAAAGACAAATACATAATGATTAGCGATTGTTAAGAATTTTTACCCCCAATGTAAAAGTAGAAACATTAGAATTTCTGAATGTAACCGGGCCCTCAATGCTATCGGAAAATAGATCCGAGAAGAATACCAAATATAATGACATTAGTGTGATAAAAACGGCATGAGCATTGGACATTCCCCTGCAAAAGTGGTTCAAATTGATATAAAAGTTAACAAGAAAAGAATATTACAAGCTTATGATCTCTCACCTGTTGTTCCACTCGATCCGTTGGATCTTTGTAAGTGAAGCATACCCCTTGAAGTAAAAAGAACTAATCAACTGTGTAAAATCATATGCCTAAGCAAATGATGGTAGTCAGTAAGTAGACTATCAAAGATGACCATAACAACAACAAAGCCATGAGGTCCTAACTCAAAGATGACTAATTCCAGTACTATGACCTTATGAAAAACCAAAAAAAAGCAAAAGAAACAGTGAAAACTATCCATCAACTATAAGCACAAAGGATAACATAGCATCAGAGTCAGCTTCACATGTACATAAGTACATGAGATAGTATATGATTGAAAGACAAACATACATAGAGTAATCAGAGGAAAAATGAGATCGATATAATTATTCATGACATCCTATATAAGTTCCAACACAGAATTTGTGACAAAACCATAGCCCATTTAGTAGCTTTCTCTAGCAGTGTCTCACATTGTTCACCAAAACTTATATCCAATTTTTTGAAAAGTTCTGCTCCTATCTTCCCTTTCCATGAAAAAAAGACCTACCTCATACCAGGCTTACAACAGCCTGTCTTCGTATAGGGTAAAACCAAAATCTGTTTTGACCTCCACGACGCACAATTGTGTGTATACAAAGGCAGATACTAATAGGTACATATGTAACATGAGATGCACACACGTAAGCAAGTTAAATATACATGCATGTGGATGCCGGGGTCCATTTAAAACTTATTTGATTGGTCATTTCAGGTAATTTCAAATTGTCATAGCTTACAACAAGAATTTGCCTCAGAAGTTTTGGATGTATTGGCCAATATGCCATGTTCAGCCAGGTAATCCACTTTCGAGTTAGGGTAGGGTAGTCACCCTGTAATAGGCATACGCCCATTCTTGGGATTCAAAATGATAGGCAACTACTGGGTCATTTAAATTATCTTAAACTGTCTTAAACTAAGGACTGATCTGGTCCTAACTTAAAGGACTGGACTGGTCCTTTATAAGGTAAAAGAAAAGTTTTGGTGCTTTACACTTATAATTCAATCACTACCAACAACACTAGCTCTAGGGTTATGCAGGAGAAGAAGAGAGGCAGCAGTGCATTTCCAAAACCTGGTGTTTTTTCAGCATATGACAAAACAGGGCAAACATTGATCTTTATCAGGATATACTGAAACATATTTATACATCCATTTACATATCCACTATTGAAAGGGTTACATCCTGAGATACTATATCTAAAATAATATGCATTTTAGGCCATAGGGTTTCTAATAACATGGAAAACTACGTATAGAATTTGCACCTTCCTATTATTAGCTATGATTCAGTATTCTATAGCGATGATGACTGAGAAAGAACAGCTAGTTGGTATTGACTGGCCATTCCAACTTTAGTTCATGGCAGTCGGGGCATCTAAAATGATCAAACGCTAAGTCCAACATGAAAACCTGCACAATCTGCTAATAGTATGTGTCAGGTAACCTCTAGAATTGGCATTCCAGTTCCTCCTTTTTCTCCTTCTCTACAATCAGTCAGCTCAATACGGCAATGCTACCAAGAATTCAAAGACCAGATAAGAATGAGGTCGGACATACCATTTTACACATAAAAATGCCTCCAAGCACAGAGGTATACCGGACAAATGGATCTGCTAGCAAATAGTCTTTAACCAGTATCTCAGCCTGGTACCTATAGGATTTCATTGCCATAGCTGAAAGCCTTGAGAGCCTGCGCCCAAAAATATATCTTGAAATATTTAGCTTTTGAAAAAAGAAAGCAATCTTCAACAACAGAAGATGACAAAGAAGTCGAAAATTTTCTTCTATTTGAGGTAGATGGATTATTCAGAAGAATCGTGTTAAAGATTCCATTTTGTTAGGTTAGCCTAAAACTCCCCTGAGAGGTGAAGCTCAGTGACGGCAAAGAAAGTGAACGCAACGGTAGCACGCAGACATCCTAGAATTGGTTGTTAAAGAACATAACAACGAAGAAAGATACAAGCATGAACCAAGTTCCGCAAGCAATCAGCACACACATCCACGGATTTGAACGGCCACGAGAGAAAAGAGAAAGATGAGAAGAAAGGGATCAAGCATGAGCAGAATCTTGCAACGATGGAACGGATCATGACTACCACAAAGGAATAACCTAAGAGGGGGACGAAGGAGTACCGAACCACAAGTTCGACCACGAGCAATGGCGGAAGAGGCCGCCGGCCGGAATCAGTCGGAGAAACCCAACGAAATCAAGAAGATTTCGTTAATTTACAAGGCAGGAGAAGAAGGAGGACATCGATGCAAAGATCGGAGGGAGCGATCAGGGAGAGAGATACCGGAGAGGGAGCGAGTAATAAAAGAAGGGGTTTGGGTTGGAGACGTTGGTGGGATCCGAATGGGCGGACGACGCTTTCCGTGGCAAAACAGGACGGGCTGATGAGAGAGAGAGAGAGAGAGAGAGAGAGAGAGAGAGAGAGAGAGAGAGATATATATATATATATATATATATATAATCTTCTGTTTTATTTTAATTTTTATATTTAATTCTATGTTTTTTATTTTTTGCAGGAGGAAAGGAGATGGGAAAAGAAGAATATATTCAGGTCTTGTTAGGGCAATTTTTCTTAATAAAAAAACAACGCTTTGTTTTTTTTTTAAAAAATCCACAAGTGAGATTTATAAATCAATATAATCTTTTATTTCCTTTTTAGATATAAATATATAATCCTCACAGTATGTTACAATTATTCTCACGCCTTATTTAGAATTTATTTGGAAATTTTCCAGGAAAATTTCTGGAATTATTCACACGTGAATTACCTTTTATTAGTTTTTCTTGTTCCATTTCAATGTCACACTTTTTTTTCCCCATAATGTCAACTTTTTTCTGAACATATTTCTAAACTATTCTTCCACTTATTTAGATTTTCTTAGGTTTATTTGATAATATTATGTGCATATATATATATATATTATCATACAAATATGAACTATTTCTATTTTATCCTTTAAGATATAAATTTAATGTGAATGTATCACTCGGTGAAGTTAGCAAAGACTGTAACAATATGTCATACACACTGCACTCAAATTTTAGCTTTATTACTTATCTTTGCCAAATCTATCATCTGCATACACATCACTATGATAAATCTGATTCTGAGTAATTTTAATCCTTTTAAAATTTTATTATGATTATAAAAATATGAGAGATTTTTGTAAAAATACATATCAAATTTATGAAATATAGTTAGTAATGATTATGAGCTTTCTAGATAATTAATAATAAGAGATATTATATATATATAATGAGATAAATCAATAATTGTTGAACGATGAGGCTGGCACGGGATTTGTCGCTGCAGTTGGACCCCTAAAAAGTGGTAATATGTCCCAACGCAAGCACACGCTATTCACGAGGAATTGTTTGTCTTGGAGTGGATCTTACATCGCTTCATTCGATCCATAACTCGAGGTATTATTTCTTTTACTCCTCAACCCACGTTATCCTAAATATGTTCTTATCGATATACGAATAATAATAATAATAATACTTGAACGGCTGTAACAAATACGTTGTTTCCATACTTTCCCAGGATTAAGATAGAAATACTTTATAGATTATGAGTGGCAAATATTTTTCATTCGTTAAAATGATCTAAAAAAAGAGCTCCTTCGTCTACCAAGTGGGATCGGTTCTTCTTTTATCTCAAGCAATAACCCCATCCTTTTATTGTCTCAAACTTTGTTTCAATATTTACTATAGTTTTTGAACTGGCTAATCATTTTCTTTCAAAATTACAGCATACGGCAGTCTTGAATTGCATAATTGAGAAAATATTTTTAGAGGCCACAATGTTGTTTATTTGTTGATTTCATTAAAAACAAAAAAAGGAACCTAAGCTTGTTGGGGTTTTCATTCATTCTTGGAATTATAATTTTTCGTCGTTCAGCAAACATAGCCGTTGAATTATAATTCTTAGAATTATAATTCCAAATTTAATGAATTTCATATTCAACAATATATATATGTTATTGTAGATAATAATTCATTAGTTGATTGTTATCACAATGTTGATGAAACACCAATTAACATTAATATTCATCAAATTGGATTGTTTGTTTCAACCCAAAGTTATCAGCTCCAATTCTCTAATTCTTTCAATATTTAATATAATTTTTAAACTATTTATGTTCCTTCCAAAATAAAAGCATACAGTAAAAAGAGAATATAAAAATATAAAGAGAAAAGCACCATAAGAAAGTGGAAAACATAATGTAAAAAAATTGGATAAGAACCTTAGATATTCAAAAATTGTATATATCTTTAACATAAATTAGCTATTTCTAATCATGATTAGTGATGACTAACCCAAATTAATTGGGATAGATGCTACTGGAGATCAAATATGTGGAGATGTAAATATGTTTTTTCTTTTGCAAGAAAGAGAGAGAGAGAGAGAGAGAGAGAGAGAGAGAGAGAGAGAGAGAGAGAGAGGAAGAAGTTGGAATTGGAGCAAATGCCTCGTTACTATGCCCACCGGCTCCTTCCTAGATCTATATTCATATCAGATTACACCATTATTATTTTACCTTCATTAATGATTTTTAAGGATGCCATCATATGGACCACAGAGATGTTCTTCAGCTAAGTAGTTCTGCATTTATGATCTTTTGCTAAGTATCAATGCCTTAATTGTTCATGGAATTGATCTAAAGAAAGATAATTAAAGAGTGGGGAGGTGCCTTGTGAAGTTTGTCAACAAGAATGGAAATTAGGATAAATATAGTTGTTTCTTGCTTTTATGTCTTAGTATAAATATGTCAACAACAACAATTATTTGTCTTAGCATACATGTAGTTGTTGCTTGCAAGTAACATCAACCTTAAAATAGCATGACTTTCCTTATTGATTATTCCCTACAATACCAAACACCACTACATTACTAAGTTTTTGTATGCATTTTTTGTAGACTGACTTTTTTTTTTCATCCAGAAAAAAATTTCAGAAGAGAAGCTACATCATGGCACCTTGGACTTTCTTTTTGGAATTTTTATTCCTTCAAAATAATAAACAAGAATACCTTTTCATGTTCAGAAATATGATTAATACAATTTAGCTATGACATAAGATTAAAATGTGTGTAATATCAGTAATGGAGATGCAGCCTCTCACTGTTCAAAAATTTGTTGGAATTTCAAGAATCTCATTTTTTTTATTTTTCACATGGAACTACAATCATATTTCATGCATTAGTTTCTGAAATTATTGTTTTGTAAATTTAAAACAGAAAGAAAGAGAGAAAAAACACATGATCTGCCTTTAGTCCCTCTTGATGTACTTGAACTATTGAGCAGACATGAAGGACAAGTGCATGTGAAAGAAGAGCTATTCCAGGCCATAAATTGTTCAATTATGAGGTTCTCAGTGTTTTACAACAAATGAGGTGACTTTATCTCTCATATAAAACAAGATAGAGAGAGGCATCACATCACAAATAGGTGGGGTAGGCTTGAAGGCCTGCCCAATGAATTCTGTGGTTTGCTGTTGTTCATTGTTCATTGTTCATTGTCACATCCTATGGTGATTCTCTAGACAACAAATATAGATGGCTATGCTATGGGTCAAACAGAAATGATGTGTGACCAGCAGCTAAGGATTATAACTGGGTTATGAGGATGGTGTTGTCTCTTTTCTGTCAGTCTTTGCTGCAAGTAAACCATCTCTGCCCATCAGAATAAAAGTAGGGTGGAATGGCAAGAGGAATTAGAACTAATGAATCAACAAGAAAGATGCCCTGTGACCATGGCATTTATTTAGGCAATAAATAGTTGCTTAAGAACATTCCTTAATCTAACTGCTCTCTGCTTATTATACACACAGACAAGGAGAGAGAACAACAACATCAGTTGACTATATAATTGTAAGGATGAGGAAGAGTTGTACTGATAAATAAGAATTTTTCTTTGTGGTTAATTCTTTTTCTCTAAACATTATTTATTCATTACAGTCTACACCAATCCAATCCAAAAAATTATGCATGCTGAGTTGTGGATCAAATTTAATAATATGTAATCAATTATTAGTTTTTTTTGTACTCACTTATTTTTTTCATGAATATTTAATCTAATAGCATGGTAAAAATCGATTGAGTCAAAGTTGATATTAGAGTCGATAATAATTTAATTCAAAAATCTTAAGAACCAAACCAATATGTATAATCCGACTCTTTTTAAATTTTACTATTACGGAATAAATTTTAGTCTTTTTTTTTTGTATGTTGATCTCCGATATCAATGTTTCCAAACACTTTGTTAATAGTCCACAGACTTAATGGGAAAATAAAAAAGCAACAGCAAGGAGAGGTGGTAGCTGGACTCTCATTTCTGACCATGCCTAGCAAATGAAGAAGGCCCACTGACGGACACAGCAGAAGCTTCAGCTTCAGTAAGGTAAGAAGAGACTGTGAGTTGCCCTTCGCTTGGGGAGGAAATGAATGCAGTAGGTGAGGGACTTGCAGGTGTGCAAGTTCCTGTGACTTAAAGCTTGGTCACAGCCACCTGCAGCTTCGATGAATCATCCAGTGCTGACCGACTTCTCTCTTCTCAACCACCACCATCAATGGCAGAGACAATGACTCATCATACACGGCGGGAGAAGCATTGAAGTATGCATTTGACTAAGAATAGCTGTAAGTCAAACGATTTAGTTCCAATTAATATTTGTGATCACATATTTGATATTGGATGTAGTTGGTGTTCCCGGCAAGGTCATGACGTTGGAAACCCATGCAATGCCTAAGGCTCTATATGATTCGAGGAGAACCATTATTTCTTCATTTCACAACTGGAAGAAAAATATGGTAAAAATAGTTACTTCACCATTTTTTATTATTAAATTGCCTTGGGATAATTTAGTGAATCCTGAAAGGAAAGCTAAATGATCATAAATGAAATAGTAGATTAGAATCTTGTCGACGTGATACAATAGCATACAGAAGTAAGGTATAATTCGATAGGTCATACGAAGGAACAGGTGTTATGGCCTGCTGTCACCATCTCATACAGCGAAATCACAATGACAAAACAAGAGCTTAAATCCCTAAAATATTTATTTCTAATAAATAAAAAATAGCCTCATTATTATCATTTGTTGTATTCCATTGGGTGTTGAGCCAACGAGCCACACTTGTTATAAAAACCTTCAGAAAACCTGAGGATGTCATCACAACCTTCAATATCTACTTCTTGTAAATTTCGATGTAAATAACTTCAGTAGTTTTCGAAGCTTCTTGCATCAATCTAGATTTAGAATATGCGAATGCCGAAGATTGCATGAGCGTGCAGAAGGTGATTGAAACTTAATACGAAAAAGTAACTCTTTTGAGGGAACTGTTGAAACCTCGTAACTCCTGAACGTAAGATGCTACGTAGTCGTATGATGTTCGCAAACATGGATGCTGGAATATATGACATATCTGTTGTTTGAGAACCATCTCCTCCTCCCTATGTAAAATCGAAGTTCTCAACTTTTGGTTGACCTCTTCTGATAAGGCCATACAAAATTGTGGAATCGTGGGATCCACAAGCAAGCATGTCGCTGCCCACCACCTCTTCTCTCAAGATGGCGAAGCCAATCTTCTTCGTCTTCTCTTGGTTTCTGGTGGCTTTTCTGCATTACTTTGAGAGAAGGGAATAAAAAAAAACTAAGAATATATATAATTTACAATGCTTTAAATTGATCCAAAAATATTTATTTATATTAATTAAAAGATAGAATATTTTTTTTTAAAAAAAATCTATCATATCCTAATAAATCTTCTCACTGTTATCTATTTATTTTAATCTATTTTTTTATCTCTTATTTTATCTAATCCTATCTATTTGAATTAATCTTATTACACTCCCTTAATTCAAAATAATTATAACTTGAAATTATCTTTGAAAAAAATAAAAAATTTCTTTCGTAAAAGCTTTTGTAAAAATATTGATAAATTGATCTTCAATTTTAGTAGTAGTTCATTTGAATCTTTTCTTTATCAACTAGTTCACGAATGAAATGATATCGAACTTTGATATGTTCGGTACACCCATGGAAGATAGGATTCTTCGTTATTAGAATAATAGACTTCTTGTCATAATAGATTTTAATTGGTCCATCTTATTTTTCTTGAAGATCTATTAGTATTTTTTAAGCCAAATTATTTGACATGTAGCCATATACTCCACCTTAGAACTTGAGAGAACAATATATATATTTTTTTTAATCTTTGAAATCATACTTGAGCCAGCGTTAAACACAAATCCTAATGTGTTTTTTATATTATATGCATAATCAACCCAATAACTATCCGTATAAGAACATAATTTAAAATCTTTTACCTGCTCATATTAGATGTCATAATCAAGAGTTTCATTAATATATCGAAGAATCTTTTTTGCTTGCTTTAGGAATTTATTAATGCTAAATTATTTTCTGCTTTGTTCATCATGATCAATGTTTTTCTTCCTTTTTTTTTTTTTCTGAATCTTCGTCGGAACCTAACTTAACAAAGATAGGATCATTTTCTTTTTTCATAGACAATTGCTACATAGACTGTAACTCCATCAATTTTGACTTTTCTCTTCTTAAACTTTATTACAAGAAAGGCCTTTTGTTCCAAAGTTAACTTCTTATTTTCTTCTTTTTTTTCAGAGTTCATTAGTTACATTTTCTTTGTCATCCTTGGTCTCTTTAGATAATACCGACTTTTTCTATTCTTGTGGCTTTTCAATTGCAAGCTTATTATTGGAGTTTAGGACCTTATCCTTTTCCTATGCTTGCATCTCATTAGCCCAATTACCATGGCTTATGCCATGGCATTTTATCACATAACTACTATGTGAGATAGTTTGCATAGATTCACAAAAATTCAAATAATCATAGCTTTTATATCATAATATTGATTCATCAATAACAGTAATAATGAATACATGTAAGGAGAAATCTAAAAATAATAAAAAAAATATTTTATTTTTTTATCTTCCTAATAATTGCTATCAATTTATCATTTTTTTTATCATAAATCAAATATTTTTATCATAAAAAAAACATAATATCCTTTTCTCATCGATTGCACTATATTAATGAGATTTTGTTTCAAAATAGGAATAAACATCGCATCATTAATATTTTTTTTTATCATATTTGGTGTTCACATCAATTGTTCTTTTTCCTTCTACTTAAATTTTACTATCATTTTCCATACGTATTATAGATCTGATTGAATATTCAAACTTTAAAATAAACTTTTATCCCCTATCATATGATTATTGCATCCACTATTTAAAAACCAAATAGATTTAATATATTCTTCATTATATGCTATAAAGAAAATATTTTCTTCATCCTTTTTTCACTATTATTTTTCTCATGATAATTTACCTAATTTTTATTCTAATAATCTTTTTCAAGGTGATTATATTTTTTTTTACAATGAAAGTAGAGATGAACATTTGGATTTTTATTTTTATTACTAATGATCCCTTTCAATATATCTAATTTTTTTACACTAAAAATATTGATGGGCTTCTTTGTTACCTTTATTAGAGTTTCCCTAGCTCTCGTTTAATCGGCCTTGTCCCCTTCCTCGAGTGCAAGATCATTTATGACCTCTCATTTTGATCTCTCCCTTAGGATCTAGTTTTTTATTTTCTTTTTTGTCCTCCTTTTAATTTATCTTCATTTGAAATGCATATTTTGAAATTTCATTTGAAGATCTATTCACTCACTTTTTGTTTATGGACTAAAAGTGAACCCATTAATTAATCATTAGATAATATACTTATATCTTTAACTTCTTCTATGACATTAGAAATCATATCAAATTTTGAAAATAAATTTTATAAAACTTTTTCTACTACAGTTTAATCTTTTAGGTTTTTACCATAAGTTTTCATTTCATTCACAATAGAAGAGACTTTCAAAAAATATTAGTGATAGATTTAGAAGCTTTCATCACAAAAGTTTCAAATTCATGTCGAAGAATTTGAAGTTTTAAAACTTTTATCTTACCTATGCTTCCAAACACATTTTTTAATATTTTTAAGGCTTATGTTGATGTTGATGCCATCATGATTTAGGCAAATAGAGATTAATCTATTATTTGTTATAGCATGTTGAGGACTCTTGCTTTTTTTTTTTTGCATATTCTTATTTATTTGATCTTTTAGATCTTTAATAATATTAAGATCTCATAAACTGTACTTAACAAAATCATTCTCAATCAAATTTCATAATCATTATGAAATAGATAGAGTTTTTATTTTAATGATCCAAAATTAATAATTTTCACCCTTGAAGATGGGAGAAAGTTGCTTAAGAACGCTTGCTCCAATGCTTGTCATCTTCTTTTTTGGATTTACTAGTCTTCTTCTTTTTTTTAATCGATGTACTCCTATTAATCTATTTTGAACCACACTTGTTGATTTTTTTTGTTAAACTTCAAGGAGGAAAAGCGAATAGTAAAAAAAACTAGGAGTATTTTCAATATACAGTACTTTTGATTGATCCAAAAATACCTATTTATATTAGCTAGAAATAGATTTTTTTAAAATAATAAAAAATATTATATCCCAATAAATCTTTTCACTCTCATCTATTTATTTTAATCTAAATTTTTATTTTTTATTTTATCTAATTCTAGCTATTTAAATTAACCTCATCAGTCCCATAGAATCGTCGGTAATACTTACGCCGACGTCCTTCACCCACACATCCAACTCTGATCCCTTGGTTCCCACGGCATCCATGATCACAACATTGATGGCTCGAAGGGGACTAATCGTCAATGCACACCTTTCTTGCAACCATTAAGCCTTAGTCTCGAGAAAGTTTTTTTTTTATTTAAACTAAGTTATTTATACTTTTATTTCATAAAAACTACATCTACAAATACAGACCAAAAAGTATTGTGTAAATAAAGATGTCTCCTTTTTTTTTCTTTTGTTATTGTACTCCGAGCAAACAACAATCTCTACCGCAAGCATGCTGTAAAAGTTGAGTTATTTCATCAAAGTTTTGGTACTGTTTAGTCTTACTACACAATTTTTTTTTCCTTAAGAAGGGGATTTTTATTTATGCAAAGGGTAATTCGATCTGAACCATAGTGCGAGTTGTTGTAAAAAAGGAAAAAATAGAGAGAGAGAGAGAGAGAGAGAGAGAGAGAGAGAGAGAGAGAGAGAGAGAACTAAAGCTACCATCATGCGAAAATTAACTCTCTAAATCAATCAGTTCAGTGAATTGTGTGTTTTTGGTAGGCAACCAATTAGATCTTGTTTCAATTAGAGAGAGGGATTTTGATCTTTTAATATTGATTAGGAAACATCAAGAGGCTAAGAAAATTCAATCCCTAGATTAACTAGAAAAATTACAGAATTTTTTTTTTCTTCCAAAACTAGATTTCCACATGGTAAGAAACACTAATTTCTCAGAGGGAAATCTTCATAAAAGATCTTACAGAATTATTTTGAAGCTTAGAAATCAACATTGATCAGCTAGCTTAGTGATACAGTAGCTAATGAATAAATACATTACATTGTTCGAGCATTCCAGACCAGTATGAATACATAAATTAAATTAGCAAAATACGAGCTTAGAAACCCATTTGTTGAGTGTAAATACTTTATAAATTTTGCTACTCAGGTTATCAAGCCATTGACATCAAACCGAAGTCATAACAAGAGATTAGAACCAAGGTGCCACCTTAATTAATGTTCCTCATGAATCAGGGAAAATGGATCATCTGCCGATGTACATAATTCCAGTTTCAGATCAATTGCATGATCTTATCTTTCCCATTGTATCACTCCATGATTCATTTCAATCGTCAAATTCCGAGCAAGATGCCATCCAAATGGTGGTTTGACTAAATGGCCTGATGGAGACTTTACATGCATAATAAATCGAAGGACATCTACATGTGGACATAAACAAATAGAGATGAAGGAAAAAAAAAAAAGTTTAAACAGGCCATAGCAGGGTCAACATTTTCAATACACATGCAAAGGTAGTAGAAGATGACCAAGTGGTGCTAACTACAACCGCAGCTTGGGACAACCGTTAACCGTTAGACCTCGCAGTTGTTCGACTCCCTCCGGTATGGAAGACATCTCAACGCAACTGGATATGATGACAGTCTCTAATGATCGTGATTTTGGCAACCAATCTGGCAAAGAGACCAACTCATTGCAGCTAATCACTGTCAAGCGCTTGAGATCACCCAAATACCGCATCTCTTGCGGCAAACACCTCAGCTCTTGGCACCCAACCAGCATCAACTCTCCATAACCTGCATTTATGTGCTTCCAATCCAGGAATTCAGATGTCCACAGCGTCTCATTGTTCAACCAAATGTTCAACCTATCAACATAGAGCTGCGGCTCCAATTTCCTCAACTTTGGGCACTGGATCAGTGCCAATTCACGAATGCGTATGCTAAACCCGTATCTGTGTACATAGCTCACTACTGTTGGTTTTAGCCATTCTTCAAGCCTAGGCATTTCAGAGAAAATGAGCTTTTCCAACATTTCAAAATAGGAACCGCCGTAGAACGCATCATCCACAACAGTCACTAAATCCATACCACTCATCTCTAAGATCTTGAGATTCCGTAGCTGACCAAGTGGTGGTAGCGTTTCGCATCTCCGAAGATTGACTAGTTTGATCTCATTCAAATTCTGGAAATAGCGAACCCCCTCTCCTGTCCATCCTGGGAATTCCTTGCCAGCGTAGCATGTGATCTCTAGTTTTCTCAAACATGTATCGGGTTGGAGGTTCTCAAGCACCTGCAGCGATGTGGCTTCAGAAGCTGCCTCCACATCATCCGTATTCCACCATTTCCACTGCAGGGACAAGCACTTGAGCTTTCTTAGTATATCTTGTAGCTTTGAGGGAGTGGGAGCAGTACTGTCCTCTTGGGTTGACACAGCTTCCAGGTTTTGTAGATGTAGTTCTTCGAGGTTTGATAGGGTTCGCAACTCTGAGATGATATCTACATAGCTACCGGTCGCCGCATATCCAGACAACTTGCGGAGATTACTCATTTGTTGTATTCTATGGGGCACCCCAGTCAAGGAGCCACACTTGAGCATGTTTAGGTTTGCTAGCTTTGTTAGGTTGCTAAAACCCTCCGGTAACTCGAGGAGACCGTGGCAACCTTCAAGGTCCAGCTCTCGTAAATTCACGAGGCCGGTGGTCGATTCGGGTAGCCTTCGGAGACTTGCACAAAAAGCGAGCTTCAGAAACTGCAGGCTCTGAATATTGTGTATCCGTCCCGGTAGTTTCCGAAGCTTCTCACACCAAGCTACGTTTAGAATCTGCAGTTGCCGAAGGTTGCACAAGGATGCAGGAAGTGCCTGGACGTGAGCGCCGGAAAGGTTGAGGAGTCTTAAATTCAGCAACATACCAATTGTGCGAGGAAGCTGTCGGATGCTTGTGGCTCCTAAATATAAGATGCGCAGATGTGTGAGGTTCGCAAACATGGCTTCTGGGATACTTGTGATCCCGCATGGCCGTTGTTTTAGAATCATCTCCTCCTCCCTACGTAAAACCAGGGTTCTCAACCTGTTTTCCTTCTCTGATAAGACCGCCGGGAACGCAGATGTCTGCGACTCCACGAGTAAGTGGACATGGAGGCATTGTCGTGGGAATGTGGAATCTTGACCAACCCTCATCGTGAAACGGCATCGCTCGATGACATTTCCGATGCGCTCATAGAAGTCATTGTGTGTTTGACTTTCTAGAAGATATTCTTGAAGGCCATCTGATAGACCCTCAGCGGCGAGCATGTATAACAAGTCTCCGTGATCGGATATGTGATCCGGTGGCATCAACCATCGGTATAGGTTGAATCGTGCCAATCTTGGCGGAATATATTGCAGGAACATCCAATTGATACGGTGGTCATCCATCCTAACACGACGTAGCTGTTCTTCTGGCAGCCAACTCGTTTCAGTATATCTGAACAACGAGCCCAACATCTTGGCATCTGCGGGAATGCCCGTCCAAATTAACCCAGTCAATGTAATCGGCAGATTTGCTTCGACCTGATCGTCGTCAGGATGACTACTCGTTGCGTGCTTCGCGAACAGTTTTGTCCAATCCTTATTCGGTAGTCTGCTCAAATGGTATCTTTCCCAGTTGTACGTATATTCATCAATAGAGAAGTTGTACAAATATTGGGAATAATAGAATTCACCAGTGAAGATGACTGTGCTCCCCCGTTCGCCCAGGAGGAAGAGGAAGTGCTCCAACTGATACCACTTGCTTTTGTCCTCCTCGTCAATGTGGATGTCATCCAGCACAAGCAGATATCTGCCGAAGCCTCCACCGAATCGACCACAAAACAACCACACATCCTCGCATGGCTCTCCCGCTATCGATCTTGCAAATTCCTTGGCAATCCACACGGGGTCGAAAGAAGATAAACTGGGCACATCTATCCAGATTCGACGATGGAAATGCCCACGGACCCATGGGTGGTGAAAAACCATGCGTGCCACGGTTGTTTTCCCCACCATAAGCCCGCCATATATGGCGACGAGGAATAACGCATGATCCCTGTAGTCTTTCTGCTGTCGCTGAAGAATCTTTATGATTTCGTCGACATCCGGATCTCTTCCCACCACCTCTTCCCTTAGCATGGTGGAGTACTCTTCTTCTTCTCCCCTTGGATCCACAGAATCCATCATATCCTTCCGGAGGCCCAGCGAAGACTGCCTTCTCAACAGGTAATTCAACCTGCGTGCCTTCTCCACCAGCTCCAGAAGAAAAGTTCGGCGCCGAGAGTGCGCCGCTCCGACGCCGAGGAAGGAGCGTGGCAAGCGGTTGCATGCCGCCGCCGCCCTCGGCTGCCAACCCATGATCCCGCGGAGCAAGTCTTCGACGTCCGCGTTGACCATCTCCACATCCCTCACCCACTCCTCCACCTCCGGCTCCTCTAGCGCTCGCACCAGGGCATCCACGATCACCGCATTGAGGGCCCAGAGGCGGCCGCGAATCATCTCCAGATGATTTTGGATGCGTAGCCCTCGCGCCTTCGCCTCCAGGACAGGCGACGGCAATATCTCTAGTAATATGTACCTCAAATCGAGTGACGCCGCCATGGTTCAGGTCTCACTCCTTGTTACTCTCTCTTCTTTTCTCTTCCTCTCACTTTCTTTGTGATCGTGTTGGATGGGAGTCCCGAAGTTCCTTCTTACAGTATTGTTGGAGCCCTGGTGCGCATGCGTTGGGGACACTCTTGGAATCTGCCGTCACCATCCACCACAAATGACGAGGGAGAGGTGCTCGCCGTCCCAAGTAATCTCTTGTCCGGCCACTTTATCCTTGTCCCCTCCCTAATCGTCTTTGCAGACGTTATACCTCCTTCGTTGCGACCCCGTAATCTTCATGTGAAGAAAGTTGCACGCAGGAATAACAAAGGTTGGTTCTGTGCCACGAAAACCAACGCACGCTTGGAAGCTACCTTACCATCAATTCAAGAAACAAAGATTCGAGCGCCAACCAGTCGCTTTATCGTTCTCCCATCGTCCTCTTTCCGTGGCTCTCTCTCCATATACATATGTATACATCGAGCAAGCAAGCAAGCTGTAAAGTAAAAGAAATAAAGAAGAAGTGTTGAGGTTGTCGGATGCATGCATGGTACATCACTTCACCGCACAATATTCCAATGCGAATGGGGCTTAAAGAAACATGACTTCTATACTCTTTAGGGAAGATCTAATGGCCTGCTTAACAATAACACATACAAAACTGATTTAGAGAATTAATATATGACGGTACTTATCAAAAAAAAATTCTTTGTTTTTTTTATATATATACAACAATTTGCACTGTAGTTGTTGATGTGCAATATATGACTAATCATTGATTGGATGGGCGACTGGCTACATGGCTTTATTGAGCTCTTGTTTTCTGATGCAAAGCCTAATCTTGCACTCGTTTCATCTTGTGATACTTCCTTTTACTGTATGTAGTTCCGATGTCTGCACTGCAAGTGACAAAATCAACTGTTATCTTTGACATTATATATTAGACATTTAGCATCGATATGCGTAATAATTATCTAATTAATTTTTTTTTGAAGAATATCATTAATTTGTTCATGCTCAATGTGAATAAAAATCTCCCTTTTAAAAGAAGTTTGGGAAGTCTAAGCGTCAAAACATTATTTTATTGGATGAAATAACTCAACCCATTTTTATATTTTATTATTTTTCTTTGTTGAGGAGAGGAGTAGAAAACTCCAAAATCAAAAGAGAAACTTAGATATCAATAAATAATTATATATATATATATATCGAAAAATAGATGTAAGATTTGGATTTAACTTGGTTCACAACTTCCTACCTAAATCTATAAAAAAAATTAAAATTTTTATTATAAAAAATAATATAATGAATCACTCTTTATTAACTTAACTCAATCCCAAGCCTAAAATCCCAATAAATATTAAATAATATATTTTTTTTTCTCCCCCTCTTTAGAAATCGAACACCACTCTCTAATACTCTACGAAGAATACATAAACTATAAAAAAAAATCCAGAAGCACCTAAAGTATTCCTCGCATCTTACTTTCCCTAATCAAAATCTAGATATACATAGAATATTTATAAAAGACTCAAGTCCTAAACTTTAGGATATTTTCCTTTTACAACAACTCAATTTCATACTAGGATTCATTGTGGATATTGACATCGGGAATCATAAAATACTTATGAATGTTAATTCTTTTCAACTTAAAAAATTGAGATCTTGCTATCAAACTTATTAACTAATTTATTTATTATATATCTCACGGTCTTGAATTTATTTAGAAATAGCATCATGAAACTAAAATTTAGTCGAAGAGCATATTTATTTAATAATGATAACTTGAAAATTTAGACAACACGGTTCCAAAGATCACAAGTATTATTTTGTCTCTAAAATATCAAAATCCTAAAAGAATCATTAACTTACAAATTACATTCATTCAGAAGGTTAATCACAAATTTGTTGGGCTCAACGAGAGATCACAGACGAAGACTTATCCAACAGATCTCAAAAACATCAAAAATCGATCCGAAAATAGATCTCAAATTAGGAGCTATTTATGTCATATATCAAGTGTAGCCCCACACCATAACTAAAACCATCAATTTTAGAATCAAAATCACCGGTTCGATATCATCAGCCTAATCAAGTGGATCTCATCGCAATGTCAAACTAGATCAATATTTTGACCCAACGAGGATTTGATTAATTAATAATTGATCGGACATTGATCTCAAGGTTTTTTTTTCTTAATGGACGATAACAATATTAGTAGAACACTCAGGATTGTGATTTGCATTATTAACAGATAAAAAATATTATTAGTTTTTATACATATACGAATCAATTTGTGATAGATATTAATTAATTTATTTGATATAAATCTTAATAATTTAGCGTAAGATTCCGAGATCGAATTCCGAATTCCTCAGTTATTTCTTGATAATCCGGTTTATTTTAACTTATCCGAATCTTGATCCGGTTCATCAATTTTCTCGACCGAACCGACCGGTTCGGTTCTGTTAATTTGTACTCTCCTCCTCTTTTTTCCCCTCAAAACCCTCGAATAGGACTGAAGGTTTCGGCTTCGACTCCGTTCCGTACAGCGATGAGCGAAGCGTGGGAGCGAGCCGTAGCGGCGGCGCTGAAGGGGAAGACGGAGCCGCCGCGGGCCCTCACGCTCGATTGCGCCGTGAAGTGCCCCAGCGGCCGCCTCCCGCCGCCGGCCTTCTTTGAGGGGAGGCTCGCGGCCCTGGAGCACCTTTCCGTCGCCAACGTTCGTCTCTCCTCCCTCGAGGGCTTTCCTTGCCTTCCGGCTCTCCGCCGGCTCGTCCTCTCCGACAACCGCATCGTCGGCGGGCTTCACGCCCTGGTCGATGCCCGGCTTGACGCCCTCCGCGACCTCGACCTCTCTAACAACCGCATCGCGTCGGTCGACGACCTCGCCCCGCTTGCAAAGCTCCGGCTGGAGTCGCTGGACCTATATGAGTGCCCGGTGACCAAGATCGAGGGATACCGATCCAAAGTTTTCGGCTTGTTCGGATCTCTGAAGTATCTGGATAAGGCAGACGCCAATGGGAATGAGCGGACGGAGACTGACGATGAGGAGGAGGATGAAGAGGAAGAAGAGGGTGATGATGAGGATGATGTAGACGAGGAGGAGGAAGAAGAAGAAGAAGGCGACGATGGAGATGAAGAAGGAGAAGAATCAGATGAGGACGAGGAGGACGGGGAGGACGAAGCAGATGAGCAGAATGGAATCGAGGTAAGATGATGCTTTGTTTTTTATGCATTCTGATGTGATACAATGAAATTTTCTTGTTTGTTGTTGTCGTGCTGTATATTAGAGATCAAAGTGAAGCAGTGGTTTCTGCAAACTCTAAGCTTCTAAAAATCTGGAGGATGGATATGCGCAAAAATATGTGTTTTGCGCAATATTCTTTTCCCCACATAGATATATAAATCTTAAGGATGTCTGTATGAGGCATATCCTCGTAGAATCACTGACACTCCCAAAAATTAGTTTTTTTTCTATAAATGTTTGCAAACACCGGTTGCTTTCATGCTACATTCCCTGACAGAGTATTTATGAGCTTCGTCATTAAGGCTATGACACTGCCATTGCGGTGCAATCCCTTGGTCAACACCAGTTTGCGGATGCACTTTTGTTCTTGTAGATGTACTAGAATGATGTGCTTCAACTCTGTAGATCTGTTATTTGTCCTTTCAAGAATCAGAACCAAGTTGCAGCAGTGATGCTTGTCAGCATACCAGTGATGGGGCAAGTGCGTCAGGAGAGTCTTGTCCAAGGTTACAACAGCGAGAGGTGGCTCGAGAGGTGGCTCAAATGTCAGCAGGATTGGATGCCACTGGGGAAATTATGGCCATTAGTTGGTGATGAATGACAGAAGAATAAGGAGATACAAAGGGATAGAATCATGCAGAGAGATAATGGGATTAAGGTTTGTTATACTAAATTAGTGTTGGATTTGAATGGGCCAACACTACATTGTAGGTTGGGTAGGGTCCCCTGACGCTTGAGCCAAATTTGAATCAGTTTAAGTTCAAGAGGCCTACAAAATATCTCAACCGAAGCTCACCAATTGATCTTGGTTTGGTTTTGGATTTACCTGTCTACGTTGCGCTGGCTATTGATTGCATTGGATATGATTAATGGGTGTGGGTGTCAGATCCTTTTACATTTTGCATGAATTGTGCCGGTACCCTTGTTGTATTGCCATGAGTATCTAAAGGTTAAATGAGGGTTTCAGAAGGGAAGCACTACGACAGAGTGTTTGAATTTTGATCCCTTGTAGAACTACAAGTATGTCTTGTTGGGATTTATTGAATAAATTACAGTTTTCATGCACGGTAGGTAGTCAATTGAAGCTAACGATTATGAAGAGTATAAGCAGATCCAGTTGTGCTGTTAGTGAAATTTGAAAGCACAGAGGCAGTGATTGAAATAGAGTTGAGCTGGTATCCTTGGATTATAAAGATTAACCATGAGGCTCGTAAGAATTTAAGTTCAGAATTTGAGGCCTGAGGGTACAGTAGTGAGTAGAATAAGAGAGAAGAATGGAGGAAAAACACAAGACCAGTAGCATCATGGTCAAATCCTTTATTTTCACCAAAAACATGGTACAGGCCATGCTCTTTTGGCCAGTCTTAGGCTTACCAGAATCCCGTTTGCCTTTACATTTAGGTCCTTATTCTGAAACAACAGATGAAATACTATAAAACTTCTTAAACTTTCACTCGATCGAAACTATGAACTAATATAGCCATAGCAATTAAATGACAAGACAAACTTGTGGCCTGTGTATGTAAGTAACCACAAATTTCCAAACCAATTGATAACCTATCATATGGACTAAATTGGTTGGCTACAATCAGGCTCCTAATTGACTCAATTTGGACCAGCTACCTACCTAAACCTATCTTAAACCTATTAATCTTGTTCTACTTTGCATAGGCTAGTGGGCCAGGTAGTCGGTCTTGTTTGAAATGTTCTCAAATCTCAAGTAAATAACTGGCACAAGCACAATTAAGAATTTTTTTTTCTTTTTTTGGTGTCTGTTTGTGTCGATTGTGCTTAATTCTAAAAATTTGCTGGTGAGATAGAGTTTATGCAAATTCAGTGGCAAACTAGTGGTACTAGAAAAGAGGGAGGGAAAAAATAACACACTTCGAAGAAACAGTAAGGATGTCATGACACTGAACCAGACAAGCTTAAAAAGTATGAGGGTGGGGGAAATCCATTTAACCGATCTCAGAGACTAGGGTGAAGATGAATTGTAATTCTTTTGATTTATTTGGCCAAGTTTAGTACTGCCTCTAAATGCACAGTTTGTTGTATTAATGTCATTTTTGGCGTTCATTTTACCAGTTTCAACAGAGATGTCCTTTGCCTAATAGGTTCGATATGCAAAACATTCACTTAGCCTCAGATTAATGCCTTTTATTGCATGGTTCGCTCTCGTAATTTGTTCTCTTTTCTAATGTTCTTGGGATTACTATTCCATCAGGTTGCAATAGTATGCTGCTGCTCCTTATTTATAACTAGTGCTTATCTTTGGGCCGACCAAAGATAAGTTCATTTGTTAGATGTTTCCTATGTACATCTGCATAATTATAATAAATGTAAAGACCAACCCAGCAAACCGAAAGGATATACTCTCACTGCACGTATGGGAATTCTTCGGCACACTGCTGTTTTGCTTTTCCTAATTCTAAAATTCTTAATCCCAGGATGAGGGCAACAATGGAACAGCCAATGCAGAGCATAAAAATAAAAATGCCAACGGAGGAAGCAAAAATGGCCCTGGTGGTGAGCATGATCAGGTGAAGCATCAAAACAATGGTGCCCTTCAACATCAATCTTCCAGCAAGAGGAAGAGGGAGAGGGACGATGACCCATGAAAAATTATGTGATCCTGCGGCTGCTGCATCATCCAAAGTGAGAACAAGTAGTAAATGGAGAGCATCTACCGAGATGAGGTTTTTGAGAGGTTCATTGACAAAGTTATGATTTGGTTAAGCATCACTAATGTTAAAAATTTTAATTGACAGAATTATTGTTCTATAATTATTATTAGTCTTTCCTGGCTTCCTATTCTTCTTTATTCAGTACGTCGCTGTAACGTGGACACCGAGGACGATGAGCGGATCAACTCATGACCTGCATAAGAACTTGCAAGACGAGCTTGTTGGCTTTTCCAGTCCATGTCACAGCCAAATCATATGAATTATACTCTGGTAAGGACACATTCGATCTAATATATGTCATCTACCATATATATTATTTTTTGAGAAATACCTTAGTAATCCATTCTAACATTGGTTAATAGATTTAAATTCTCAAGAACAATTAAAGGGTTGATGTATGTTATGCGCTATATAGGTCCATTTTTGTACATTACCTAAAATTACAATCCGGATATGGTAATAGAACACACATATATATATATATATTTGTGTGTAATTATTATAAATATAGATAATTTTAGATAAATACAAGAAAAGGAATGCAGACCGAGTTGAGATATGTTGACCGGTGAAAACCTTCGGCGTAATGGTCACGATGGTCACTATACAATATAAAAGAGAAGGTGGATTCCAAATACCCGCCCGCTTCCGCTTGGCACTGACTTCTTCGTTAAGCTATCGAAAGGAAGCAGGGCGAAGACCGGCACGACTCGGGAGAGCCATGGAGTCTTCTTCCCATCTTTACCTTTCCGATCGCCCCGAAGGCGACGACGATCACCACGCCGATACCGATGATGGCGACAACGACGCCGCGGACAAGCGCGGCGCCGAGGCGGCAGAGTCCTACGACGACGTCAAATACCTCGTCCGCCGCAACCGAGCAGCCTCCCGCAAGCGCCTCGTCTCCCGGATCAAACACATCCACAACGAGATCCACAAGCCCGTCGCCGACGCCGTCCGCGACCACGCCCTCTGCCTTCTTCCCGCCCGTTCCGCCTTCCGCCTCAGCGCCGTCTCCCGCTCCTGGGCCCGCCACGTCTCCTCCCCCATCTTCGCCCATACCCAGTCTCGCTCCCACCGCTCCATCGCCGGCGTCTTCTTCGGATCGTCCGTCGACGCCTCCGTCGCCTATGCGCCTTTCCCCCCGGCCTCCGCCCACGGCCTCCCCGACCCCGCTCTCTCCTTCTTCCCCGCCTCTCCCATCGCAGTCTGCTCCTCCTCCAACGGCCTCCTCCTCTGCTACGCCCCCTCCTCCGGCGACTTCTTCGTGTGCAACCCGGCTACCGCCGTCTGGGTCGCCGTCCCCCGCCCGCCCCACAACCCCGGTCCCGAACCCGCCGCCGTCCTCATCTTCGTCCCCGGCGTCTACAACTTTCGCTCTGACTACACCATCGTGATCGGCTTCAGGATCAGCGGGGCCCGTTCGGGAATCTTCGGATTCCAGACCTTCTCGTCGTCGGCCGGCGGCTGGTGGATCTCCAACGAGGTGTGCGCGGCGGAGTGCCTGCTCCCAGACTCCGGCATCGCCGGCGGCGGCGTGGCATACTGGCGGACGACGATGCTCACGGTGGTCGGGTACGACCCGGCGGAGGACAGTGTCCGAGTGACCCATTGGCCAATGAATTACGCGGTAGAGTCTCGGTGGGAGATCGGCCAGATGGGCGACGGCGGTCGGCTGTTCTGCACCGCCGTGACCGAGGAGGTGGTGCAGGTCCACAAGCTGCTGCCAAAGTCCGACCAGTGGGCACTGGTGGCATCCATGGACTTGAAGCAAAGATCCAACACAAAATCGGAGGAAGAGGAGGCGTGGGAGGTAGAGGCGGGCGGCCAGTTGGTGTTCAAGAAGCGGCCATGGCCCATGAGGTTCCAGGGCGGCGAACTGGAGGTTCTGCTTTGGGTGCAGGGAAGGGTGGTGGGCGTTGACTTGGCGAGCAAGCGGGTGCGCGTGGCGGCGGCGGCGGCGGCGTTTGGCTGGTCCACCTGGGACGACGGCCGCGGTGCCAAGTACGTGCCCTACATCAGCACCCTCGCTCCGGTGCCACCCCCCGCGGCTGCTGCGTTGACCACCTCTTAAGCGATCTTCTACTTGGCACCAATAAAGAAGAGTAATTGATCTCTGTCCTTGCTATCTTCTTCTTCCATTGCTTTACTTGACCATGAACTGCAACTTGATCTGCTTTTGCTTGCAATGGAGTGTGTGCATAGAACATCTTAGGCTATAGTCGCAGTTCTACTGATGAAAGACTTCAACCGGCTGTTGCTTTACAACCAGTGCTACTATGAAGCTTTTTGCCGCTTCTACTTATAATTATCATTATGTTTAGATCATGTGGTTTAACCATCTTTGTTATTTATCCCTTAAATATAGATGCCCATTAAAAGACACACACTCAATTATGTGGTTCACTTTCTCTCTTTCACACGAGTTCTGTTAGTTCAAACAACTTTTTATCGTGACCTTGGGACGTGCGGTGGAGGCTCCGGGCATCCGAGGTCGTCTCGGTAAGGTTCGAGCTCGTCGATGTTTCCTGCTCCAGCTGGGTACTTGCACAAAGGCGGGTCGGAGGGTGCTCCGCCCGACCCTTCTGACGCTCAAGTCAGCCTCGCTCCCGAGGACTCCCTCCCTCTACCCGTCCTGTTTTCTTGGTGGTAAGCCAATTGAAGAGTTCAGAGAGAACCTGCCTATCACCTTACTCCTGGGTAGCTTAAATATGTCGGGCGGATGGCGTGCTTCTGGTTGCGTTTGGGGGTGGTATACAGATCTGGCTTCGCAGGCCGGTGCCGTGGTCAACTCAGCATGGACGTGGGGTGAGGCAGAGGAGAAGTGATGTCGGGCGATCAACCGCAGGAGTAATTGAGCGCAGGAGGGGCGATAACGTCACCTGGATGTAACACACAGGATCCGGTGTCGCGTCACATTTAATACCCCTATCACTACCCCCCTCAAAAAGCCACTCCTGCGGGGCTAACCTCGAGGGCAGGAGGTGGTGTTTCGAGGAAACCCGGTTGCACGTAGGTGGTCGGCTGAGACCTCGGTCGGAGGTACCGCTCGGGATGAGGGGTCGAGGCGCCGCTCAAGACCCAGAAGACCGATGGTCGAGGCGCCGCTCAAGACCGTGAACACCGTTCGGGATGAGATGGTCGAGGCGCCGCTCAAGACCTGAAGACCGATGGTCGAGGCGCCGCTCAAGACCATGAACACCGAGACGCAGTTCGGGATGAGGGGTCGGCGCCGGATGAGACCGATGGTCGAGGCGCCGCTCAAGCGTTCGGGATGAGGGTCGGCGTCGCTCAAGACCGGACCGATGGTCGGCGCCGCTCAAGACCATGAACACCGAGGCGCGTTCGGGATGAGGGGTCGGCGCCGCTCAAGATCCGAAGACCGATGGTCGAGGCGCCACTCAAGACCATGAACACCGAACCGCCATTCGGGATGAGGGGTCGAGGCGCCGCTTCAAGACTCGAAGACCGATGGTCGGCGCGCTCAAGACCATGAACACCGAACCACCGTTCGGGATGAGGGGTCGAGGCGCCGCTTAAGACCCAGAAGACCGATGGTCGAGGCGCCGCTCAAGACCATGAACACCGAGCCGCCGTTCGGGATGAGGGGTCGAGGCGCCGCTCAAGACCATGAACACCGAACCGCCGTTCGGGATGAGGGGTCAAGGCGCCGCTCAAGACCCAGAAGACCGATGGTCGAGGCGCTGCTCAAGACCATGAACACCGAACCGCCAACAGTCGTTGGGCCGTTTCGAAAATCGTTCGCGGAAGCGCGGTTGCGGGACCCGAGGGGTCGCTGACGTGTCGGGCAAGTTACCTACCTGGGTGATGGACACGTCACGTCCTCATTAATACCGCGTCGACGTTTGGACTGCCCGATGCGATGCCGTTGGGTGGTACGCGCGGCGACGTGCTGTCGCCCACTTCGGGAGGCGAAAGGGCGAGGCCTTTCTTCCTTTAAATAGCGCGCGTCGCGACACTCTACAACCTTTCATCAGCGGAGTTTTTCTATTTGGAGTCCTGCCGTTTTCTTCCTTAAAGTTTTCTTCCATGGCCCCGGTGTCTCTTGCCCTCCTCCGGTCGACCCCATCCGCTGTAGGTTAGTGCAAAATGGCTCTTTCTTCCACCTCTTCCTCCCCTACTTCTTCCTCCTCCTCCCCTTATGTTACTACTCGTATTATTGCCTCCCCACCATCTCCACCTTCCAACCGTTCCTCAGATGGGGAAGCGGTGCGCGCTTGAGGCCAGAATGTGATCGCACGACCAAGATTCCACCTTAGACGAGTCTTCCGTAGGGATCCTCCGGAAGCGCTACAGCATCCCGGAGGAATACATCCTTGCGGCCCCCGAAGCGGGGCAGCGGGCCTTCGATCCGGTTCCCAAGGGCTTTGCCCTGACTCTCGACGCCCTTGAGGCCGGCCTGCGTCTCCCCCTACACCCTATCATCGTGTCCTGTATCTCTCTCTGGCGAATCTCGCCGTCACAAATAACACCCAACTCTTAGCGATATTTGGTGGCCTTCCTGGGGGAATGCCATTACGTCGATATCACCCCGACCTGCGACCTTTTCCTCTCGTGTTTTCGCCTTTTCAAGGGGTCGAGGGGATATTTCCTCGCTGCCCGGGCGGGGTTCCGGGTTAGCGGCGCCCCTACCAATAACAAGGGGTGGAAGAGACGCTTCTTCTTCGTCCGGTGCGAAAAAGACTGGGGTTTCGGGGTTCGATGGTCCTCAAGGACCATTGATAACACGGCCCCAAAGCTCAACGTCGAGGAGCGTACACACCTTGAGAGGCTGAGGGTAATCCTTCCCTCCTCGCAAGCCATCCGTAATATGTCGGAGCAATGGCTTGCGGAAGCGGGGCTTAGCCCACGCTCTCAGGGTAAGTCATCACCGTTTTACGCTTTTTGGGGTCACTGCCACTTTCTCATCTCTAACTGGTCTTTTATCTCTCGTAGAAATGGTGAATCTGCGATCATTCCATGGTGCGGGTACTCTAGCAGGTCGTCCCCGCGCGCACCGGTAGTCCTAAAGCGAGCGAGGGGAGATTCCCCCCGGGCAACTGAAGGAGGACGACCTAAGAAGAGGTCAAAGGCGAAGGACGTGGTGGACCTCGAGACGCCGGTGACTCTTCCTATAGGAGCGATCGACCAGTGCGCCGACCGTCCGGAAGTATCCGCCCCGACCGAGGGTGCCGGGCCCAGCCTGGGGGCGACCGGGAAGAGCCTTCGCCCCCCGGCCATGGAGGATCTGTGTCGGATCCCACCAGGCAAGGGTGAACCCTTCCTTTCCCGTGTAATGGGCGAGGTCCCTCCCGGGGGGGCGAGCGACCCTCTGGTGGCTCGCTGGGCCGATTTGTCCCGCGGGGACAAGGTGTGGACTGGGGGGAACCCTTCGGCCACCTACCTCCGGGGGGCGCTTCATCCCGACATAGCTCGGGATTTGTATACGCTCCCCTCGGAGGCTCTTATTGCCAAGTCGGCCAAGTCGGTGCTGTGGGTAAGCATCGTCTCACGTGTCTCTTTCTGGATTCTTCCTTCTATCATTATTTATCGCTTCTCTTTTGTGCAGAATCTCCACTACACCACGGCTTTGATCGATCGTGCCCACGACGCCGGTCGACTTATAGGCGGGCTCAGCGAGCGCAATCTCGATCTGCGCTGCCAGTTGGAGGAGGTCCGTGCGGGGTCCGGGCCCGAGGCGGTTGCTGCAGCCGAGCAGCGGGCGGCCGATATGGGCGCCGAAGTGTCGCGGCCTAACTGCCGAGCTCGAGGCCGCGTCGGCATCGCAGGCCAGCCTGCAGAAGCTTCTTCGGACCGAGAAGTTGGAGAACCGTCTCCGCACGAAGGAGGCCTCCGAGTTGGCGGTGAAATTGGCTTCCCAAAAAGCCGAAACAAAGGCCGCCCAGGAAGCACTCGCGGCGGAAGAAGGCCGCCGACCGGAGAGGGACCGGGAGGCGATCGAGCGATACAAGAAGTCGGAGGGCTTTCTCCTCGGCTTGGACCGGACGGGCAGGGTATCTTATGAGTATGGGTACAAGGTTGCCCTCTGGGTTCCACGGTCGAGGAGGATCCCTTCACCTCCCGTCCCGAAGATCAGGGGGCGAGTATGCCTGATGAAGTCCCTTTTGATGACAGCCTACCAGGGGCCGACTCTTGAGGGACTCCTTGCTTTGTTGTTGTTTTTTTTTTTGGAGGGTCTTTCCTCACCCTTTTTGGGCTATGTACTATCATTTCCCTCTCTAGGGACTCATTTTGTATTTCGAAACTTTGTTAATACAATTCTGATTTTCGTAAGTCAGCTTCAATAATTCGAATTCCATGCTAACCTTTCTGCTCGGTTCTTGCATTCGTTATAAAGATTCTAAACAAAATATTTTTTGAGGTTCTGGATGTTCCATGTCCTCGGCACTTGCTGTCCCGACATTGTCGCGAGTCGGAACGTGCCCGGTCGGACAACCTTAGTGACGCGGTAGGGGCCTTCCCATTTAGGTGCAAGTTTGCCCCTCAAGTGGGCGGGGTCACTTACCTCCGCTTTGCGCAGTACCAAGTCTCCCATCCCGAGAGGTCGAGGGCGTACCCTTTTGTTGTAGTTTCTGGCGACACTTCGGTTTTAAGCTAACATTTTTAGGTGTGCGTCGGCCCTGCGCTCTTCGAGCAGGTCCAGACCGGCCCAAGCTCCCTGGGTCGACGTTGACTCCTCATAGTTTTCTACCTGAGGGGTCGGAATGACCAACTCGGCTAGCAGAATCGCTTCCACGCCGAACGCCAGGCTATATGGTGACTCGCCCGAGGCCGATTTCGGGGTGGGAGACCTGGTACTGCGCAAAGCGGAGGTAAGTGACCCCGCCCACTTGAGGGGCAAACTTGCACCTAAATGGGAAGGCCCTTACCGCGTCACTAAGGTTGTCCGACCGGGCACATTCCGGGGGCAAACTTGCACCCGGAGGTTCAAGCCCTCCTTCTAGCGCCAATCTGTTAGTTCAAACAACTTTTTACCGTGACCCTGGGACGTGCGGTGGAGGCTCCGGGCATCCGAGGTCGTCTCGGTAAGGTTCGGGCTCGTCGATGTTTCCTGCTCCAGCTAGGTACCTGCACAAAGGCGGGTCGGAGGGTGCTTCGCCCGACCCCTCCGACGCTCAAGTCAGCCTCGCTCCCGAGGACTCCCCCCCTCTACCCGTCTTGTTTTCTTGGTGGTAAGCCAATTGAAGAGTTCAGAGAGAACCTGCCTATCACCTTACTCCTGGGTAGCTTAAATATGTCGGGCGGATGGCGTGCTTCTGGTTGCGTTTGGGGGTGGTATACGGACCTGGCTTCGCAGGCCGGTGCCGTGGTCAACTCAGCATGGACGTGGGGTGAGGCAGAAGAGAAGTGACGTCGGGCGGTCAACCGCGGGAGTAATTGAGCGCAGGAGGGGCGATGACGTCACTCGGATGTAACACACAGGATCCGGTGTCGCGTCACATTTAATACCCCTATCAAGTTCCATCCTGCAGTGAGAGGTTGAAATCTTCTATTGGTATTGCATGTTACGATCAATATTTTTGTTTCTATTTTTTTTTTACTAATTTATGAAATTCTATGACAATTTCCAGAAATCAGGGGAAGAAAACTCAAAAATCTCTAGTGCTAATGTTACATTTTTATTATCATTAATCATCTCGTTTGTTTTGATAATAATTTGATTTTGTTATCGTTTAGCCTTTTTTTTCCCTCTTTTTCATGACTAATTTTTGTCAAGTCATTCATATGTTTAAGTTTTGGTTCACATTATATCTATATAAAGACGGCCTAAAATCTTTTTCTAGTGTTTGAAGAAGCTCTTCTTTGGCATTTCTATGCATGAAAATCCATACGCCGATAAGTCTTCATCTTAGGATAATAATTACTTGGTTTTGGATTGTGATTTACAAAATATTTTTTTTTTCATATTTCTTAAATTAATTTATTTAAATATGTTAAATAATTAATGTATAATTGCGAATTTGAGAGTATGTATGCAATGATTATCAAACCACAATAATGTTCTATAGACTTTCTGATGTTGATTGTTAATTTCTGAGCTTTTATTTTTTTTATTTTTGGTGGCTTCAGGGTTTTCTCTTCCACCTATAGTGTCTCACGTCGAGCATGTCAACATAAACTTGTGTTCTTCACATAAAGAAAAATCTTGAAAAGTATCACAGAATGATCCAAAATATGTATTGCATAAGGAATCTTTATAATATGATTGGGCAAGTTGATTTTTCGGATTATGAAGACTAAAACTTTTATTATTGGTGAGCAATTCACGACCATTAGATTTCATTGAGGACAGCTCTCATTTTTTTGGGAGCAAGAAACATAAGATCTCACTAAAAGGCTCATCTTCTTTCTCTTATTCTAATTGGAGTGCACAAACAGAACAAGAAAGAAGAAATATATCTCTTTCTTTCATTCCTTATATACTAAAATCTTATAGAATATATGCCATACATTGATTTAGATAATGAGCTGTTTTCTCGTGAAAATAAATGATCTCAGCGATAAAATAGGTTTTCGAAATTTAAAGATGATGATATAATATAAATAATAAAAAGTTGTTCGCGCCAGGTAGGGGTCGAACCTACGACTTTCTGCTTAGGAAACAGACGCTCTATCCACTGAGCTACAGGCGCTTTACGTCTTAGTTTCCGATAACATTTTAATTATATTATAAAATTAAGAGCTGTTGCAACTATAATAAATTAATGGAGGCCATTAATTTAGCTCTGGTCAAAACGTGGTAAACGAAACATTTTGACCAAGTCAACGAACGTGGAAGCAGTACCAACCGCACTTTGGACGGTGTCAACGAAAGCCGTCATCCCCCCGACACGCTGCTGCCGTACTCACCTGCTCTCAGATAAATATATCGAGTGGTGACCGCACTATGTATAGCATCATTGACTCAACGTATATCTTAATTCCTAATTGTTCCAACAAAAATCCCCTCAAGTGCTGATAAGAAATCCAATTGGGGACGACTAAGCTTTTGAAGTCAAGTTTATAATAATATAACTTTGGTCTGATGATGTGTACGGACTATACTAATAATAGAGCACGTCTCAAGAATATTTATCATTTACTTGGGATACGTAAAATGTTAAAAATATTCATATGTGATATATATAAAAAAAAGATGAACTAAAAAGAAAGAAATCTCATATGGCTAATGACCAAAAGAGTCTCATATATAATAATAGGTTTTGTCCACAATTTAACAACATAAACTTTTTATCTTGTAAAGCGTGACTCCCTTAAATAATAATAATAATAAATCTAATATGATATTTGAGAGGTATGAATAAAATTAGATTTGATTGAGTCAAAATCAATAATAAAAAAAAGGGTAACCAATGTCGAACATTGTTAGTAGCTTTGACTAAATAAAGATAGTCATAGATGACTTATCCATCTTGTAGAATAAAAATATATGAAAGAAATTTGAACCTTTAAAAGTAAAAAGTAACAAGAAAATGAATCTCAATTCTCAAGATTATTGAGAATTGATCGAGTAAGAATGATATATAATAATTTTGGCACATAACTTAACATCGTAAATTTTTAAGTTGTATCAAGATACATTCTTATTTATATTAGTCTTGACTACTCCTTGATATATAATCGTATTTAGGTAGAGATTATACCTCGCTTATGACCCACATAAATACGTTCATGAAATGGTTATCGAAAACATTCATACCTACTCACATGTTATTGATCTTTCTGAGACCTTCATAGCTTTGAAGAAAATATAAAATTTGCCAAATATAACTATACTTTTGAATGTCTTTTGGGATTTTTTTTATTTTTTTATCCATCAAAGGAAAATTAAGATGAACAAAAAAAAGAAAAAGATTGATGCAATCCACAACATTTATCTGGCTCTCCAAATTATCCAAAAGAAGAATAATAAGCCCTATTGCAGTTTAGTGTTTGACACATTACGAACATACCAACATAAGATCGTTAATTTCAACTTAACAAACACATCATCGTCAATAGAATCATCATCATTAGGCATGCCAAATCTTGAGAGCAATAAGAACGCCGTCCATAGCATGACCATCAACAACTTTTGGTTGGTGTCACCACAAAAGCATAACATAACAAGTGAGTGTGTCAATGCATCTCCCCCACTCACCAGCCATGTGAAATCCAAGAGCTAAATGGCAGCATCAGTGGCCATATGAAGCTTCTCCAACCCTAAAACCTGTGACCACACGCCCACTTTGACCACCACCCCCGAAGGCCTGCAGCATTAGCTTTCTACCTTAGGTCTGTGGATTCACATGCGAGAAACGAGGATTTGTAGGGCCCCATGCACCGCTCATCTACCCATCGTTTTACCCGCCTTTACGGAGCTCCTCGTCCCTGAATTAATGTCTACATGGTCGAACCAAGGCAGTCTTCTACGAGCCACATTCACATCGGGCCAGGCCCAGGTGTTGCGCGTCGTTCCCCACCGACACGAGTACGGAAGTGCGGGGTCCAGTCACTGTCGACCAATGCGACGCCAGGTGGGGTGTCGGTCGATCGCGACACGGAAGCTGCGCACCTTCACACCACACAACAGTCGATGACGCGGAAACGACACTCATCTGCAACCATTTGGTTTGGCCGGAGGCGTCGACGTCCCTTCGCGTGAGTACATCCTCGGCATCAGTGATCTTAATATTTTTGTCTTGGCAAAAGGTTTGCACGATAATTGATGACGATGGAGGGGTGTGATGCTTCGATCAAAAGGCGTTTCTCGTTCGAGTAAGCGAGCTGGGTTTTTGCCACCGCAACAACGTTTCCTCGCCCACGTACTGGCTCTGTGAATGGATTTGACGGTCGGCCCCACGGCGGACGCACCTGGGTCCAATCATGAAGTGGGCGAGTAAGCAGTAAGGGTAAGTAAAAGTATGCTTCAAAAGGAATTACCCACGTGACGCGACGAGAGATCCCCGAAGTCAAACGCGGCGGCCAACGAAGGCACACGTATCCAACCCACTCGCTCACCCGTGGCCGCCTCCCCCATCACTCCAAGACAAAAGGCGGAGCGGCCGCCTAAGCCACTCTCCGGAGGAGATAGCAATCCCTCATCCCACATTGTTCCGAAGTGGAAGCTAGTAAAGAAATCTGCGGCAAATCTCTCTCCACCCCCGATGCAGCTCCTCTTCCTCCTCGTGCTGTGCCTCCTCCAAGGAGGCACAGCAACTCCCGAGGAAGAACTCCAGATCCTGTCGCAGTTTCGAGCATCTCTGACGGCCGCCACGAGCAGAACCTTCGAATCATGGGATGCGGGCAGCTCCGCGTGTGGCTTCGCCGGAGTCAGGTGTGATTCCACCGGCTCCGTCTCCGAGATCGACCTCACAGACGCTGGCGTCTCCGGCGAGATATCCTTCGCGTCCCTCTGCCGCCTTCCCTCTCTCTCGTCCCTCTCCCTTGGCTCGAACTCCCTCTCTGGCTCTGTCTCTGCTGACCTCCGCAACTGCACTGCCCTCCGCCGCCTTGACCTCGCTGCCAACAACCTCGCCGGGCCCTTCCCCGACCTGGCACCGCTGAGCGAGCTGCGGGTCTTGAACCTTTCCGGCAACACCCTCACCGGCGCCTTCCCGTGGGGATCGCTAGCCCGCCTCACCGGGCTCCAGGTGCTCAACCTCGGCGATAACTCGTTCGACCCCAGTCCCTTCCCGAAGGAGGTGGTGAGCTTGACCAAGCTCAACTGGGTATTCCTCTCCTCCTGCAATATCCACGGCGATATCCCGCCCTCGATTGGGAACTTGACCGAGCTCGTCGATCTCGAGCTTGCCGACAATTTCCTCACCGGCGGAATCCCCCCGGAGATCGCGAGGCTCTCCAAGCTCTGGATGCTGGAGCTTTACAACAACTCGCTCACCGGAAGAATCCCGGCCGGGTTCGGCAATCTCTCACGATTGGCCTACTTCGACGCGTCCATGAACCAACTGGAGGGCGACCTCGCAGAGCTCCGGAGCTTGACGAACCTCGTCTCGCTCCAGCTGTTCACGAACGACCTCTCTGGCGAGGTGCCGCCAGAGTTCGGGGAGTTCCGGTATCTCACGAACCTCTCGCTCTACACCAATCGGCTCAACGGGACGCTCCCGCCGACGCTTGGGAGCCGGGCGAATTTCGACTTCATCGACGTGTCCACCAACTTCTTCACCGGCGGCATCCCGCCGGACATGTGCAAGAGGGGAACGATGACTAGGCTTCTGATACTAGAGAACAATTTCACCGGCGAGATCCCAGCCAACTACGGCAGCTGTTTGTCGTTGGTGCGGTTCAGGGTGAGCAAGAATTCGCTCTCCGGCGTGGTTCCCGCCGGGCTCTGGGGTCTTCCAAATTTGAATATAATCGACCTCGCCGTCAACCAGTTCGAAGGCGGGATCGGCGCTGGGATCGGCAAGGCCAAGTCTCTGTACCAGCTGTACCTCAATAAAAACCGGTTCTCCGGTCTGTTGCCACCGGAGATCGGAGGAGTGACGTCTATCGTGACCATAGACGTGTCGTACAACCGGTTCTACGGCGAGATTCCTGAGAGCATTGGAGAGCTAAAGCAACTCCTGAGTCTTAATTTTGAAAGCAACGCCTTCTCCGGCACGATTCCGAACGCGATCGGCTCCTGCGTCAGGTTAAGCTCCGTCGGCCTCGCCGCAAATAACCTCTCCGGGCCAATTCCCGCGAGCCTCGGCCACCTGACGAGTCTAAATTCGCTGGACCTGTCGAACAACCAGCTATCGGGCGAGATACCGGTGAGCCTCGCCGCACTGAAGCTCTCCGCCCTCGACCTCTCCAACAACCAGCTCACCGGCGCGGTCCCAGCGGCGCTGGCCATTGCCGCGTACAACAGGAGCTTTGCCGGGAACTCCGGTCTCTGCGCCGAAGGTGGCGGGGCCAACAGCGTACGCTCGCTCAGGCAGTGCCCCGCAACCACGAAAGGCTCATCAGACGAGCTCCGCGTCGTCCTCACTTGCTTCCTCGCCGGCGCTGCTGTCATCCTCGCCTGCTTCGGCCTCTACATCGCCCTCAGGAAGCGCCTAGCCGACGGCCGCGGCGGCCACCATGCTGTCGTCAAGGACCCATCATGGGACCTGAAATCCTTCCGGATCCTGACGTTCGATGAGCAGGAGATCGTCGACGCGATCAAGCCGGACAACCTCATCGGGAAGGGGGGCTCCGGGGAGGTGTACCGCGTGGAGCTGGCGAGCGGGGAGGTGGTGGCGGTGAAGCACATATGGAATGACCCGGTGGGGGGGACGAAGGAGAGAAGCACGACGGCGATGCTGGGGGCGCGGGGGCGGAGGCGGCCAGCGCGGAGGGAGTTCGAGGCAGAGGTCGCGACGCTGAGCGCGGTGCGGCACGTCAACGTGGTGAAGCTCTACTGCAGCATAACCAGCGAGGAGTCGTGCCTGCTAGTGTACGAGCACCTGCCGAACGGGAGCCTGTGGGATCGTCTGCACGGACCGTCGGGAGGGAAGGCGAGTGAGCTGGGGTGGGACGAGAGGTACGAGATCGCCGTGGGGGCGGCGAGGGGGCTGGAATACCTGCACCACGGCTGGGACCGCCCCATCCTGCACCGGGACGTGAAGTCCAGCAACATCCTGCTCGACCAGTGCTTCAAGCCCCGCATCGCCGACTTCGGCCTCGCCAAGGTGCTGCAGTCCACCGCCTCCGGCGCAGGAGGAGGGAAGGAGGGCTCCTCCGCGCACGTCATCGCCGGCACCTACGGCTACATTGCCCCAGGTGATAATCAACTGCCGCTGTCTCGTACTATCAGCAAATGCTTCAATCTTCTTTACGTATGAAAAGTGCAGTAGAATCGCAAGGGAATCAAATCATAGACTGATCTTGATTGGCTTCCAGTTTGATTCCTCGGTAGACTTCGGAACACACCACAAACTATTCCTTCCTTTTCGCGCGTCCTGCGTTCAAGCATAAAACAACTCTCTGTTTCAACTTTAGCTGAAAACACACCCAACCAGCGCTCACTCTTTTTTTGTTTCTCCTTGGAGATGTGCAGAGTACGCATACACATGGAAGGTGAACGAGAAGGGCGACGTGTATAGCTTCGGAGTGGTGCTGATGGAGCTGATGACCGGGAGGCGGCCGATAGAGCCGGAGTACGGCGAGAACAAGGACATCGTCCACTGGGCGTCGAGGAGGATGGGGAACAGGGAGAGCGTGATGGCTATGGTGGACTTGCGAATCCCGGAATGGGCGAGAGAGGAGGCCGTGAAGGTGCTGCGGATTGCGGTGCTGTGCACGGCGAGGCTACCGGCCACGCGGCCGTCGATGAGGGCGGTGGTCCAAATGCTGGAGGAGGCTGGGAGGTGCCGAGCTTTCAGTGGCGCGGTCGGTGGTGGCAAAGTCGAGAAGGTGGAGAAGGCGGAGTCTGAAGCTGCTGTAGGTGATTAATCCCAAAGGGATGACTGATATATGTAATATATACATATATTAAATATGATAGTTTGGATGAGATTAGGAATGACGATATTATCGCGGCTCCACACAAAAGGTTTTGCTTCTCGTAGTTAAAAATGCCATGTGTTGCATCTGCAAATTGGACCGCAAGTCAAAATTTAATGTTGGACGGGAGTCAATATCTTTATTGGTCAAACATCATCGAATCAAGCCCGTCACAACCAAACAAAAAGGACTCGTCGGTTTGTGTCGGACTCATCTCTATCTCTTTCGAAGCTTTCTCGGATTAGATTTTGCGCAGCCTACATCGAAATCATGAAATTGATGATTGAAAATTATATAATTGTTGACGTATAAATTCAGGTGGTGCACGAAATCTTCCTTCCATAAACATAATAATATATACGTCATGAATATTAATATAATTAGTAGCAAATCCCGAGCGTTCGTTTTAACGTCATGATCGGTTGAGTACAAAACCCGTTTTTAAGATTCGTACTAAAAATCAATCATATTCTGTACCTGATATTGCATCAACGGGCCCCACGTCCATACGGGACACGTGGTTACGTTGCCTTCCGCCGCTTTCTCGAGGGCTTTCTGTTCTCCCCCATCACGTTCGGCTTTCTTCTGATGCGTAATGCCGTCATCATCCCCGCCCGATTCGGAAGGAAACCCGAACGGTAACTCGACCGCCATGGCCGCCGCCGTCGTTCTCCTTCTTCGCCGCCCGCTGCCCGGCGCCCCGCGCCGCCTCTCCACCTCCGCAGTTGTGGCCACCGGGGAGACCCCTTCTCGAACTGCGGGGGTTGAGTCGGAGGAGGAGAAGGCGGGCGTCGTCTCGATGAAAGGCGTCAAGATCTCTGGTCGCCTCCTCTACCTCGACATGCAGGCCACCACTCCCGTCGACCCTCGCGTCCTCGACGCCATGCTCCCTTTCTACCTGGCGCGCTTCGGGAACCCCCACTCCCGAACCCATCTCTACGGCTGGGAGTCTGAGTCCGCCGTCGAGGCCGCCCGTACCCAGGTGACCTCCCTCGTCGCCATTGACCCCAGGGAGGTCTTCTTCACCTCGAGCGCCGCCGAGTAACAACATATCCGTCAAGGGCCTAACGCGCTTCCACCGCGCCCGGAAGCGGCACGTCGTCACCTCCCAGACCGAGCACAAGTGCGTCCTCGACTCTTGCCGCCACCTCAAGCAGGAGGGCTTCGAGGTCACCTGCCTCCCTGTCCGCCCCAATGGCCTCGTCCACCTCGACCAACTAGGCGCTGCCATCCGTCCCGACACCGGCGTCGTCTCCGTCATGGCCGTCAACAATGAGATTGGCGTTGTCCAGCTCCTGGAGGAGATCGGTCGCATCTGCCGCGAGAAGGACGTCGTCTTCCACACCGATGCCGCCCAGGCCATTGGGAAAATCCCCATCGTTGTCGAGAAGATGGGGATCGGGCTCATGTCGCTTAGCGGGCACAAAATCTACGGCCCTAAGGGCGTAGACGCCGCCCTCTACATCCGCTGCCGTCCCCGCGTCTGGGTTGAGCCTCAGATGAGCGGCGGCGGGCAGGAGAGAGGCATCCGGAGTGGGACTGTTCCGACCCCTCTAGCCGTCGGGATGGGTGCCGCGTGCGAGATCGCGGAGAAGGAGATGGAATACGACAGCCGCCGCATCTCGTCGCTGCAGGAGAGGCTCTTGAATGGCATCAGAGCAAGGCTGGACGGCGTGGTGGTGAATGGGAGCTTGGAGCACCGCTATCCCGGGAACTTGAACCTCTCGTTCGCCTACGTGGAGGGTGAGAGCCTCTTGATGGGGCTGAAGGAGGTGGCCGTGTCAAGTGGGAGCGCTTGTACAAGTGCCAGTCTGAGGGCCCTCGGTGTGGACGAAGACATGGCACATACATCCATCAGATTTGGCATCGGGAGGTTCACAACAGAGGCCGAGATCGACAAGGCAATAGAGCTGACGGTGAGGCAGGTTGAGAAGCTGAGGGAGATGAGTCCGCTCTATGAGATGGTCGAGGAAGGGATTGATCTCAAGAGCATCCAGTGGGCTCAACACTAAATTCAGGGTGATGAACTGTATTCTACATATATATAGCAGTAAGGAAGAATCGAAGCTTCAGGTGAAGGAGAAGACAAATAATGAGAATGTGGATTCTGCTGGGTTGGAGATTATGAACTTTGTCTCTCTTCCTATATTCAGGTTCCCTACAATTCCCTCTCTAGTTAAAACTTTAGGTTTCAAAAGGACTTTTTTATAGTCAATATATGTGTGGATGCATGTGTGTCATAATCAATTATCCCGATGATATTTCTAGTACATATGGAGAACTCTTGCCATTCCATCGGACCTCATGTGAAATAAGGATTTCTCAGGTTTTGCATAAACTTCACACAAATGGCCTTGTTATTTGGTAATATCCTGAGCTTTTCTGAGTTAGTTGCATGTATGAAGACAAGTGGTATTTATTTTGGGTTTTGTAATGTTATTAAAACTCAATGTCTCAGAGACTCTTGATACTTGAGGTTCTTATTATTGCTGAAACATTAATAAGGACCAAAACTATGATGGATGATGTGCGAGTTGGATTGGTCAGGTGTTGATATCTAGGCCTGTTTTGTTAGCATTACAACTCATTGTGACAGGATATTAATTCACCTCAATTATGTTCAATTACATGGATTCGGTTTGAACTTTGAAGAGTAGGGAACTTGGATTGTTTTTACAAAGTGTTTGCCAGCGGACAGATGCAAAGGTGAACATAAGAATTCTTTAACTAGCAATTGATTTGTTTCTCACTGCTGGTAAGGTTCTCGTAAATTAATGGTTCCATCATTACATCGAGTAGTTTTGTTAGAAAATTAATAAATTAGTTTCCAGTGCTTATATCTGATGCAATTTCTTTTAAACATCAAATTCTGTAGTCATTGAACATTTTTTGCTTCTCTGAGGTTTGTTGTTGTGGTGTTTTTAGATTCGCAATCTTGAATTTTCTCAGTTACACAAATGTGATCTCTATTTTGTAGTGAGCTGTTATTTGTTTTGTGTTCTGATTCATCTTTCTGCCACTCTTCCACAGATTTGAATGATTTTGTTCTTTTGCTGGGAAGTATTCCTAGTCAATCTCAGCTCATCGTGATCCGAACAAAATTTAGGAACATGATGAGATACTTCTACCCCTAGGGAAATAAGCTTCTTCAGGAATCGTCTGACCAAAATCCATCGGGTCTATGCAAAGCAATCTATGTTGGCTAATCTTGCTTCTCATTTGGAACCTGTGTTGCATATTTTGGTCCGGTGCCCCTTTGCTCAAATATGTTGGAGGAGAATTAAATCGATCAAGATGCAGCTTCCTGCTAATACCTCTAATGTTCTGAATTGTTTCGAGTGGCACCCCATATTGTTAAAGATTATTGTGTGGTGTATAAGGCAGTTGTGTTGTAGGTTATTTGAAGATTGTATTAGTGCTTCCGAGGTTTCTGAGGCTTCCAAAAACTTGGCAAAGAACAGAGTCCAATGAGCACGATTGTGAGTTACCTCCAACAAGTGAATTTTGATGGAACTGCGAATGGGTTACAAGTCAGAGAGGGAAATGATTGCCTTTAGAAGTTCTTATGATGGAAACTCCCTGTTTCCATGTGAGTACTGCTAGCTATGTTCTTTGATTGCCAGGAAGGAGTTGGATCAACTGGATGAGTTGCCAGTGTATCAATTCTTGACCGGATCTACCTGTCTGGTCAAGTACAGATATATTGTATCTTTTACAATTTATTTGATGACATTGAACAGATTAGATCAGGATATTGTTAGCTTCTTTGATAAGTTGCGATATCGAATCGAGATTTAAATACTTGTCCAGTATTCTTTGATACTACTTTATATTGTTTGTTGGATGTCTGCTGCTTGCTCTGCTCTTGTCACAATCTCAGACTGAGTTGGATGTTTCTGATAAGTGGTATAATCTGACTTCTATCTTTTACATGCCACATTTGGTTTGTCGCCTTTTCCTTAAGAACTCTTGTTTGAGTTTAGGGGAGAAGACGTAAAACAAAAGACCAAATAGAGTATTCAAAAGCAGGTACTGTCTTATGAAGGAAAAAAAATATGTTTACAGGTCATTCCAAAATAATTCTGTTGTGTGTGCCTCTATATGTCGGTTGGCTCTATTTAAGTCTCTCTTCGTATGCACGAGTTGACCTCGCTGACCTTCCTTGTTTCTGCACAAGTTGTTTGTCTTCATGAGGTGATTGAAGTTGTCAAATGTCGCCCAATGTGCATGCCATGGTATGTAGTTTCGATCTGTACCGTCCGGTACGGGCGATACGTATCGGTCCGACAGGATACTGGTACGCGAATCGTCCTCTACTGGGCAGAACGCCTAATATCTCCCGTTTCGATCGATACAAAGATATATCGAGCGACACAGCTCGGTAACAATCGATTTTGACCGTTACCAACTGGTAACAGTACTCCAACGGTCAAATTAATCGTTGGAGAATTGAAGCTTCAATTGAAGCTAATTAAGTGTACCGCTCGGTACGACCCGACGTACCGCTCGGTACATCGTATCGTATGGAGACAAAGGTAAAATGAGTGTTTTTTTTTTTAAAACAAAAAATATGGCTTGGGGGGCCTTGTAAAAATTTTGAAGTTAAAAGCCATTACCAAACAGTTTCTTTTTTTAGAAATTCGCACATTAATTATTAAATTAAGCAAAAAGTTCCATTGCCGGGATTTGAACCCGGGTCGCCTGGGTGAAAGCCAGGTATCCTAACCGGACTAGACGACAATGGAATTGTGAAGCATGGTGCTTATTATAATTATTATTTAAAATTTTCAAAATAAACATTTCCGTCATCGCAGCCATCCATCTTGACCGTTGAATATGGTACGGAAGTTGGACCCGCAAGAGTTGACCAAATTGCAGCCCATAAGCATATGGTTCTCCCACCTTTGTGTATGGATTCCAAATGCGAGGAATAACATCACCGTGTGTTGGACTAGAAAGAATCTACGGAAGGGAAAAAAATAATAAGAAAACAATGATATTGATGGTGGCGATGATAATTACTAAATCGTATAGTTGTGGAGCGAATCATGCTTAGTTCACCCTCCTTTCTCTAATAATATGAGATCTCTTGATCTACAAAATAGCAAAAGGGACAGAAACATGGAGAAGTGCCTTCATCAGAAAAATCTGGCACAGATTCAGCAGCTTTTTAGTAAGCTTGTGCACTATTTACTGCTAACAAGCATTGGGGGCCATCTTTTAGGACTACAAGCGGCCAATAAAACTTAAGTTTGTGCAGTAGATCATAAGTCAAAAATTTAACATGGATTGGAAGCGGATTCAACAATGGAGTCAAACATCGCTCCTCGTGTCTCGGTTTCAACCTTGGGATGCAAGACTTCACTAAGCTCGTCTCAGGCCATGCTGGAGGTGTGTGTGTGTACGTATGTATCCTTGTTACAACTGAGGCAGACCCTTGTATGAATGCTCAAAGTGGAACCAAGAATCTCCCATTGAATCCACCAAGTAAACGATCTTGGTCTCTGTCTACCATGCCATGGGACCGGAAGGCTGGACGTCATTATTAGGCTCCTTGAAATTTCCGCATGTTATCTCCATGCCTCCTTGGCTTTTCCATATTTTGTCTTCCTTGAGTCTCTTTGCTGCACAATGTTCAGACACCATTGCTGTGTCATGAGAAAAGCATCATGCTGCATGTATTTTCTATTTTCCAGACCATGTCAATAATAGTAGTAGTAGTTCTCACACCATGAAGGCGGCTAAATGAGATGAGAGATCACATAGAAGCAATCAATCAATTCAGGCCAATATATCCTATTTCCAAATTACGTAGCATGAATCCTTCAACCAAATATGGTGAATTCAAACAACACACATCTTCTATTTCCAAGCATGCTGAAGCCTTTCGAGTCGATGCTCTCATAAACATACACCTTCGCTTCTGAGAAAAGTTGATGATGGTGATGTTATGCCCATCTTCACTTGCGTCAGCATTAATTCTATACTTGGTTTTCCTGACCAAAAAATTTCCAGTTGTCTTCTTTTTGATGGTCAACATTCACGTTTCATGTTTTACTGTCACCTCAATGACTTTTCAGAGAGACTGGTATCGCTTCAAAGTCAAGCGCAGACTTTTAATGCGGACTGTTGGGAGACAATTTGAACTTTCTTCATTGCAAAAACCAACAAGCCATTTGACTTTGTCAATATAAATGATAGCATAGACATATTTCTCGAAGCAAAACTTCTCTCTCAATGTGAACAAAATTGTTGTAGAAAATGACGAGTTCCTTTGCATGAGCAGAAAATTACTAGTGTCGCTCATTAGTCAAAATGTGGCTTAGAAAAGTCACTACCATTCTTTAAGAACAAGACAAAAGTAGTAGCATCCTTTGGATGAGCAAGAGCTCTCACAATGACAAGATGAATGTGATGCAAGGAACTGAAGAGAGAAAAACCTTCCAGAGTCACAAGACTACATGTATTATTGGATGTGACAAATTAAATTCCTGAAGATGATTGAAATTTTTTTCTTCTCATCAAGTTGAAGGCAGATTAAGACGATTGAAAATTTTTTTTTCTTTCCTTTTCCATGGCTCCCTAAAAAAAAAGAAAAGTTACCACATTATCTAATTCTTTCAAGAGCTTGAAAGTTTAAACTCCAGAGAATTGAATGTGTTTAAAAGTCTCTTAAAGAACACCAAAAATGATCACAAAAGATTCGAGTCGATGGCAATGAGCTGCAGATTTGTTACTTTGATGCAATCACATAATCATGATCAAAATCAGCAGGCATATCAGAAAGCAATAACAAGGAAAAGAATATGGTGTAATTAAGTATCATCTTGTGATCATAAATGACAACAATTGAATCAACTTACTTGTCAAGGAATGCGGGTAATTAAACAAGAATTTGGCTAGTGCCAACATCTCATGTTGCTTTACGGTGTCATCAAAATGGATATATATATATATATATATATATATATATATATATATATATATATATATATATATATATATAATAATCACCTAACTTATGTAGTCTCTAAAATTTCTTCTATGCATGTGGTGGACAACTCGATCATTATTGATAAAAAATTGTACGGCTACCAGTAAATAATAACATTATTGTGCAGGCATAACAATTTTCTCCAAAAAAAAAAAAAAAGAAAACTGGAAACAATAAAAAATAATGATGATGATGACGACGACGACGACAGGAAATAAATGTGGGCACAATTAGAATCGAAAGATCAGACCATGTGAATGGTCACCTTGGCCTTTTCAGAAGCATGCAAAAATCAAACTAAGGCCATCCTATTTTCTTTGCCATGCCTCTTTTAACACGTGCATACCTAATAATGCAACTCCTAAATTTTTATAATGTTAATTATTCTTAATTTAATATGATTTTTATTGATTTATAGAAAATATTTGATAGGTTGTTAGAGATTTATTATGATAGGTTTCAGAAAAAAAAAAGATATATATATTAATTATATTGATATTATTAAAGATATACATGGTAATGTATACTAGTGTTAGAACTATAAGGAGTATGTCTAATGAGTTTCCTATTAGCATTAGATTATATTAAGGATCTACATTAAGTTTTTTTTCTTTACGTTGATAATGGATGAATCTATTAATCATTTACGTGATAGACTTTATATTATCCTAGTTGGTGTTAGCCTAAACTGAATTAATTATAAACTAAAGCTATACAAGTAAGCTTTATAAACTAAATATCTTAAATTAAGTATGACTAAAATTGAATATATAAAATATAATCTTAGAAAGTTTAGAAATAGACAGGAGAATATAGTTAGATTGAATGGACAAGATGTCTTTTAAATAAAAGTTTTAGGCATTTTGGATCAATTATTCAACAAGATGGAAAGATTGATGAAGATATTTTTTATAGAGTAAAAACAAGATGATCAAGATGGTGAAAGCCATCAGGAGTTTTGTATAATCATCGAATACTTTTGAAATTAAAAGAAAAAATTTTATAAGAAAATTATGAGACCAATAATGCGTTATAGATCTAAATGTTAGATAATTAAGAAATAACATATACAAAAAAATCTATGTTATCAAGATAAAAATATTCAGATGGATGTATGGAGTTATTAGAAAAGATAAAAAAAAATTTATTTTTATTCGTAATCAATTAGATATCGTTTCAATAGAAAAAAAGATGAGATAAAATTATTTAAGAAAAAAAGAACATATATTTTAAAGGCTTTCAGATGTTATATTTAGAAGATGTGAAAAAATTAATATTAGTAATGTGAGAAGAAGTAGAAGAAGATTTTTAAAAAAATTAACAAAAATTATAAATAAATATTTAAGTATTCTAAATTTATTTAAACATAAAACTTTTTTATGTATCTCAATCATAACAAAACTTTTTTATGTATCTCAAATAATTAAGATTTACTATTTTATTATTGTTATCGGATTATTACCCTCATGCATGACATAACTATGACACCTTATCGGTCCTTATCCTTCGACAAGTTTTTGCGTCATGTGAAAGGATAGAATTCTCAATAGAAGTGGAGAAATGCGTAATGCGTGGGGTCTCTCTCTCTCTCTCTCTCTCTCTCTCTCTCTCTCTCTCTATATATATATATATATATATATATATATATATATATATATATAATATCCTATCAATGGTCCCCCATTCCAGAACAGGGAGACTGATCGAGCTTGCCTTCTTATCGTGCCAAGCCACAGACCATACAAGTCATTCCACTCATCTGCCACGAGATTAGAAACTTGCATAAAATTCATGCCTCTGTTCATTGGCACACGTCACTGCGAATCGACTGTAGCTTTCAACAAGCTACAGGAGGGAAGTAATGGAGAGGGGGGGAGAGAGAGAGAGAGAGAGAGAGAGAGAGAGAGAGAGAGAGAGAGAGACAGAGAGACTTGACCACGGTTGCTTTGCGTTTATAAGCTAGGGAGGCTCATAGTCTTCGTCGCATACGAAGAAGGAACTGAAGAAAAAACCTTAGAGGAACAGCGGAGAGAAAGAGAAGAGCGAGATATGGAGGAGAAGAGGGGGGAGAAGGCCAGGCAGCAGCAAGGGATCACAGTAGAAGAGGAGGAAGGGAAGGACGTGGTGCTTCCGGGATTCCGGTTTCATCCCACCGATGAAGAGCTCGTCGGCTTTTACCTGCGGAGGAAGGTTGCGAAGAAGGCCCTCAGCATGGACATCATCAAAGAGATCAATATCTACAAGCACGATCCTTGGGATCTTCCAAGTGAGTTAGATTCTCTTGTATCCTGTGCTATGAGTAAGAACGTGTACCGATCAAGTCATGATTCGGGCTTTCCATCGCTGAAGAAGAAGTAGCAGTCGATAGCATTTAGTTAGTTATTAGCATTCATTGTGACCAACGTTTGATCGATCATCCTCGAACAAACCTCGTATCGACTGTCGTGGGCTTAGTCTTCTCTTTTGCTCGTTGCGTACCTCGCAGAAGTCACGAGCTCCGCCGGAGAGAAGGAATGGTACTTCTTTTGCCTGAGAGGTAGGAAGTACAGGAACAGCATCAGGCCGAACCGGGTCACCGGATCCGGATTCTGGAAGGCCACCGGCATCGACAGGTCCATATGCTCCGCCGGCCGCTGCATCGGCCTCAAGAAGTCCCTCGTTTACTACACAGGCAGCGCCGGGAAAGGCACCAAGACGGACTGGATGATGCACGAGTTCCGCCTGCCTTGCACCAACACAGACAGCACTTGCCCTACCACGCAAGAAGCTGTGAGTTCCCTTCCCTTCTTCTCGGTACGTACTCGTGTTGCCGTCGTCCGTCTCTAAACCTTCATCATCTGTTGCAGGAGATTTGGACCATATGCCGAATCTTTCAGCGGAGCACTGCCGCCCCCAAGAGAAGCTGGAGGGAGTCGATCAAGCAGCAAAAATCTGATGACGGGAACGACGAGTTCAGGTTCGATGCCTCCTCGGGCCGCCAAACGTATGCCGGCCAGCGGAACTCGGTGGCGCAGGCTCCCGTGGCGGCGTTGTACTCCGACGTGGGACCGACCCCCTACGCGAACGAGTTCCTCCGAGATGGCAACTGGGACGAGCTCGGAAGGATGGTGGAGTTCATGACAGTTCAGAATGTGTTCTCTTACTGTGACTAACGCATGGAACGTTGACAAGAAAAAGTAGATGCAACTTCAACAAGATAGGGGGGATCTTATACATGCAGGAGATCGAGTAGCCGCTGGTTTTTGGTCTGGGGAAAGCTTCCCTGTTTGATACCAAGAACAAGAAATGGCTTCTTGGCATGACCTGTACCTGAAGAAACAATAACAAGTTTGACGTGGTTTCGTTGACTGACTTGGAGGAAAATGAAGAAGGCGATCTTCTGGAAGCCTACAATTTCATGAAACTTGTCGATATATATTTGGTGGTCCCGATCGAGACTTCCATAATGTGGCCTACATATAATAATGTACATGCTCCTTTCGCTATCATGGACTCAAATGCATAACCTTTTAAAGCGTTTCCGATGGATGTCTTCGTTTGACGTAATCAAATACAGCGATTGAAGCTACGGATTCAAATTCCACATAAACTAGATTTGAACCCAATCAGATTAGTCAGTCAAAATTAGGACATGACGTTTCAGTTACACAATCAATGGGATCTGTGGGTCATTTCCAACGAAATATGTTGGATTTGATTCGAGTTCCATCAGATCGAGTAGATTCATGGACGACATTCTTGATTAGGTTGCGGTGGCTTTTGCCATGTTCATCCTAATCTTGAAGCTGTTCAAGGATCAACAATCAATTTTAAGCACAAAGAGTAATAATCAATTATATATATATATAATATACGGATTCCGACAAATATCCCTCAGAATTGCAAACCTTACACATAATGATCTTGTTTAATTTCAATCTTTGGTTTGGTTTGATCAAATTAATTTCAATATAAAACATATACCCCTGTGCATACATCAAGATCTTCCACATATATTACTTCCATTAACATCCATCTAAAAGGTTCAAGTTAGTCACCACTAGTCATTTTTTTATCAGGCAGGCAACTCAGGCTTCGCCTGGAAACCAAAACTAGAATACAGTATTCCATGTTCAGATGCAAAAGAACCATAAAATGTAGCTGCAATGGAGGACATTTGCCACAAATGTTACATATAGAGTGTTTAATGTACTAATCACCAGTATTTCTTTACAAGTTTACCTAATCCTCGATTGGTTTTGTACTTTTGAGTACAAAATATGAGAAGATACTACTAATAACCTAAGACACCTCTTCAATTTATTCACGGATGATCATGTCGTGGTTCTTCTTTTCCTCCTAATTGTTCCGGTAAACATGGAGGAATCTCCTCTTCTTGTTTAGTTCTGCAGGGCCACAACTGCAGAACACACAAATATCGGTCCATCTTTTTCCGCATTTAAATCAAACGACAAAGAGATCGAAGACTAATCAATGTGAAGAAGCCTATAACAAGACCAAGCTAAAATGCTACAGCACCATACAGGTCTTCTCTGCGACATATGACCATGAATTGTTCCTGTGGATTCAAATATCAGCAAATCCAACTAGTGCCACAACCGAATTTCTTGTTTCTTTTCTTCTGGTTTTCCAAAGAAACCTGCATGCTCAGAATGACAACAATCAGTTGATACGAACTTTACTCTTCAGTACCTTTTTGTATTTTGTAACACCGATGAAACGAACAATTCTCCCACCAAAGAATTACCTCCTGCGACCTACTTATCTTTGTTCATGGTGATCTTCGCCATGGTTTCATGCCTTTCTGGTTAATCTTGAATGGCCAGCTTTTTCTACGCTTTGGTGTCTCAGAGAAGATGCCAGATGCCAAAGCCTCCTGAAGCCACAGCTCAAACTCGTCATCCTCAACAACTAACTTAGCATCCAATCCCCAGGAATATGTAGAGGAATTGGATCGCAGCCCTGTGCTATCCAACGCAACCATGTTCACATGAAAGCTTGGCCCATGAGTGTTGGACCTACATGTCATTCCCTGCATGTAACAGTTTTAGAGTTAGATGAAAAAAGTCAGAAGCAAAGGCAATTGTTAATTTAACGACAGTTCATTAAAGTTTCTCAAGTACATGATCACGGACATAAAAGCTATACACAGGACAGGAAACATGACAATTGTGATAGTTGGTCAGAAATTATAACCAAGGTTCGAAATTTTGGTTTGATACCAGTTGGACCCCTTGTTGGATCAGTATAGTACCAATATATAGGATGGCATGACCTAGAAGATAAATAACGTAAATAAGATCAATGGTGAGCTATATGGTCTAACAACTATCCTTGGTTAGACTGGTATATACTTGTCAGTATGTACCAATCCAGCTGATATCTTGATTATGATATAGGTTAACAAATGGCCTCGGTAAGTTATACTAGAAACCATAATAGCACCATCGAGGAAAAGGAGGTTTAAAAACATTCATCAAATGAACTATATAACATTTGTAATCTCCTTCTCTACTACCTGGGTGACAGAACTAAAATAATCTTAAACTAGTCAGCAAATTATCTTGCAAAGGACACACCCTGAGCTTCACCACAACTCTACCGAAAAAGAAGAGACTAGCAACATTGCCTTTGTTGGAGTACTACAACTACCTTGTAATTATCAAAGTTGTCATTCAGATAACTGCTACCTGAGCCCAAGAATAACACAATCTAATTGCATGATAACTGCAATTAGGAAGTATGAACAAAAAAGTTTCTTATGAGATGGCTGCTCCAAATGGCAGCTTAAAGTTGAGGCTAGATCTAACACAAAATTGTTGTTTGAGTAACAACAGACTTGAATAAACATTGAACTCTCACATCCAGCTCTTTATTAATAAATCTGATAGATATCAACTGACAAAAAAAGAAATATGAAATTAAAGCCAAATTCTGGCAGTATATGAATATGCAACTCCCAACAAATCTATCAATTTAAACATCAACAGGATATCATTTCACGTAAAAACAACCCATCGAAAAAATTTCAAATCAAATTTCCAGATTTAGTAAAATTTTGAAAACCGAATGCAAGAAAATAATAGAAATCGTCAAATTCTAACCTGACAAATTGCCCACTCAGACACATCAAATACTTTGCTCTCTGCACAGACAAAGGCTCGTGGGATTTCCATCTAAAAAACAGGAAACAGATATGTAAAATGATTAACAACATAAAGTGCAACGTCAGTGCTAATTGTCTCTGATAATAAGACTGAAGGACACCTGTAAACTACAGGTATAGTATCAAAAGAGTTTCTTTCTTTCAGAGGAGTCAAAAAAAGATTAAGCAGTGTATCTAATTCATTGAAGCTTGAACTCAGACTCAATAGTTCCTTATTCCATTTCACGATTCATCATTTCAAGCACTAAGACTGAAACAAGATCCCGTATCCATATGAATAAAGAGAGTCGATGAATACATTGGTATTTATCGCAGTTATAAAAATAGCTTAAAAATATTAAGCACCCATCAGTTTGTTTAACATAAGCAAAATTGGTAACACTTATTAAGGCTTGGGATCATGAAAAATACTAAAGATTGAAAAGATATCCTGAGTACCAACAAAATAAAATTTGAAGAAAGAAAATTTCACATGTTCTTAAACATACAAGTCATAAGCTACCTTCTGAAGTGTCATAACAACTGGTTGGCAACCACTTTCTACCCACCCATCTCCATCTTTGGCTTGATGATATTGGGAGCAATCCTGTTGGAACAGAATATTATAATCAAGCTTCAAAGATAACATAGCTCTCATTGTAAATAAATATGTGAACAAGAACAATTATGATGTCAAAAACTAGGTTAGCTTCTCACCTGACACCACCTTGCCCTGGATTTACTTCTGTTGGTGCATATCCATATATGAGAATTTCCACACTTTGTGCACTGAATGCACCTAGATTCTTCAGGATGGAACTCTGCCCCTCCCTGTAACACAATGCAATCAGATGCTTAGTTAAAAACTTCATATCTCATAAAATAATTAGTTTGAAAATGCATAGTATCAGAACAATCCAAAGTCACATGCCAAACCGAAGAACCCTGACAACACAAGTAAAGGGCCAGCATTTCATATGCTCAAGATATATAGTCAGATTACCAACCAACACTGATCATTTGATGATGGTGGTGACAAAAAAAATAAATGATCACCTATTTTGACTAATCCCTTAAAAGATTTGAATTTAAAAATCAGGTGCAAACCCAATAAAGAAGTGTTCCAGTTATCTTTTTGAAGAACTACTACCAAAATATTAGATTATAATAGAAAAAATAATAGATTTATGCTAAACCAAATAATCTAGCATATTTGATGGTCAGTTGGGTGAATCAAGAAATGATATGATAAATTTTGGTAACATGTATAGAAGGCACACGATATGATACAACTCTCTAGAATGAATGTTATCTCTATGCCAAGGTGGATGCAACATTTACAATGACAAAAGTTAAAACCCCGTTCTGTGTAAAGATACCAATATTACAATTAGCACACAAGCCAAAGTGTTATGTCCATTAGATTCAGATGCATGACAAACATGTATCACAAAGTAAACATTACATTATTATGTACTAGAAAAACTGAAAGTGCATGATATGTGAGCTGACAAGTCTTGTATTTTTATAACCACTAGTTTCAAACAGTTAAAAGAATACAAAGTCAGGCCATGTACTGTAGATTATCATGTATTATACCTGCTGAGATATAACAGAAGGCCTCTGATACTCTCTCCCATGTTCTTCCTTTCTCAATTGCTCATCATAGTTTTTCTTCTTTGTCAAATCTGAAAGAACCTGAAATTTCTTGCTTATTAGCTGCAAAATATTACCTGAACATGTTGAAAGAAAATAAATGGAAGACACTGAATTATTGCTACTCTACAATATTTTACTCAGGAAACCAAGATAAGAGTCTTTTCTGGGATATAATTTACCTCATATGAACACTGAAGCTTTTTAAAAGATTCACAAGCTAATGAACTTCCCATATTTTTGTCAGGATGTACAAGCAAGACCTAGGAATTCACATTCACAAGTTAACTTGTGACATGCTATGCATTGGATAAGGCTAGTTTTAATTGAAGAAACATCTTTATACCCAGTAGCACACCTTTTTGTGGTACTCCTTCTTCAATATATTATGGTCAACACTCTTATTCCTAAGAAGGCCCAGAACTTCATAATGGTTTGAGCTGTTCATTATCCTTTCCATCTCAACCAACGAAGTCGGCTCCATTATGACAACCTTGCTAGAGGAAGCATCCTTGTTTGCATTTGAAAGATTTGATGCCTTGGTTATCGTGCAAAATGATTTAGAATACACTGCATCTTCAGCTTCTTTAGTCGGAGGGGAATCTTCACTGTCAACAGAAAAGTCTTCCATGACCTGTTTTGACTCCTTTTGCTCTTTAACATGTGTGCCTTCATCAGTACAATCACATCTTTGAAGCAAGTTATTTAATATATCATGGGAAATAAAAGAGAGATTTAATGCTAGAAAAACTCCATGCAATCCAACATAAGCATTGACACAATAAACTGCATATCCAATTGCAGTCAATATCAAGTAACGTGCATGATTAAGGGAGATTACGTAACCTGCATGCAAAATAAAGTCCACTTAAGACATGTCCAGCAAGAAACTAATGCAAATGCAGCAAATCTAAATAGGAGAACTTCTTTGCATACCTCCAGCTATTAGTAGCATTGCTATTAACCAAAAGTAGCCATAAATCCACATAATCAAAATGCCACAAGGCCCAATAATAGATAGTCCAGGCGTGAAACCCAAATAGTGTATGAACGTGGCAGCAGCTCCCTGATAAAATGCATATACATGTAAATTTTGCACAAACCACTGGTCTTTCTTGCAATTAAAAAAATTAGGCTCTACTCAGAAGTTTCTCAGATTAAATTACTTCTCTCTTATTGGTGACTATAATACAAGTGAGAGCAAATAACTGAGAGTAAAGAAATAAACGAATCAAGCACAGTGCAGGACATGAAATTCACTGTTTATCTAATGCAACCACAGATACAAACAACAGACTGAACTTTTTAACCTTATACTATACTTCTTGGCTTACAACAAGAGATGAAGTGAGATGAAGAAGTGGTAGCATACAAACCATGAGTCCCAATCCAATACCGGATATAAGCAAGAAGTTGTGCTAGAATTTACCATGGATGAAGGAAAATCAATTAGATAACTTAAACCATATGACATCTTCTGCATACATCACCATCTGAGCAGGAAAGCGAAAGTGTAAAGAGCTACAACTCTATAAAGAAATTGAATTATTTTCCGATTGACTTTGTAACAATGCTGGAGTTTTCCAATAACAATAAACAAAACAAAAACATATCTTTTTCAAATCATTTCACTTCCAAATTGACACAAATTACAAATTTGTGGAAGACATGTTTAAAAGGAGGCTCAACCTGGCTTCTAAATCTATAACAACTGGAGAGATTTTTAAGCATACAATAGCTTAAATCTATTTCTACATGTTATTCTCAAGCAAGTAAAACGTGTATATGCATATACCTTTCTCTATGCTTTTACATAGAAATTTCTATTTTCCAAAAGACGATTAGGTGATAAACCACCATAAAGGCACTGAATCTAGTACTCTTATCTATGGTTATCTACTGAGTCGCACACGCTGCAAGGCGGTATGCATCGTACGGCGGTACGTTATGATACCATATGCCTATTATCAGGACCGATACCGAGGCGTATCGAAATCCTTCTTTAGACATTCCATGATAATGGAAAAGCCACCGGGTACGGCACTGATGGTATTACGGACCTTGCTCTTATCTAAGCATAGCTATTATCAGGATAAACAACATTCCAATGGAAAAGCCAAAGTAGCATATAAGCAATTAAGAACAAAATTAAGGATCAAATGCTGCTGTCAAGGCCTATAACAACTAAGAACATGATTGAAGATCAAATGGTACTATCCAGGCCATAACAGTATATATTGTATGCACTTGATCATATACTGCAGGAAAGTAATTCATGAAAGGGGAAACAACACCTACGACTAGTGAATAGAAGCTGGTGATCATTATGACGCATCCTGACATTTTTTTGATGACATAAAGAATCACCAACAAGAAACTAAGCTAGCCCAAAAAATAGTTATATATTAAACGAAGATAGATAGAAACAAGAGACAGAAGCAGCATGAAGCTAGCTGAGATTACATAAACCCAGAAAACAAACATAACCAGCTTTGTTTAAAAATAGAATCTGGTCGAGAATGAAGAAAGTCACGTCAAGAGTGAGAATTAACGAACCAGAGATAGAATCGCACAGACAATAGAAGTCATCGAAGTCAAGCAAACGAGGCAACTCCACAAAATGACGAATAGCGCTGTTGTACCCAAGGTAAAGAGGGACCCCAAGCCTCTCGCGACACAATCCCTCCAACGCAACAGCAACCTAAAAAGAAACATCGCCACGATTGTGCACCAGCTGTAAACCAAAGGCCAGTGGCGGTCGATCAGAGTCGTAAGTTTCTCCACGGCGTGGCTTGCAGCAACTCGGTCACTCACAAAGTCTTGCTTCTGGAATTGGACCCATACGCACCCTTGCTTGAACAAGTCTATACCGCCCATCGAAGCCACAACGATAAGATGCTAATCACAAGAAGCACGATGCAGCATCTTCCATCTTAATGGGATTGTTAAAGGATTCTAACAACCATTTTCTTCCAAAGGAGCATGGATCATTCGGTAAAACATAAAATCTCATGGGCAATCAGCAATACTATTCCAAATATCACATTCTTTCTTTCTTTTTTTTTTAGCAGATATCTCTGCTCATTTACACTTTCATCACCTCTGCCCTCCCGCAACCATCTTCATCCGCGGAAAAAAGGATAAAGAACGCACGAAAAAACCTATCTTTCCTCCATCAAACCAGCTAAGGTCCTCTTTTTTTTTTTTTTTTTTTTTTTTTTCTGTCTTCCTCCAGCTACCGCCTGCGACCCGGCCGACGGAGCCCTTGCTGGGGAAGGGGAACAACGAGAGAAGACGATATGGGGGGAAATGGAAGGGCTTTGGGTGGGTGCCTACAACCAAATCCCAACTCCTCGTATGAAACGCCACGAAATAGACAAGGAAAAGAAAATTCGATAATGCAGGGGAATCCAACTAACCCTTATCCGGTTGGTCTGCTTCTTTTTGGCTGGCGTCGGCCACTGCTCGTGGACAAAAGAGGAGGGGAAGAAGATGGTTGCCAGTAAAAGATAACGATGGGCGAATCGGGAGACCTACAGAGATTTCGGAGCGGCATGAAAGATCGGAAGCAGAGAGAGAGAGAGAGAGAGAGAGAGAGAGAGAGTAACGCTGACGAGGAGTTAGAAAGGGCGGGTTGCATAGACGGCACGCTTTTACCTACCCGTCAACTCTCGTGACCAGTGTAAAGATTACTCCGGCCCCACTATCCTCAACAATTACAACGCGGGTACGCAGAGGATTGAGTAAGGAGGAGTATCAGACTCCAGCGTAAGACATTACACAAGGGGAGTCGCTTTCCACGACACTGCAAACCTTTACCAGCTAAATGTGGGTCCCATCCTTAGACCCAATCACAAGGCGCGTAGTTTTGGGGCGCCGACTGAACGAGTAGTTCAGAGTATTGCCTTACTGACATCTCCCGAACTGCTTAATGAATGGGACGGGGCGCACGTGAGCTCCGCCGTCTCGGCCAACGGCGAGTCACGTGCGAAAGACAGTTAAAGAGGTAAATGTTAAGAATTCATGTGAATTGATTGATGGGCAAATTTCTAAGAAAAATCTCAAAATTTTCTTTTTCTGTAGAGAGTTTAGTTGTTACATTTATTATTTTAGAGTTCTTTATTTCTTAAAAGCTAAGATTATTCTTAAATTTCATTTCATTTGTCGTCATCTTCATTTCATTATCTTATCGTCTCCGTCTCTCATCTACCATTATGGTTGTTCTCCCATCTCTTATTTCTGTCATGTCATTTTCATCTCTATCACATTATCTTCATTCTTATTCTCGATACCATTAACCTTCCATCGAGCTAACAGTTATGCTTTTATCATTATAATAATAGTCCTATCATCATTGACGGACTTTATCATGTGCTCACCGACCATTAAGATAGCGCAAGGGATCTAACAATGAGGAATATAAGAAAAAGTAAAAAGAATTGAGAGAAAGAAGGACAATATTGGGCTTGCAAATGAAGAATGAAGGAAAAGTAAAAACGATGACAATCATGACAACGGAGTGGAAGAGATCGATGGTAGAGGCATAGCTACTAGCTCAATAGGGAGCTGATGATACCAAAATCTAACGAAAAGAAAGGACGTGCAAAAGAGAGCTCGTAATGTTGAGATTCGACGAAGATGGAGAACATGTTGAGAGAGTGAAGGTGGGGAGTATAGAATAAATGCGATGGGTAAGGATGCAACAGTAATAGACAAGGGGTAGAGATGATGGGGCAACAGGGTGAAGGCGACAATTGGCAAGATAGAGGTTAAGAAAAATTTTATCTTTTAGAAAATAAATACTCAACGGGGATGGACAAAAAAAAAATGCTATGTAAAAAAACATAAAAATTTGAGACTTTATTTAAAAAATTTGCCCTTGATTCATCGGATTGATATTTGTTGGTATGATCAAACACCAAAACACATATCAATCCTTTTATTTTTCGATAATATTGGATAATATAAGTTGCAATACCACTAAGTATTTTGATACCATACTGGTGTGCAAATTGTGTAAACACCATGTGTTAATTTCATTTTCTATATGTTTTCCCTCGCATACACCTAACAAAGACATATATGTGATCTCACAAGAGCTCTCTAACTCCCCACCTTATTTGGGTTAAGTGTGACAAAAAGGAGAAAGCAAAGGGAAGAACAAGTTTTCGTTCTTTTCTTGATGTGATGACGTCTCGACATTTGAATATTTCAAGTAGTCAAAGGCAGCTCCAACAATATATCAGTGACATTTAAAGAAAAATTTGACTGTGATAGTGGTTGTAATATGCTCTCCAACTTGTGGTGGCATCATAGGGAACACCTAAACAATGTTGGGTGAGAAAGAGAGCATGCTGTGGACATGATTGTTGATGTTAGAAGGAAACAGTATGATGGCAGATGGTTGGGTTGTCAACCATCCCACTAGCTAGCTTGATGAGAGATAAAAGAAAAGCATCTCTAAGAACACACAAATAGAAACAACACACAATGATTGTGTTCCACTTCAGCTTTGACAAAAGAAAGATGCCAAGGGGAAAACCTAGCCTTTGGAATGTTGTTGAGATCTTTGATTTTCTATGGTTTGACTTTTAATTCTTCATTGTTTGGTACAAGTTTATCTATCTTAGCTACTTGTTTGTCAATCCTTATCTATTATTTATTATTTATGTGTGAAATAACTTAATTTCGTAACTATATGTTTTTTTTTCCATACTATGCTTACTAAAAGTCGATGTGAATTATATTCCTTATATCTTTATTACATGATAAGTCTTGTAATTTTTGGGTCCAAGTGTGATTCGTATACTTGCTCATAAGAACAAAAAGTCGACGCCTTAGTTCTTACATAACATCTGCAATGATTGAAATATACTTGAAAAAAAAAAGATTGCATATACTAATTCTTAGGTATTTTACTAAAAAAATTTCTAATATAAGCTTTTTATCCGATGATATTCGTTTTTCCATAGTAACATCTTTTTTCAACCTTATGCTTTTACCTAAATGATTTGATCATTTTGTTATTCAAAAAAATCTTTAATTTTAATAAATAATTATCATGAAAATTTTAAAAATAATGCTAATCAGCTTAGAATCGTCATAATGTTACAAGATAATTAGTATCATTTATTATTTTGTGAAAATTTTATGATAATAAATCATCAAGTTTTTTAATAGTATATGTGATCAAATTATTTTAGTAAAAGAATTAGGATATTTTTGTTCCAGTTAAAAAATTAATATTAGAATTTTCAGTAAAACACTCCTAATTCTTTCGAAACATCGTAATATACGTACATACACACACAAAAAATAAAGATGCGGTTTCCAACGAGTTCGAGTGGGTTAATCGAACCAAAAAGAAATGGCATGAAGAAGGCAAAGCAAAGCACTAAGTTGGCGTCCCACGTGATCGGTGTCGTCAAAAAGATGGAGGAAGCTTTAGATGCGGTGGAAGCAAAGGGAGAGGAGGCGGCAAAGCGACGCAAGATGGGGGGGGGATGCTTGCCATCATTATGTTTCCATGGCCGTGGAATGAGCTGGGAGAGAAAGGCGTCGTTGGATCGAGACATCGCCTTCGGGGATGAGTGAGAGGGCTGCTTTTGATCTTTATTCGAATAGAAATCGTCGGAGCTTCCTCGGTCGATCGCGAGACTGTGATTGCAGATTTGTGGTGTTTGAGGATGACATCGAAATAGGTTTTGCCCTAAATAAGACCCGTTGGAAGTCACACTACGATTTTTTTCATGCAATTGTCGCATTGTTGACACCGCTCATTATTTTATCTTATGTTAATTGGATCGTATCGGGATACATCGCATCTGCAATATCTAAAGGATTTTTTTTATTAAGTCGATAATTATAAGAATAATGTCATATAAAATAATTTTCTTATGTAATGTTTCCATGCTAAATTTATTGAATGAATAATTACTATCTTTTGATGGTTACAAGAATAAATAGATCGTGTCCATTTCACCAAGTCAAATTGCCGATCAGATTTATTAATTAGTCATGAATGGCACAAACATTTGAAGAGCCTTCTCATCCGAAGAGAAATAAATTCTTAGAATTAGTCTTGTCCAAAGCTCAATAATAATAATAATAAAAGAAGATTCATATGCCTAGCTCAAATAATTGGAATACCAGGACTTGTTTTCCCCTAATAATAATTTACATGCTCAGAATAAAAAGAGAGAAATGGATTGCCTGCGGGCCAACGGAGAATCTGATGTTACTCCATCAAAATCATGCAGTAGTTCGTGAAGGGTTCCGACTTCCAGTTCTGTAATTTTTACAAGGGCATCCTAGCACAAGAGACCTAGATAAATTTACCTACATCATGGCCGCCGTAGTAAATTTACCAACTACAACAACTACTGCTGCTACTACTACTACTACAACAACAATAAGCGAGACGTTCGAACTAAGTTATGTGTGATGAAAAAGATCGCACAACATTACAACAATCTCTAAGGTAGCCTCGACCGAAGTGAACGGAGGTCCATTCTAGTTTCCCATCATGTGATCCAATCCTCCTGCCTGGAGGGATGCCACCAGGTTGCCTCCAGCCACATTATGCAGCAGCTGCTGAAGCCATCGGCGAGTCGCCGGATCATCCTGCAATAAGAGTACATGGAGTTGGCATTTTGTGACACTGAATGAGTAGACAGTGTTAGTAATCACTAAAGAAAGAAATTGGTATGGCGGAATGGTGGGCAGCTATTAAATGCAAGGAAAGGGATGTGTCATTGTTGTGGTCAAGAAGAAGCACTTACGCGAAGACAATTGTTGAAGGTCCCGTCTTTCAACATCTCTGGGAGACAACTGCGCAGAGCTCCACATGCCCTGCAAATGAAGGACGTAAAGGTGCAAAAGATTAAAGTCATTGCAGAAGGTAGAAATCAGTGTATTTATCCTACGATGATTTGTTGTAAGACAAACCTTTGGTTATCTGACAGCCTCAGGTAACATCTAATTATATGCTTCAACAACCTTGTAGAAGGTTGCTCCGCAAGGGATACGACCATATTAGCTAGGACACTACCAACAGCAAAGAAACGCTCTGCAGTGGCGCAAATGTATCGAAGCCCAACTTCATCCAACAAGATCTTCTGAACAATAAATGTAGCCACCTAACAAAAGATAGATTTAGAAAGTCAATGATTCACAAGACAACTGTTTGACCAGTTTTAGTTGGAAATGACAACAAGAAAAGGCATAATGGAGTTGTGTCAGTAGATGGTGCATGATCCCACAACTTCTCTAATTGGGTAACTGGAATTAGCACTTGTTTCTCCATCATCATGATGATGTGTCAGTAGATGGTGCATGATCCCACAACTTCTCTAATTGGGTAACTGGAATTAGCACTTGTTTTTCCATCATCATGATGAGCCCTGCAATAAACAGGAAAAATGCCAGCATGGGGTGTACACAGCACCTACCTAGAGTAGAAGATCAAACCAAAATACCACATGCAAGTTAGATTCCATGCAGCAATCCTAACCGTCTACAGATTGCTAATATTGTTCTAACTATTTAGACAACTTAATAATTCAAATAAGAAAAGAACAGAAAGGTTACACACTGTTTTCGAAAGTTCACTTCCCATCTCCATGGTGCGTAGACACAGCGGAATTATTTCTGTTTGGAGAAGAAAACTGATGACCTCAGTGTCATCCACCTGCACAGATAGCATACTCATGCTCGTAATGTTATTTAAAATCCAAAGCTGCTAATAAAATGAGGCAGCAAAAATAATTTTAAAAAATGGACAATTATGTGATTATTCTGAATAAATAGATCAGCTTGAAGATCAGATGTGAAGATGAAGGACGATGTATCTTTAATTGTATCAATATTTAATTACTCATATTCCATGGAAAAAGAGAAAAGTGCTTTCTGCTCCTCGTTTTTTCTTCTTACTGATTTGGGTTGACAAGATGAAAAGGTTTCGTTTCACCTAATCTTTCTACATCATTATATCATGGTAACTTCTGAAATAAACTTTGATACTTATGGCCATCTTGTTATCGACCCATGAACTTTTTGATACTTGGTAGACATTGCATATCCAAGCATTGCTATGTCAATCAATAATTATAATAAAATTGGTACTGCAATTAAAATAAAATTATAATTTTATTCTACAGTTAACAATATGCATCAAGGATTGCTAGTCAATTGGCAATTGCCGCCATAAATTAAAAATGTATTGTGGCAACAAAATACTGAGACATGATATGTCAACCCATACTAGAGTTACCAACATGCGGCTAGCCAAATTTTGGCTTGCATAAGAGAATTGATTGGCACAATATAGAACCATAAGGAATCACATTCTCCTGTGCCATCAAATGAAAATTGTTGATATACATTTATGATCGAGTCGAAAGAAGGCTTTGCCTAGTACTCCATAAGACAGTTTTAAGAACCAGTTGGACTGGAACATATTGTCTAACAAAGATTTAAATCTTGGGCAGATACCAGTTTCGATGATTCAAGAGACTGGTATACGACCAGTATTTGAGGCAGTACATTGATCTGTATCCAACTGAAAAAATTCTGATTTGGTATGAAACTGTATGGTCTGATACCGATCTCTGCTCAGACCGGCAAATATCATTCAATACGCATTGTCAAGTAGTACACAATTGTATCGACTGATATTTGAAAACATTTTATCCAATATATATGGATTCGACCAGAAACTAGCAACGTACACTTAGTATTGCTCAGGTACTTATTTTACTATTATTTTAAAGTGATACCGATTAGTTCAAGTCGATGTATGGCCCAATATACTTCTATACACCACTCCAACCGAAGATCATTGTGAGGACTGAACAATAATAGGTCCACTAACTTGACAAGAATTAGCTATAATCAGTCAATTTTGGCCAACTCCTCCAGCAATTTGCTGATCTAGACTAAGGAATAAAGCAGAATCCAAGCACTTCATGGCTTATCCCAATCCAGATTGGATTGGAATCGACTATTCCAATAAACTGAGTTTATGACATGTATGTATTGACTTAAGAGAAATCAAGAAGGAATGCAGACGATAAAGATATTACAATGGCGCATGTCAAGAAGCTAACTTGACAAGTGGATAATAGGACTGAAATAAGCACCAAAAATTTTGAGCAGAAATACCTTGACAAGAGCCCCAATAACTCCCAAGCTAGTAAGCCTCAAGTACTCAAATGGTCTCGTTTTACTTGTGGTATTTAAAAACGGGTACAAATACAGAGGTATATGTGCTGTAAAAATATGAACAAATTAAATTATGGAAAACAACAACAAAACTTACAGGTATATTAACAACAGTCACTACATAGGGATTAGATAACTTCAAGAACAATGTACAGAAAATTGGTTTTGAAAAAGATGTAACATAATAGGTTCAGAAGGCATGATAGTCCCAAACATAATAAAAAAGAAGTTTGTGACCAGAAGATCTGAAGCATCTACAGTTTTCAGAAATTTAAAAAAAATTAATAAACAAGGTAATGAGTAGTAAACAACTTGCAAAGTCAACAAGGAGATGACAGCACAGGCTGCTGACTCTATATACGAAATAAAGGTGACCTGCAAGCGAGCAACAAATGCTGTGACATACCACTTGATATGGATACAGTACGTGAACCCAACCTTAGAGACATTGTAGTGTCAGACTTCCATGAAACCAGTATTTGTAAATATTGTTAATTTGTGATGTATAGTTATTTTTTTTTTTTCTTAATATTTTGTTCCTGATGATTCTTCTTCCTCTCCCTTTTTTTTTATTCTTTTCTTCCTTGCAGATGCCTGTGTGAGCAACACAGTGTACCCTAATACTAATATAACGTACCAATCCACCCGATAGCAAGGTTGCAATAAAGACTTATAGTTATCCTTGATCTGAAGCGAAGTTGTCTAATAATAGGTTTGGCCCTTGCTAACTTGGACCATGAATAGTCAAGAAGGCAAAAAACTAGTGGATTGTTTCTACTCATTATTCCCAAAGCAAGCAAGAGCCAGATCTTCAAACCTTTTCTTCTAACTTCTTGGCTAAATATTTTCGTCCAATGACCACATTCCCGTAGATCTCCTCTATTCCTCATTCGCTAGGTCCATATGTGAGCGACATTTCCTATTTGCATGTGCTTACAACTGTCATGAGACCAGAAGCTCCCAACCAACCCACTGGTAGGTTCATGTCCATACCCTTCTGCTAAACGTACAGACAAGATTAAAGTACATATTACCTTGATATTGATTCACAACACTAAATTTATGGTGTATTTCAACTTGAGTTGCGCTTCTAGTGTAACCCACTTTTAGCGGAAAGATGACAACCATGATTTGTAAAGAGATGCATGGAAATGACAACCATCATTTGTAAAGAGATGCATGGAAATGACTTTACACTTCTTATAAGCATGATTTGTATAAGATCAACATATGAGTTCCATGATGATGACAAATCAATCATGACCAACACCCGTCTACTAGTCAATTCCATAACAGAGAATAGAAGTCCATCATCAATTACCATTTAGAAAAAGAATCCGTGTATCTGGGTGTGACGCAACACACTGCAGAAAAATAATTATTAAAAGGAAAAGGATCAGTTTGCAGCAACAACAAAATACCAAAACAAATTAGTGCTTCCACAAGAAGCAAAATAAAATTATAGCTGGATAAAGCAGACATCAGCTACAACAGATTTTATCCAAAGTTACATGAATTTATTACAAAAGAGAGTACATAGCTTTTACCGGACTATAATAAAGGTAGCACACGCCAAGCATCTAAACAAAATGCTCACTTATAAATCATTTATAATTATCATGTATGAAAGAAAGGAAATCTTCAGTGCAATTTTGTAAATACTTTTTCTTCCAACGAATTGCAAAGGAAGAAACTTATAAGTGGTTCACCTGAAGAAGAGCAAGAGCATTGCAAACTCGATTTGATGCACCTGGTGACAATGTTGGAGGTGAAAGAGCAGGATATATTGAAACTATCTCCTGCCAACAAAAGGAAACATATGGCATTAAAAAGTCATCCAACTTTAAGTGATATCCAGCATGATTTACATCAAGAAGATCAAATTATCAACTAAGTAGCTATATTATTCAAGCCCCATAAGGAGGCATTTGTATGCGCTTGAAGTAAGAAGTACACTAAAACACACATGACAACCATCTGCCTCCATCTATGGTCTGTTGTTATGGTAAACATGTTAACCATCACATCAAGTTTGTACAACATCTCTATTGATATGATGAATATTTTGAGCCCTTCTTATAAGTTTCTAGTAAGCTAGTTATTTCTAAACAGTAATGCAATTATGAATTGCATTCATTCTATTAAACTGTAGAAGAAGAGATCAAGGGATGTGGTAATGATGCAGTAAATGAACACATAAAAATATCAGGTTTATATTAAGTATCTGATTAACAGCCTTACCCAGTAACAAAATGAAAAACTAACACAAAAGAAATTATGCACTTTAAGACATTGTAAATGTGGTTAGTACACACCTGAAGGAGTACTGCGATAGTTCCATAAGAGTACCACAATAATGGAGCCAAATCTTGAAATATATCCCTCTTCTGCGAGAAAAGAAAAAGCTACATTAGTACCTTCATAAGGTTCGCACGCATGAAAGAATAAAGCTAAGTCAAACATTCAAACAGAAAGCAACCTCCCACGCTTGCCTGGTCATGTATGTAGCTATAACTTCACTAATACTAATCTCTCCCAATGTGGCTTATATGGAAACTCAGAAATTCACTTAAAGATCCAAGAAACAAGCAAATATTTGGGCTGTGTGATTTTTCCTAATGTAATTATGACATTTGATTCCTAAACAAGTTTATCCAATCATTCTATATCAGGAAGTCAAGTGATAAGGAAAGTTTTAAACTTTTAATTTCATTAAAATAAATCCAACCTAAGCCCAACTTCTATCAGGATGGTATCCATTAATCTTTCTTAATCTGTGAATTAATCTATTTTCATTATTCTAATGAGGACCATGAATTTGCCAATTCCATTAGGAAATCCTTCAAGTATAAAACACCAAGGGAGAAGAAATCCTTCAAGAATAAATCGGTTGTATTCCAATTGAGTTGCAATGTCATAATCTTTTTTTGCTTTTTAACTTCTTAGTTAATGCTGCATCAATGGAGCAATGTACTTACATGTAGCAGCAAACTCCAATCTTTTTATAGATGTAGCAGCTAATGTATTAACAATCATCAAGCTTCTGCCAACATAACCTATCAACATGCAAGAAACTCTCCAACCTCTTGAGAAATTAATAGGGGCAAATACACATAGGCCTTATTCATAATAATTATACTTGACAAGTGAAGGAATAACGACAGTGGTTAACTTAAGTTGAATGATTTCAAGAAGACCTCTAAGATTACAATTAAGTCAGCTATCATAGAAAATTAAAAGTTGGTCTGGTGGTTCTCTAAATTGCAAAAATTTCTAAACTTTCCTCCCATTGGGATTGGACAAGGGTTCTTACTTTTAGAAGATGACTAATTCAATTCTGCTCCAGGTAGCCTCTGTTGGGCTAACAGCCAATTCAGCCAATATGGGCTTTATCAGCCCATAGCCCACTTTTCTCTTCTAAACCCTAACTTAACATAAACCCTAGACTAAAATAGGGGCTAATGGTGGCTGCGAAAATAAGGAGATCAAAATCGCAGCAAAGGGCAGAAACTTTGTAGCAACAAAGGGGATTCAAAGAGAGGAGAAAAGGGCAAAAAAACAAGAGAAAAAAAAAGGAAGAAGATAAGGAACACTCAGAAACTGTTCTCATTCATCCAAACAGTTTTCTCATCTCAGGTTAGATCAGATCTACAATGAATTTTTCTGTGATTACTTGGGGAGGTTTTGGATATTGTGCACAGTGATGTGATCCTTGTATCCCAATTGTTCTCTTGTGATTGTTGCTTGGGTTTTGGGCAAGAGACTCTGAGAATTGTACATTCATTATCTCTATAGAGGATTTTCTCTGGTTTGCCCCGTGGTTTTTACCCTTCACGTTGAAAGGGTTTTCTACGTAAATTCTTGGTGTTACGGCCTGCTAGTATTTGTTCTTATACAAAAGTTATTCCTTGTTTGTTATCCTTTTATTACCATCAACTGGTATCAGAGCAAGGTTTTGGTGATTTAATTTTTGTATTTGAACATGGAAGCTGGTAGTGTTTCTCGTATGATTAGTTTGAACGGAAACAATTGGATGATATGGAAACCAAGAATGGAAGATCTCTTATATTGCAAAGATTTGTATGGACCTTTGCAAAGGGATAGTGAAAAACTCATAACTATGACAGATGATGAGTGGAAGAGGTTAGATCGAAAAACGATTGGGTTTATTCGACAGTGGCTCGATGATAGTGTCCTTCATCATGTTTCTACTGAAAGTTCTGCATATTCTTTTTAGAAAAAGTTGGAATGCTCTATGAAAGAAAAACAGCTGGCAACAAAACTTTTTTGATCAGAAAACTTGTGAACCTGAAATATAAAGAGGGTGCTTCTATTGCTGAGCATTTTGAATGAAATGCGGAGTATTACTAACCAGTTATCTTTTATGAAAATGTCTCTTAATGATGAGTTGCAGGCATTGTTACTTCTCAGTTCATTGCTAGAAAGTTGAGAGACACTGGTGGTTTCCCTTAGTAATTTTGCGCCATATGGTATTGTCACCATGAGTCAAGTAACAAGCAGTTTGTTGAATGAGGAGTTGAGAAGAAAGAACTCAGTAGCATCTCAGATTGATTCACAGGCACTTATCTCAGAGAACAGAGGAAGGTCAAGATCTAAAGATAGAAGCAGTTCACGTATGGGTAGAAGCAAGTCAAGATCAAAGAAAGATATTATTTGCTATAACTGTGGTGAGAAAGGACATTATAAGAATCAATGTAAGTAACCTAAGAAGAGCAAGAAAAAGGAAAAAGAAGTGGAGTCTACAGAGTCAAAAGAGAATACTACAGCTATAGTGCAGGTTGGTGATTATTTGATTTTGTCCCCTTCTGATGATATTTTTTCTTGTGTGTGTCAGGATCTCGAGTGGATAATTGACACAGGAGCTTCTTATCATGCTACACCACGAAGGGAGTTCTTTGCTACCTACAGGTCTGGAAATTTTGGTATTGTCAAGATGGGCAATCATGGCATAGTAGACATTATTGGCATGGGTGACATCCACATAAAGACCAACCTTGGATGTAAGTTGGTGCTTAAGGATGTGAGGCATGTGGTTGACTTGAGGCTGAATCTAATCTCAGTTGAAAGACTAGATAATAAAGACTATGATAGCAGGTTTCACAGAGGGCAATGGAAACTCAGTAAGGGTTCTCTTGTTATAGCTAATGGAAAGAAATGTTACACTTTGTACAGGTTGTAGGCTAAAGCTTGTGGTGAGCAGCTAAATGCTACAGAGAAAGACTTCAACATGGAGTTGTGGCATAAGCGATTGAGACACATGAGCGAGAAGGGACTACAAGCTCTTTCCAAGAAAGAGATATTGCCTGACCTCAGAGGTACACGTTTGAACCCTTGTATTGATTGTTTAGCTGGTAAACAACATAGAGTTTCTTTTGCTAGTCCTGCTTTGTCTAGAAAAATGCATACCTTGGACCGTGTTTATACAGATGTATGTGGTCCTTTGAAGACAAAAACTCCTAATGGTTCTATTAATGTTCCTGGCATCAGTGGTGCACTTTATTTTATTACTTTTATAGATGACTTTTCCAGGAAAGTTTGGGCCTATACTTTGAAGACAAAGGATCAGGTTATTGGTGTCTTCAAAGAGTTTCATGCCAGAGTTGAAATGGAGACAGAAAGATAATTGAAATGCATAAGATCAGATAATGGTGGTGAGTATACAGGATTGTTTAATGATTATTGCAGGTCATATGACATTCAACATGAGATGACAGTTCCTGGGACACCTCAGCATAATGCAATTGCAGAGAGGATGAACCGCACCATCATGGAAAAGATCAGATGTATGCTTTCACAGGAAAAGCTACCCAAAAGGTTTTGGGATGAGTCTTTGAGGACTACAATTGATGTGATCAACTTATCTCCCTGTATAGCCCTAGATCCTGATGTTGCAGAGCATGTATGGTCAGGGAAAGATGTTTCCTATGGGCATTTGAGAGTGTTTGGTTGTCGTGCATTTGCACATGTTCTAGACAATGAAAGGTCCAAGTTGGATGGTAAGACAAAAGAATGTATTTTTCTTGGCTACTCACATGATCAATTTGGTTACAGGCTTTAGGATCCAGAAAAGCAAAAGATGTTTAAAAGCAGAGATGTGGTCTTCTTTCGAGGATCAAACCTCGAGGATTTGAAGAAGGAGGCACCACCAAGACTTACGTAGAAGGATTAGCGATTGTGACCAGCTTATTCCTCCAAAGATATCAGGATGATGGGGGATATGTGCAAGAAGATGGTGTAGAACCAGATGTTAATCTACCTGCAGGACATGTTGAGCAAGAAGAAGTTGAGGAGCAGCTTCCCGCAGAACCTCAGTTGAGAAGATCTTCTAGACAACGTCAGCCTTCCAGAAGATACTCTGCAGATGAGTATGTGATGCTTACCGATGCAGGTGAACCAGAGAGTTACCATGAAGCAGTTGAAAGTGAGCAGAAAAAGAAATGACTAGTTACTATGTAGGAAGAGATGGATGCTCTACAGAAGAATCACACATATGATTTGATACAACTACCACAAGGAATAAAGGCCTTAAAGAACAAATGGGTTTTTAGGTTGAAGATTCAAGAATATTGTTTTCAACCAAAGTACAAAGCTAGATTGGTTGTGAAAGGCTTTAGTCAAAAGAAAGGTATTGACTTTGAAGAGATTTTTTCTCCTGTTGTTAAAATGTCTTCTATTCGTGTTGCTCTAGGTATTGTTGCTAGCCAGGACTTGGAGGTGGAGCAGTTAGATGTGAAGACAGTTTTCCTTCATGGTGATTTGGAGGAGAAAATTTATATGGAGCAACCAGAAGGTTTCAAAGTCGAAGGTAAAGAAAATTTTGTCTGCAAGTTAAGAAAGAGTTTGTATGGATTGAAGCAAGCTCCAAGACAGTGGTACAGAAAGTTTGATTCATTTATGACTGAAAATGGATACAAAAGAACGACTTCAGATCATTGTGTGTATATCAAACAATTTGGTGAGGATTTTATTATTCTCTTACTTTATATTGATGATATGCTTATGCTTGGGAAAGATATGTGTACAATTGACAGGTTGAAGAAGGAACTGAGTGAGTCCTTTGCAATGAAGGACATGGGGCCAGCAAAGCAAATACTAGGCATGCAGATTTCTCATGACAGGAAAAACAAGAAGATTTGGTTTTCACAGGAGAAATATATCGAGAAAGTATTAGAAAGGTTCAGCATAAGCAATGCAAAGCCAGTTGGTTCTCCTCTTTCAGTCACTTCAAGTTGTGCTCGTAACAGCAGTCCGTCAAGTGATGAGGAGAAGGAGAAAATGCAAAAGGTTCCTTATGCTTCAAAGATTGAAAGTTTAATATATGCAATGGTATGTATGAGGCCGAACATCGTATACGCAGAGGTGTTACTAGTAGATTTCTTGCAAATCCAGCAAAGAGCACCTTTGGCGGCGATGAAGTGGATCTTGAGATATCTCGAGAGGAAGCTCTAAGGTTTGTTTAAGCTTTGAGGTGAACCACCTGTGCTAACAGGTTACACAGATGCAGATATGGCCAGAGATATTGATATAAAGAAATCCACATCAGGTTTTGTACTTACTTTTGCAGGGGGAGTTGTGTCATGGCAATCCAGATTGCAAAGGTGTATTGCCCTCTCCACCACAAAGGCAGAATATATTGTTGCTACAGATGTTTACAAAGAAATGTTATGGATGAAAGAATTCCTACAAGAATTGGGGCTGAAATAGGAAAACTATGTGGTGCATTGTGACAGTCAGAGTGCCATCCATTTATGTAAAAACCCAACTTTTCATTCCAAGTCAAAGCATATAGATGCCAGATATCACTGGATTCGAAATGTACTTGAAGAGAAGCAAATGCAACTTCAGAAAATTCATACAGATAATAATGGAGCAGACATGTTGACAAAGACCTTACCGATAGAGAGGCAGGAGATATGCCGACAGTTGGTCGACATGGATTTACACTAAGGAGTCATGGGACAGCCTCCCTTATGGTCTGAAGGGGGAGGTTGTTGGGCTAACAACCAATTCAGCCCATATGGGTTTTATCAACCCATAGCCCACTTTTCTCTTCTAAACCCTAGACTTAAATAAGGGCTAATGGTGGCTGCGAAAATAAGGAGATCAAAATCGCAACAAGGGACAGAAACTTTGCAGCAGCAAAGGGGATTCAAAGAGAGGAGAAAAGGACAGAAAAACAAGAGAAAAAGAAAGGGAAGAAGATAAGGAATACTCAGAAACTGTTCTCATTTATCCAAACAGTTTTCTCATCTCAGGTTAGATCAGATCTACAGTGAATTTTTTGTGATTACTTGAGGAGGTTTTGGATATTGTGCACAGTGACGTGATCCTTGTATCCCAATCGTTCTCTTGTGATTGTTGCTTAGGTTTTGAGTAAAAGACTCTGAGAATTATATATTCATTATCTCTATAGTGGATTTTCTCTGGTTTGCCCCGTAATTTTTACCCTTCACGTTGTAGGGGTTTTCCACGTAAATTCTTGGTGTTCTATTGGATTGTGATTTCCGTTTAATTCCGTTATGTGTTATGGCCTGTTAGTATTTATTCTTATACAAAAGTTATTCCTTGTTTGTTATCCTTTTATTTCTATCAGCCTCCACTTCCCAAGTTTGCTTTTTTCCTTTCTAGTAATTGCAATGCTTTATTCCATCTCTCGGTCTGTCCTTTTAGTAAAGCAATTAATTACTAAGGCGGAAATAGTTTAAGGTTATGATGTCTAGAACAACTGTGAGTGTTCATACAAGTTGCTTCCCTTCACTCCATCAAAAGAAATATTCGTGGAGAATTGCAGTCCAACAGATACAGCCTTTACCTATCAAACCACCAAATAATTCTTCCTCTAAGTACCTTAGGGCTCGACATGAAGTCAATCGAACATAATCCATTCACGAAAAAGAAACCAGTTTTTCTTGTCCAACTATTAGAATCCAAAAAAGAACAGCTTTTTTTCTAGGTAACCTTCACCTATTAACTCAAGAAACAGGAATACGTCGGAGTCGGAAGGGAAAAGAGGGAGAGGGAATCGGATGGGGCCCGACCTTGGACAGATCGAGGAGGGCGTTCTCTCTGAGCTCGGGATCGCAGAGGTCCAGCACCAGCTGCTCCGCCGACGCCATCTTCCGGTCCTTAGGCGGCTGGCCGACAGCAGCGGCGGCGGCGGCGGCGGCGGCGGCTGCTGCTGCTGCGGCTGCAGCGGCTGAGGCGACGGGAGAGGGGGGAGCTGGCCCTCCTCCGAAGGAGGCGCTGCTAATGGAGAGAGAAGGGGGAAGATTCGCCATGGGCGACCCCAATAGAACCGGACACGGGAAGAGAGAGGAGAGAGAGAGAGAGCCCCGCGGGGCAACGAGCCCTCTTATGAGCACTTCATGGGCTTTTGCTTAGTTTAATCCCGGGAAATGTCGTATTAGATTAGCTTTCAATCTATTTTAGTCCATGGATTTAGTAACCATTTTCCTTTTTCTTTCCGACAAAGATCAGCTTTGTATATGGAAGATGACATTAATGAGACCGACAAATGAAAGAAGAATATATATATATATATATATATATATATATATATATATATATATATATATATATATATATATATATAACTTGAATAACCTATCATTTGCTTCTCAATTGAAATACTAAATAATATTAATTAAAATGGAAATGCAAAATCCTCAAAAAAAAAAAGTATATAGAATCGATGTCAAAATTAATAGAATATTTTTGTACGATCGATTTTCTAGGAAAAAACCTCATGTTTCGAATTTTTCTCAAACCTTTTCCTTTTGTATTAAAAATCAAAATATCCTTAAAAAATATAAATTTTCATCAAAATCTAACCACTATGATTTTTGGCCTACAATATTTTTGTAATAGAGTGATAGAGTTATAGTGTTTTTTACCTGTAATATTTTTTTAATAGAGTTTCAATATTTACTAAACCAAAAACACAGTAAATAATCTCTCTCATTGTTTTGGTCTACTTATGTGATAAATCCTAATCTTTGTTGCAAGGACTTCAATTTGATCAAACCAGTCTCTTCATCGGATCAAGTTGAACCCCTTGCATCGCAGATCAGAGATTTATCATATTAGTAGTAACAACCAGCATTTGCCGGATCACAAATCAAAGTTTGCAATGTAATCCAAAGTACACAGTGAAAATTTAATCTGAAACTATTTTATATACTTCTACAAGCATCAAACCATTCACGCAGCAAAAGCAGATCTTACAAGTTTCACGAACATTTAATGGATCAAGTAGGGCAGATTCTCATACATTGATCCGGCCCCTATCCAGTATTTAATTGGATTGGGTCTTGGAAGACTGTTACAGGGCATAGTGAGTGCCTTCCAGATGTTGAAGCCAAAAGATCATAACGTAGAGCTATTCAATACTTTGTTACCGAAGAAACAAGAACATGATGCTACTACAAAATGTCACATCTTTAAAAAAATAATAAGTGACACCAAGATCATTCCATCATATTCTGCCATGGTGTGCCAGCCACCAGCTGAAAACTGCACAAATTTTTCCATGGCAAAAAGAATTGTCATACAAAATGAGCTGCTACCGGGAATACATGGACTCATTGGCTTTACGCCATCTGTATTTGCTAATGCTCGAGACACTCAGATGAAATCAATCAAAAGGGTAAGTTGTGTAATTTTAAGTGTTACATTGAAATATATGTGAGCAGAGGAAAATTTATCAACTCTCTGAAAAACACTGTAAATTGCACCGCTTACTAGCACAAACTGAAGAATCCTTTTATGCTTGCATGAGCCATTGGTGAAGGCCAGCATTTAAGAGACCATTGTGTGATCTTCCTTTAATTTAATTGGGTGTATTGCAACTCCATTTCGTGCTGATGGAACACGTGCCCATCTTCCCAAGCGAGGTTCCTGGTACAGGATGCCATATGTGAACACATACACACTTTCGGAGGACAACACAAAAGAAAATAAATGTTTTTAATAAGAACAGAAACAACAGACGAACTGAAATCATCCACCTAGAATTTCTTCCTAGAAGAACCTTTTCTGTGGCAGTTTATGGACACTGGTAGTTGTAGTTCAAGTTGTTCAACAAAGGTGGCATAAGGAGTCATGCAGGCATGGTTTGATAGGTTCAGTAGGTCTTCCAACTACAAATAAGCACATAGAGGGCTACAGCACATCTCTGCATCTTAGAGGTAGGCAAAACTGCTCATGTCTCTTTCAGTTGATTAGCATTTAAAACTTGTTGGACATCAATTTAACTTGACAAAGTATCATTTTGCTATAAACATAAACTCTCACTTCTAAGCAACTTTGTTAAGGATGACAATCTTCTCTATGGCAGTCCATTATGGTTAGTTTCTGATCTCATGGTAAAACTGGAGATTAGAAATTTAAGAAATATAAGATGCTAGATTAGCTAATGTGTTCTAATACTATCAATAAATCAAAAATATAAGGCGTCATGCAGGCATGGTTTGATAGGTTCAGTAGGTCTTCCAACTACAAATAAGCACATAGAGGGCTACAGCACATCTCTGCATCTTAGAGGTAGGCAAAACTGCTCATGTCTCTTTCAGTTGATTAGCATTTAAAACTTGTTGGACATCAATTTAACTTGACTAAGTATCATTTTGCTATAAACATAAACTCTCACTTCTAAGCAACTTTGTTAAGGATGACAATCTTCTCTATGGCAGTCCATTATGGTTAGTTTCTGATCTCATGGTAAAACTGGAGATTAGAAATTTAAGAAATATAAGATGCTAGATTAGCTAATGTGTTCTAATACTATCAATAAATCAAAAATATAAGGCGTCATGCAGGCATGGTTTGATAGGTTCAGTAGGTCTTCCAACTACAAATAAGCACATAGAGGGCTACAGCACATCTCTGCATCTTAGAGGTAGGCAAAACTGCTCATGTCTCTTTCAGTTGATTAGCCTTTAAAACTTGTTGGACATCAATTTAACTTGACTAAGTATCATTTTGCTATAAACATAAACTCTCACTTCTAAGCAACTTTGTTAAGGATGACAATCTTCTCTATGGCAGTCCATTATGGTTAGTTTCTGATCTCATGGTAAAACTGGAGATTAGAAATTTAAGAAATATAAGATGCTAGATTAGCTAATGTGTTCTAATACTATCAATAAATCAAAAATATAAGGCGTCATGCAGGCATGGTTTGATAGGTTCAGTAGGTCTTCCAACTACAAATAAGCACATAGAGGGCTACAGCACATCTCTGCATCTTAGAGGTAGGCAAAACTGCTCATGTCTCTTTCAGTTGATTAGCCTTTAAAACTTGTTGGACATCAATTTAACTTGACTAAGTATCATTTTTCTATAAACATAAACTCTCACTTCTAAGCAAATTTGTTAAGGATGACAATCTTCTCTATGGCAGTCCATTATGGTTAGTTTCTGATCTCATGGTAAAACTGGAGATTAGAAATTTAAGAAATATAAGATGCTAGATTAGCTAATGTGTTCTAATACTATCAATAAATCAAAAATATAAGGCATCATGCAGGCATGGTTTGATAGGTTCAGTAGGTCTTCCAACTACAAATAAGCACATAGAGGGCTACAGCACATCTCTGCATCTTAGAGGTAGGCAAAACTGCTCATGTCTCTTTCAGTTGATTAGCCTTTAAAACTTGTTGGACATCAATTTAACTTGACTAAGTATCATTTTGCTATAAACATAAACTCTCACTTCTAAGCAACTTTGTTAAGGATGACAATCTTCTCTACGGCAGTCCATTATGGTTAGTTTCTGATCTCATGGTAAAACTGGAGATTAGAAATTTAAGAAATATAAGATGCTAGATTAGCTAATGTGTTCTAATACTACCAGTAAATCAAAAAGATATAATGATTTTTAAGGTGGACTTAGTTATATTTTCAGAGTAAAAAAAAAAAAAAAAAGAGATCTAGGTCGAAAAGGAATTACTGTTTGATGTAAAATTTTAGTCAATGAACAATGAAAGATGAAGATTTTCTGGCCAATTACCACGGTCAGACAAGCTTTTGAACTAAATCAATCTAATAAATGAGACGAGAAAGAAAGGAAAAGAATCGGATGGTACCTGACCAACGCCAGCAACAAGGAAGCGTGCAGATTTTGCAAATGCAAGTGAATTGATGAATCCAGCCTGCTTGTCAGATGGTAAATAGACATGTTATAACAACCTTATTTAGCCAAAACCATCGATAAAACATAAAGGACAGAATTAGATGAACATTAGTATAGAAAACATTCCTCTTTATGAGGTGTACAAGCAGAGACATAGAAAGCATCTAATAGATTCACTAACCATGCAACAGTAATATAGAAAAACATTCCTTTTCATCAGATGTACAAGCAGAGACACAGAATACGTCTAACAACAACAAGCCCATAATGTCTCTATTTATAATCCCTAGTAAAGTAATATTAGATCTTCCTCTTTTCTGCTTGCATCATTAATATTAATTGTCTCACATCATCTACTCATAATATTTTCGTCTCTTTAGAATAAGTCCACAATATTTCAGACTATTCTTCCTCATTTTATTTTCTATCAAACTATATCTAATTGTTTATATATGAAAACTTTTTGTTCCATGCTGACAATTAAGTTCTGCTATAGAACAGGCACTTATTTGAGTGCATAACGCAAATTTACATTATTAGAGAGAAAGTTCCAATACTATGGCATGCATTTGTGCAATTTGTGCAAACAAGGAATATATCGAGATAACAAGCTCAAAACTATATGTTTAGTGCATGTTTACAGAAGACAAACATAGCATGATGTTATACAGAGATCCTTGCGCTGATAATTTAGGCAAGAGCTAGCGTGAACTACTTTATTTTAGAGTCTCATATTAACCAATAATTATAAATGAATTGAAGTCATTATATGACACATCAAAAAAAAAAAAAGAAACAATTAGGAGGCACAGGGAAGGTGTGGAAAGTTTTAACAATACCAGTGGATAACTTAGTAATGGACTGATCCCTTTGCTATCACTGTCAATAGCCCATACACGAACCACACCATTAGCAGCTCCAGATGCAGCAAGATCACTACCTCTACACACAGCAACTGAACTAACCCACGCATGGGCCGAAGAACAGTTTTCATCTCCATGAGAACCATTTTCTAAGAAAGACCACAGTTAGATGCAATCATTAGAATATTACATAAATAAATATGCCAAAACAAATGATAGTACACGATCTAGATGCAAATCAGCTGATGTATAAACATAAAAAGCAAGATTTATCAGGATGGTCTTCTACATTTCAGTTTCACAAAATGATAACTACAAAATATTGCAAATGCATAAAATAAAACACATACTGGTTAATCTTCACTTTAAGAGGTTGACACTACTAAACCATGATATGACTGAAAGGTAAATTATCTTACCTGCACTGCCACCGTTGGACATAGTGATATCCTCCTCTTTATATGAAAAACCATTTGAAAATAAAGAAGGAGCATGTGCATTTTTTATTAAGTGTGTAGGCTTTTTGCGCATTACACTCCAGAGCTCAATGCTTCCATCATCTGAGCCAGATAAGAACTCACTGTCATTAATAAAGCAGCAGCATTCCAAAGATGATGCAGGAGCACGAAAGACCAACTGTGATTCCTCAGGCACCTACGGCACGAAAAGGAAAAATGTCATCACATGCATGGTTTAGACTTTAAGTAGCACACAAAGTAAATTTGAAATCATAGCAAGACATATATGTGCAACAAATTACTTTTAAATTAATATTCTATATCATCTTCATCTTTTAGAAACCGAAATCACCAGAATCACAGAAGAATTGCAGAAGCAGGTGAAACATGGAGAGTGCATGGATAAGACATGTCTTTACAGTTGGTTATACTTGGTGTAAACCAAAGTAAATGTTCATTGTTAGAGTTAAAGTGCTTTAAGACATTGTTATAGTTAAGTACTGTAAGACACTGATGCTGACCTTCCACAATCGCATGGTCCGGTCACGCCCAGCAGTCAAAAGGCGTTCTCTCCGTAGACAGTCAATTGTCAAAATTTCACTTTGATGACCAAATAAATTGTCCATGTGAGTTCTGTCTTCAGCATTCCACAGTTTAATGGTTCTATCAAAGGAACCAGAGAAAAGCTGTGAAGTTCCCTGTCTAAAAGTAAGGCATGAGACTGGACCTCGATGACCATGAAATGCCTGTCAAGAAGAATAATGCTGTAAAATCAGTCTTAGTTTGAATTACAACAGTCAAATGGTTTTCATAATTATGCTCTAGTGATTGTCATATGCATGGTAAGGCTACTCCTTTGCAACTCGGGAGCCCAGAATTTGAGTCATGGAAACAACCTATTTATATTTAGATACAAGACAACGTACAATGACCCTCCTCAGTCCCCGCATTGGCGGGAGCTTTGGGCATCGGATATGCGATTGTCATATGCATGTATGAAAAGGGAGCAAGTGTAAGCTGCTCGAATGATAAGACGGCTCAATGGTAATAAAGCACGATGGACTGCTTTTAACTAGAAAAGAACTACAAGGGTGACGAATAATGTGCAAATGGAAATTCCAAAAATACCACTCTGTATCAGTAAAAAATGAAGAGAAAATTTATAATAAGCAGCAACCTGTAGTATTAGTAAAACATCCAAGGGATTGTACCCTGATATAGTGGTGCAGAATGACAATGGCCACCGAGAGCTAACCTGGAGATGCTCCCGAGTTCGAGTATCCCATAAATGGACATGTCGGTCCATTCCACCACTAGCCAAATATCGCCCATCAGAGCTGACAGCCAAAGCTAAAACATTCTTACTTCTCTTCCTAGCTGAATTCTGCAGGGGCTTTGCATAATGTGACACCAAAACATCCTCGCTAGGCCACAAGTACTTCTTGGATTTGCCACTCTCAATGTCCCAGTGCATAATGACTCCATCTTTGGAAGCTGAAAACCCTCTTGAGTCATCCTCAGCCAAAGTTACAGATGTAACAGACTGCCGGTGCTTCACAAGCCATCGGAACTCATCAACAGGTTGCGGACTCGAAACCCTGCAGTTTTTTCACACCATAAATGGGCCTTAAAAGGAGCCCCATAATCATCAAATCTAAAAGGGTCTAAGTTGACACAATGTATCTTATTAGATGTGCGAATTTGAGATTTAGACATTAGAGCAATAAGTCAATGACATTAGTTCAAATTTCATTGTGTTTCCACGTAAATCGAACATCAAGCCGAGTAAATTAGCTAAGTTGACAGGGGAAAGTATCAGTAGCAAAATGTAGCTCTTTCAGATTAAATTAAAAGCAGAAACAAATCGTGTTTAAAGTTATTACTTCCAATTACCTTGACGCGACAAGCCTGCGGATGCGACCACTTTCCAGCAGCTGCTCCTTTTGGAGAATCTCCGCCACCAAAGAATCCCTTTTCCCCTCCCTCTCCTCTCGTCCCTCCTCCTCGTCTTCCTCTTCCCCTTCTTCCTCCTCCACCCGCTTCGCTATAGCTCGAATCCTCTCCAAGTGCTCCTTCGCGACCCTAACTCGCTTCTCGTCCGCGGTCTCCTCGGGGGCACCCTCCCCCACTTCCTCCTCTCCAGCACCAAGGCCCATCAAGTCTTCGTCGCTATCTATGCTCTCGATGTCGTCGTCGTCGCCGCCGCGTCTTCGTCCCCTCCATTTGGCATCGGATTCAAAGAAGCCGTTGTCGCCGCCGAAGGATCTGGGCTTCTTCTTACCGGCCTTGGGCCGGTCATCCCTCTTGCGACTGCGCGGCTTCATCGCCAGGGGATCGAACGTCGAGTAGCACCGGATTTGGTGGTTCAGGGTTATGGCTTCGTCGGAGGGTATCCAGCGCAGCCGGCGACAGGGACAGCGGCGAGCCGGGAAGTGTGGGAAGACACCGAGGGTTTAAGAAAGATGCAAGTGTTGATGGACGGATCGGATCTTTATAGTGTCCGCCGGATTGTGATGGATCCGACTCGTATTGAGACTTAAAAAAGTGTTTTTGTTTTCTGTTTACCTTTCAAATTAATTTTGTGGGAATATGTAATCTGGATAATCACAACCCCAAATCCGTAAAATAATGAGAAGAAAATATTCAAGTTATTAAAGAATCTAAATCTTTTTTTAATATTTAAAAAATATTTTTCTTATAAGCGAATCTAAATCTTTGTTGATGACAGTAATTGGAGTGTTTAGCTGTTTTTCTTATAAGCAAATCTAAATCTAAATATTTTTCTTATAAGCAAATCTAATGCTTGCTTGATTTGTCTGAACACTACAATTTTACTATTTGGTGATAGGCTAATTTTGCTTTTTGTTTCATAAAACTAAGACAAAATCTATGTCAGGTAGGACTGATTTGACACAATCTAGTGTCGGTAGAACCAAATAAATTTGATGCCTCCTCGCCCGACAGCAATATCTTATCCTATTGATTCAATGTAACCACGGTTTGCCACGTCAGCACCAAGAATCTAAAGACTATCCACGAGTCCGCAAGCCAGTCTCGCGGTCGGCAGAGCAACATCTCCACGTCCATGCTTTAAAGATCTATGGCTCCACTGTGTCCGTAGAAAGGAGAGCGGATGCTATCTGGTCGTCCCGGCTTACTGCAAGACCATCAGCCATGGCCTCCAAGCTCAGTTCTCCAGCTGCAGTCATGACTGCCCTCCCGCACTTCAGTGGCCTCAGGGTCCAGCCATTGATGGTGAGCTCGGCAGTATTAAAGACGCAGTGATCCGCCAAATGAGAATGCTGCATGCGCGAATCATCATTAGATCTTCCGTTGGCAGGTGATGCTGCCGCAGCTCAGGCGGCGAGGGGGAAGGGGAGCTTTGGTCGCTCGCTGCGACTTCATCGGCTCGCCGATGAACATCGTAAACCCTCCATTAACGGTGATCTCGATCCACTGCAAGATGGTGGGTGGCGCATCTCCTGAATGGGTTGGACTGCGTTGATTTGGCAGATACCGGTGACGAGCACCAGCTTGATGTTGTTCGCGGGGAGCTTCGGGTTGGCTCCGTCGGCGAACAGGAAGGCCACGGCGGGGCTAAGGCTGCAGGTCCGCGACTCCGGGCTGCAGACCGGCGACTCGGCGGGGTTCACCTTGGCGTGCGGCGTCGTCTTAGGTCTCAAGAACTTGGGCGTTATATGAGGAAGACGACGTGATACCCAACATAGCATGCATACACATGCTTTTGCTTCTTCTCATGGACGATGCTGTACATTAAATGTAACGTTGGATTAATCTTCAATGGAATCATCTCAGATATAAATGCTTAGAAAAATTGCACATATTTCTCTTGCAGACTAACCATCTTTTTGTATTCACCCTTTTAAGTTTCAGTTTAACATATATATATCTGTACTGATAGGATAAATAATGGCGCGAGTATTACACTGTTCACTCCCCCAATCGTCGACAACCACCTCTCCTGTTCGTTTCGAGCGTTCTCCTATCCTGACAAATTGTATGTCTCAATTATTCTTCCCTGACGTGATCGTAAAAAAAAATATATTCATTAACTATCGATATAAATGAATCCTTGATAACACGAGAGGTTTCACGAAAGATGAGTGATCAATCATCCTCCATCGACCAATCAATATATAAACAAGTCTCGAAACCCAATGGGGCAAGGTCATGACTGTGATCACCACTCCGTTAACTTTTGGATCACGAACATCTCCAATGTTGAGTGCTTATACAAAGACTTTTTGATGAGAATACATTGATCCTACTCCAAGCAAACAAGCGACATCTCGGGTGATGGGTCATGTACCCGGACCACTCGCTCATGCGTGGCACCCCTTCGTCACATCAGCAAAAGAGCTGAGACAGGAGACTATCTCCGTTTAGTTCATCGACCCCTCGATTGTGTCAGAGCAAAGGTGCCGGTTAAGCGATAAAGTCACGCCCGACAGCGCAGCACCGCCCACAGCTAGCGCCTTCCCGGAAGTTCGAAAAAAGGCACTGTGCGATCCAAGAGCGGGCCACCTCCCAGGCACAAGTGCTTGGGAATGGCAACGCCCCAAAGGATTCGAGACGACACCTTCATAGCGTCGTCCCGAAAAACCCGCTAGGGAAGGGTGACGACAGGACGTCACATTTCGAGAATCGGCCTCTCCCCGATATATAACCCCAGGCCATGCTGGACACAGGGAGGAGAGAAGGAGGAGTCAAAAAATCATCTCCGACTGTGGACTAACTTTTCCATCGGATGGGTCAGGTCGCGTCTCTCCGACCCGACCTGTGTGTAGGGACCGGAAAGCGCGAAGCAACCGACATCCGGGAGAGAAACCTAAACTTGAAGCGGACCAGGGGCCCGCTTGGATCAGGCCAACACCTACAACTGACCCGAGGATCGATAAAGAAGGTCTCTATGCATTCGGATCCGAACCCAATCATACTGACTCACTGGCTACGACATAAAGGTACTAACATCGTATCAATGCTTACCGAATCCTCTTCCCCCTCCTCCCTCTCGAAGACCACCCGAGCGATCTTACGCTTTGAGGATGACCAAGCAGGGATGTCTCCATCGGTCGACGGCATCCATACAGTAGTAACATTTACAAAACTCACATTTCTGGAGACCTAAATGTATCCAAGCTCGCACTCAAAAGATCTTGCTTAGATAATACATTAACATCGAATCTTCCAGCAAAGATGATGAGTTCTACCATCCAATCATCCATGACCACAGAGGCTGACGCAACTGACATTTCTTGAGGCCCAAGCAAACATTGAAGATAGAATAGAAGTTATACGTTCATCAGTGGATTTTTCATATCCGTTGTTTTTGACAAAGTTGCATATGCATTATATTCAAGTAATTATTTTTTAATGAAAAGAAGGGAAAGCCGAACATCCGAAAATACAATAAGTAATTACAAAGAGTTAATCAAATATGAACTTTACATGACATTTAGAGATTCTGCAGAAATCTAATTGCTTCCGACTTAAACGATATTAATTAGCAGTCATAAAGGAAACGATATTAATTAACTCACCGACTGTTCTTTTAGAAACATTATGGTAAGGGGGTTCATCGAACGGCCCACGTCGCCCAATATAAATTCAGATCGTTGATCCCGTGATCAACGGCGGCCTGCGTTGAATGCTCGTACCGCAAGCCGTGCCGCAAGTCTCGGGGGAGCAGTCGTTGACGCACTCTTCACATGGTTCCCACGAAATCCGAAAATAAAATATGTGATAATGGGACCCATGGGAGGGCCACAATTTTTTGGTCCGGTCACGCAATAGGTGAAGGATGCCCAACCATACCGCCCAACAAATCCTGCAAAACAGTGAGGAAGAAAAATATTGCGGCAATTACAGAAGCGGTGACGTCACATGGCGGTGACCGATTCGATGCCGCTCCGCGTTAAAGCGCCCTGGGCCTCTTTGCCTACGGAACCAATCTCGCCGCCGGCGACGAAGCATAGAGAGAGATCGATCTGGATGGCGGAAGGGGAGAACAAAGGGCTGGTGCTGCTGGACTTCTGGGTGAGCCCGTTCGGGCAGCGCTGCCGGATCGCACTGGCGGAGAAGGGGGTGGAGTACGAGTACCGCGAGGAGAACCTGAGGGACAAGAGCCCGCTGCTGCTCAAGTCCAACCCCGTGCACAAGAAGATCCCCGTCCTCATCGACCACGGCAGGCCCGTGTGCGAGTCCCTCAACATCGTCCAGTACATCGACGAGAAATGGCCCGACCGCGCGCCGCTGCTGCCCGCGGACTCCTACGCCCGCGCCCAAGCCCGCTTCTGGGCCGACCTCGTCGACAAGAAGGTGCATCCCCCGAGTGCCTTCCACCTGTTTGTTTCTTGCGCTCCTCCCGGGGAAGCACATTTTCTCGAAAGTTTACATCTTGTAACCGCTTTCAGATGTACGAATCTGGAACGAAGCTGTGGAAGCTCAAGGGAGAGGCCCAGGAGGAGGCCAAGAAGGAGTTCATCGAGATCTTAAAGCTCCTGGAGGGCGAGCTGGGGGACAAGAAGTACTTCGGCGGCGAGACCTTCGGTTTGGTCGACATCGCGCTCGTCCCCTTCACGGCCTGGTTCTACAGCTACGAGGCCTGCGCCAACTTGAGCGCCGAGAAGGAGGCCCCCAAGTTGGTGCCTTGGATCAAGCGATGCAGGGAGAGGGAGAGCGTCTCCAAGTCTCTTCCGGACCCCCTCAAGGTGTACGAGTTTGTGTGCTTCCTGAAGAAGGTATATGGAATCGAGTAAGGTACGGCCTTGGCTGCAGCAACTGTTTGTCTACTGTGCTTGAACCATGCAGGATGGATGTGACAGTGTCGTTATGCTCTCTGTTTTCTCCACGAATCTTCTCGAATAATTATCAAGACCGCATCTCGCCGCTTTGTTGCGACGATTTTGATTGTGGATGGCACAGATGTGATCTTGTTCTCTGTGCTTGAACTATGATCGAACTGTGGTCTTGTTCTCTGTTTTCTCCCTGAATCCTCTTGAACTATGCAGAGTAGTCTATCCCTGTGGTCTCAGCTACTGCATCTTTGTTATGGTTGTTGTGTATGGCAATAGATGTGGGGCAGGTTGTGGTCTTGCCCTCTGCTTCCTTCCTTGATCCTTTAATGTTACAAGTCTATAGCCAGTGCTTACATCTACACTCTCGTGGTTTCTTTAGCTGCAGCTTTGTTCATGGCATGTGAATGGGCACTAGTGTCGACCAGAGTACATAGTGGTTTCCGCCACGGCCGCTTGACTTCGTTCGTTGGATGACATAATATTATTAAGACTTTGGAGAATGGATTCGACTCAATCTTCGTGAGCATCAAACAATATACAAAAATTATCTTCGTGGAAAAAATTACTTAAATTATTTCTAAATTAAACTGACTGTGTTTAATCACATCATCGTTTCATGAATCAACTGGAGAGCCGACCTGTTGCGCTTAATAGTAAGCTTGGATAAATAGAACGGCAGCAACTATATTATCAATCAACCTCCGGATTCGTGACATCTAATTGGTTTTCGTCCTTTAGCCTTATGCCATGCGTCAGGTGCTGATATCCACAGAATCTAAGCCCGCCAATGAGCTTGCAATACGATGCCAATTACACTCGGCCTTCAACAGATAACGGAAAGACATGGTGATCCACCGTCCATGGCTTCCCTGTCCTCCTCCTCCTCCTCTTCTCTCTCTCCACTTGTCCTCGCTCCACCATGCCACTCCTGCACTTTCTGTGTAACTCTTGCCCTACTACAATTCCCACCACCGCTGCCACCACCCAGTTGGTGGCAACCATGTCCGCCAAGCCATCAGCGCTGAGCCCATCATCCCCAGCCAGCGGCAGTGACTTCCCCCTCCCACTCCCGGACCTCCCCGCTCATGTCAGGGAGAAGATCCTGAGCCTGGAGGTGATGGGCGTCGACTCCGGCCGCGCCCTCGCCCTCAACCCTGCGCTCCGCGCCGCCACCCCCGACTCCATCTACTCCATCATCTCCTACCTCCTCTCCAAGGGCATCCACCACAAGGACCTCCCCCGGATCCTGGGCATGTGTCCCACGATCCTTACCTCCAGCATCCGCTCCGACCTCAGCCCCGTCTTCGCCTTCCTCTCTCGCGACCTCCGCGTCCCGGCCTCCCACATCCGGCGGGTCATCAACAAGTGCCCCCGTCTGCTCGCCTCCGGCGTCCGTGACCAGCTCCGCCCCGCCCTCATCTACCTCCACCGGCTGGGCTTCAGGGACGCCCTTGTCCTGGCGTACCAGGAGCCCGTCCTCCTCGTCTCCAGCGTGGAGAAGACCCTGATCCCCAAGCTGCAGTACCTGGTGGGGCTGGGGCTGTCCCGGGAGGAGGCGGTGGCCATGGTGCTCCGGTGCCCGGGGCTGTTCACCTTCAGCATCGAGAACAACTTCAAGCCCAAGTACGAGTACCTCGTGAGGGAGATAGGCGGAAGCCTGGAGGACCTCAAGGAGTTCCCCCAGTACTTTGCTTTCAGCTTGGAGAAAAGGATCAAGCCGAGGCACCAGCGGCTGAGGGAGAGTGGGGTGAATGTACCCTTATCAGTGATGCTGAAAAGCACTGATGAGGAGTTCGAGGAGCTGATACACAAGATGAACACATAGATTTTGCATTCTTTGCATCTTGTATATAAGCCAAATCCTCATCTTGTAGGAGTGTGGCTCTCCATCATATGCTCTTAGATTCTCAAGAAAACATGTAAACCGACCATAACCTTCACTGGTTTGTATGAACTACAACTGCAATTGTTGCTGGGATGAACTTGTTGCCAAGAGAAATAGTTCATTCTCAGCAGATGGAACTGTTGCCAAAGCTTTAGACATCAGCAATCAAGCTTGACTCCAGTACACACTCAGTATCGCCTACTTAAGCTCACTGCTTCAAGACTAGGTGTGCTTAGAAGCCAAGCACAGAAAGGAAATCACCAAATGGAGTATAATTTTGGTGTGCTACAGATCACCAAACGGCATTCGGTTTGTCCTATGATGCATACGATAGATACATAAGCAATAATCTGATCACATATGCACAGCATGATGTTGGTAAAGAAAGGAATTGAAATCCAAACTACTCTATACGAGAGAAAACACAAGCTCAGGAATCTAAGGGGTTGATTGGTTGATGAGCTGCGAGGAAATAACGAATAAAGGAGATTAAGAGTACCATCATCCACGGTGCACATCCTTTACGGTACGTCGACGCCTCACCACCATGGAACACTGATGCCAGCCGCATCACAAGCATACGTGTTCTTCCCACCTGACTCCGCCGCTGCCGCAGGAGTCATGGCAAAGGCAAAGTAAAAGCCAGTTCAGCTAAACAGAACAAAACGAAGGCCTGACCCAAGAAGTGAACCAGGAAAGGAGAGTGAGAGGAGTACGTGTGACGGCGGAGCTCTCTACTAGAGCTTCAAAGAAAGATCAAGCTCGGTCTGGCATCCGTCGGAGTTGGAGGCATCGGCCAAGAGCTCTTGCGGAGGGTGTGAACCCCTCTGCCAGTTCAGGACATTGATGGTCTCGTCTCCAGCAGCGTACGTTGCTCGGTTCCCGCTCGCGGTGGCCAGCAGCGGGACAGACTTGGATCCGTGGGAGGCGATGGGAAACGGCGGCGTAGCACACCCGCGGTGAGGAGAGAGGAAGGCGAATGGAGCAAGATAGACGGAGGAGGAGCTCCATCCAGCCATGGTCCTTCGTTTCTTGTGAGCATTCTGATGCCCCCCAAGAGCCTGGGACTTGAGGAACTTCTTGTTGCAGAAGAGGCAAGGGAAGAGCCTGACGTCCTCCGTCTCCCGGTCGAAGGAAGGCGAGGAGGAGGAAGCCAAGGTGCGTTGAAGATGAAGGGCTGTCTGTGGCAGCCCTTGAAGAGGAGATTCCATCCTGCCCTTTGAAGCATCTCCCATTTGGACTTGCAGTAGCATGCAAACAGGATAATTAGTATGTGATATTTATGAGAAATCTGATCACAAAAACCAATTGCACATACACACCAATCACGGTGGGAGACTGAACGTTATATCTGATGGGAGAGACAGAAGATATAATAAACACCACGAGATGTCTTAGATCACTCACCTTAGATTTCTATGTAAAAGTGGATGAATATGTTCCAAGCCAATAAGTATGTTAGTTCAATAATATTAGAGCTTCCTGTTTACCCCACCAAGCGAAAGATCATCTCTGCATAGATCGAGAATTCAATCATACACATAGAAAGGCACAGTTTGCAGGTAACAATAACACGCAAAAGGAAAAGGGAACATAAATCACACAGGAAACCCAACCATTGATCCAAAGAAGTACTTCTCATTAGAAGCCTTCCTTTGGGCAGCTTGCCTTGGTGTCGGATGCCTTGAGTTAAAATATGGTAACGCCACCCATTGCAAGTCTGAAACGGCAAGAAGCCTTTTAACAGGCGGAAAAGGCCAGGAATAATTTACTCTTCCTTCTCAGCTTGCCATGAAAAGTGGACATGACAGGTCTGATCACTGGCAGGGATGCAACCAAGTGAGATGATGCCATACATTTCCCGATCAAATCATAATAAATAAAAACCACTTGACGTTTTTCTACGAAAACAAACAAACGAGGCCAACATCAAGCAAGATTTAGGGGTGGAAAACAATCAAAGTGTTCCCACAACAAGTAGCCAATGATGACGAGTATGCAGAACGAGCAGCATGTTCCCACGCCCTAAAAGTTTGTATGAGCTGAAAAAAATCCATTGTAAGACTGATGATACTGTGAGCGCTAACTTCTCGCTCAATATCAATTTTATTTTTTTTTTCGAGAAAAAAAAAAGGACTAGCATTGCCACTGATGAAGAATTCCTTGGTACAAAAGAACTAAAGATTCGATATAGCCAGCAATTTGTAGAGTTAATATGGTGGAGCAATCGAGAGAGAGCACATACCGATTCCAACGCTCCCTGCCGAGCACGGTGGAGTTGCCGAATTGCCCTTCAGCGCAGTTGCGCCACCGAACAGAAAAGCCATGGGCCGTTAAACCCAGGCGTACCCTCCTCCCCGATGGCCGGAATGGCCGTCAGCGTGTGCCCGTCGTCCTCATTCTCGACGATCGCATTCACCACCCCGTAGGTCGGTGCGGGCCTCGTTGCCCCTCCGTCGCGGCAGCTAACCCCGGAGGCCGATGTCAGAAACGAAAGAAACAGCGCCGCACGGCTCCGGAAACCGGAGATCACTCCTCCGAAGCGCCACCACCGCGCGGCCTGATCCGCGCGAGGAGGGTCTCGATATCATCGTCGCATCGGCCGCCGCCAACCCCAACACACCCCGCATCTTACGCCCGTGTCCGATTGACGCCAAGAAAAAGATGGGGGAAAGAGGGCGAAGGGATCTCTTTTCGTCGCTCTCGCTCTCTCCCCGGCGCCGCGATGATAGAGTGGAAGATCGCACCAAAAAAGAAGATGATAAAAGTGGAGGCGGTATCGACTTCAAAGGGGCGACGCGAGAGGGACGCCGGCAATAGCTTCGGAACATCTACCTGTCTTCCGGTTGCACTTATCGTACCTGGGAACCACTTTCGATAAGCTACTCCAATCACAGGGAAGGTAGGATTCGTAGGTATCTGCAGAAAGAATCCGTCTGGGCAAAGCTATTAATCAAGCTGAAAACCCTGAAAAATCATCAAATAATGAAGCTGAAAATGATCACACATCACTGCGAGAACTATTGAGTGCCACCAGATGAGCAAAATACGAAATGAAGAGAAAATTTAGGCATGAAATCATCAAATAATCATGCATTTCAATGGGAACAACCCACCTGCTCATCGATGCAGGAGACAATTGAGCGGATCTAATTACATGTTGACATGCTCTTCACAATTTCGTCTGATCGGTAATGCGATACAGCTTCAGGAATACTTGAAGATGACTGGAATTCTCGAGTAACCAATCAACAACATATTCTCGGTGACATTTGAGTTGCAAGTTGTGGCACGCAGAATAGCGTGCAAGAGTTAGAAATCAACAGATAGTTCACAAGCGCCTTGAATATCCAGAACCCCCACATTTTTTGCAGAGTATCAGCCCTGCATCAATTCACTTCGCTGTCAGAGGCCTTGATCAAACCGAAAATGGGGGAAAGAAGGCAATCAGAAATAGAAGTGTAGAAACATCCTTGCTTGATAAAACAGTCAATTAGCAACTAGTATGTAGTCGAACAGGCCATCACCAACACATATTAAGCCTTGTCCAAGGAAAGTTCATCATCCAGACTATGTTGCCAAAGCAAGGTTATGTATGTCAGATATGCAGTGAATTATAAATTTGAGCATCATTGTTTAACTTATCAAATCATGTTGCCTGCTGTAATGCTACATGGTACTTAACAAATAAGGTCGTTGGGATTTTAGAAACTAAGCCTAATTAAATGTTTTCAATATCAGGTATCACTTTTTTGGTGAATGTTCCATAACCTACAGCATTAATTAAGAGTAATAAATATGCAAAGCAACAAGAGAATCTCAAATTTATCACTAGGTTATTGATATATGAAGCACTACAAAATTTTATTAAGAAAATACCTGCACCCTTGCACACCCGACAATCGACTAGACCGGTTTCCTGCTTCATTTTACCATCGTTACAGAAAACGCACTTTGTGCCACCTAAGCAGAAAAGTGAAAACTTTTAGATCCATTTCTTTCAAAAATAACTTGATTCCTGTAGAAAAGCAAATGAGAGTTCTTGGATTATGGTGTAGAATCATGAAAGATCATTTATTGCTGGCAACAGTAATGCATCATCAACTATTTATCTTAGTACCTTTGTCAAAGAAGTTATGCATGTTGTATATTTTATTTCATGCTTTCTCTAAAGACCAAAATATTAAAAAAAATGATGAAATCCATTGAAACATCCAAGTTACTGGTCAGGTTTATACTCCTAAATGGCATCTCATGTGTTGCAACGAAGCTTGGCTTCATTATACGCCATCCAAATGATTAGAGTTGCTGTGAAATCTTAACATCTTTTGGACACACAGGGTAATTGATTCTAGCTAATATTATGAATACAGTATCCCTCTGCATTTGGGCCTACAATCCAAAAAAGCATCCCAGAATGCATTCACTTGCACAAACTGTAACTAAACAATGTTAGAAAAACGATTGAGTGGAAAGTAATGTACACAAATACGCATGAAAAAAGGTGCAAGAGAATGATTTTCAAACAAGCAAAGAACCGATTGCTGTTCGCTTCCTCTTATCTTACAATGAATATGCTATTACTCTACAGGAAGTAGGAACCAACATGATTTGGCTACAAAAGACGTTCTGTACATGAAATTGCCACCACATTTCCAAACAATCCATTATAGCACAAGCATAATAATGATGTCTAGTATATCACAAGTATAATCCAGAAAGTCCATTATATGGTAAGTATAATAGAGAAATCCAGTATACCATAAGTACAATAGGGAAGTATAGTATTGCATAAGTATAATGGTTAATCTGATATAGAATACATATAATAGTGAAGTCTGGTATAAAATACGTATAAAAGCGAGTATAGCCACTGTGAGTACACTTGTATCCCTTTTCCATTACACCAGATACAAGTTCCTTGCCAATGGCTTGATACAAATGGTGAGTTTGATGGCAAAATACTCGACTTTACATATATAAGTCTTGAGCTTCCGGTATCATTTCTGTTATACCCCTACTTACACTAGTTAAAGAACAAAATGACACCTAGTCATCTTACAATTAGAAGATAGAGAAAAGGTAAAGCCTTGCCCTTTTGTTCCACATTCCAGAAGAAATTATCTACATGCCGATCAAATGGACATACATTTTTCCACTGAACAACTATAAAAAATTTCACTTAAACTGCATATTAATACAGTTCGGGAACAATAGAGAGACCAAATTGATACAGTAATCTGTGTAACTAGCAAATAAAGATAAGGTGAATCTTTGTTCCTTGGTTTATAAACTCAAGTACAATATTTTCCACCAGAATGGTGTCAAGAATCAACAGGAACTGCTAATCTCACACAGTTCAGTGACTATAATTTAGATAGACGCATCCCAAATTAATGGAGTTATTTTACCAAAACAAAACCTAATTCAAGAAACAAAAGTATCAATGGCGGTTTTGGAGAACAATTAATAGAAAAAATTGAGATGAAATCGAGAGGACCAAAATGGAACATACCATTACCGCCACACCTCTCACATGGCACCGGATCACCCTGAAAGAAGAGGAAAGAGAAAACCAATCACGCATTTCTCGTCAAAACCCTAATCCCGTTTCGAAATCGAGGCTTTCTCCGAGATAAAAGGGCGTAGGGGGGAGGAGTGACCTTGAGACCGAGAAAGAGGGAAAGAGCGACGGCGGCGAGGACGGTGGCGGTGACGATAAGCGTCTGGGTGTCTACTGGCCTTCCGCCGCCGTAGAGCAAGGCGGAGGGACGAACGCGGGGCCTCCGGCGTAAGCTCGCCCACCTCCGGGAGGAAGAAGGGGACGAAAGCTTTACCCCATGGGATGATGATATGTCGATCAGACTTGGGAGGACAGACGGAGAGGAGAGAAGAGGAAACTGGAGTGGAGGAGGAGGTGGTGGAGAAGCAGAAGAAGCGGTGGAGGAGGATAAATGATGTGGGGAAGAGAGAGTCGCCATGGATAGAGAGCGACAGAGAGAGGGAGTGAGGGGGGGCGTGGGGGGGGTGGGGGGGGTTATCAGGTAAATAACAGAGCGCGGAGGTGCGAAAGGCTAGATGTGTGGTACGAGGCACGGTACAGGCTACGTTTCCTAATTTCGAATGTGATCAGCTCCTCTCGCTGACCTAACACCTCACGAGTGGGCTCCACCGGTTGGATTCTCGTAAGAAGGGTAACGTGTCGGGTAAAATTTGAATTATTTCGGATTTATTATTCAATATAATTGCTTATTAATAAGAATTCTTTAAACAATAAGAATATAAAAAAATTGAAATTGACGTGATAATTCATAATTCAAAATTATTTTGACCGATGTTGACGAACGATATGATGAAGGTTGTTTCTGTTACATACTGAAAAATACAATCACGTCATTTGTACCGTTATACAGAACATAACATCCTTCCGCAAAATATATATAACGCCCGTTATCCGCACGTGGGACCCGCATTGATCGACGGTCTCGATTCGCAGATGGGAGGATTCCACCTCAAAGCTGCACTTGGATGGGATCAGATGGACTCGTGGATCCGCATCAACAGACGGTATAAATGCTAATTTGAAGATTCCCTCTCGAAGAGTGGTTGGATTGGATCTAATCATCGTGCGGGCCCTCATCAACCAACGATTGCGATGCTGAATCGGAGCATTCTGTTTGAAACCGCACTTGGATGGGATCCGCCGCCTGCACGCTGAGCGTTGCGCAGCACCGGATCGAACGATCCGATCTGTTTCAAAGCGCACTTGGATGGGATCCGCCGCCTGAACGCTCAGCAGCGTTGTGGCAGCATCGGATCGAACGATCCCATTTCGGATGGGATCCGCATACTGATAAAGGAAAACCATCAGCTGCGGCAAACACGTACGCGACGTATCTCGCCGGATAATGCAGCAAAAAGGAGAGCTTGCAGCCGCATGACGCCAATGGCTTCTCCACCAACCGAAGCAGCTCCGCCCTATCCATCCTCCTCCCCGTTTCACTCACATAAGAGAAAGCGGCGGCGGCACCTGAAGCAGTCCTCGTCACCTGCTGGGGAGAGGAAGAAGCCCCACATCTCCCACGCCCATGGCTTCCACCACGACTCTCTCAACGGCTGCCACCCCGTCTCAGGTACTGAACCAGCCTTGTTCCCCTGCCACGTTCGTCATCAGTTCTTCTCAGCCGTTCTTACGTACAGCTGTGCGCGAGTAAGAATGGGATGTCGTCGCCATCCGGAGCTCTTCTGCGCAAGCCCGTGAGGGGGATGCCGCCGGGCCCGGGAAAGGAGAGAAGCCGAACGATCACTTGCCAGGCGACGAGCATCCCCGCCGATAGGGTGCCGGACATGGGGAAGAGGCAGCTTCTGAACCTTCTTCTTCTCGGCGCTGTGTCGTTGCCCACTGCCGGCATGCTGATTCCCTACGCCGCCTTCTTCGTTCCTGCCGGGTAACAGCTGCCCTATCTCTCTGTCCTTCTTTTCTGTGTGTTCTTATGAAATCAGCTGTCACAAAAGCCAATGATTAGCTTATGAACACAATATGGACTCTCAAATATCAACTGAAACGTAATAACAAATCTGAAAGCTATAATCTTTTTGCCTCTCTCATCTTAGGATGCATGAATCTGGAAATGTTGATTTACAGCAAGTGAAACTTTTGGGGGTGCAGGGAAATTTTAGAATGACTCCACCATTCTTGTATTGACTAAATTCGATCTCATCGTAATCGGCAATTTTGTTGCTTAAAAAGATGACGTTTTGCTTCATTTTCGGTGACCAAATCATTTAGTTACATGGATCTTCACACATCCAGATTATGTTGTTGCGGATGCTAAAGTTTTATGGCCCCGTTCTACAGTTCAGGAGCAGCTGGTGGTGGAATCATAGCCAAAGATGCACTTGGAAATGATGTCATCGAAGCTGCCTGGCTTAAGACTCATGGTCCTGGTGACAGAACACTCGCCCAGGGGTTAAAGGTTTGTGTTCTTTGCCATCTGCTCTGTGTTTTCTCATCTGGTATCACAACTCTGATGTCTGATCATTTAGTTATCAGTTTTCTCTAAAATTTCCAGCTTTACTCAGGCTAAATCCTGAGTGATTGATATGGTTGGTACCCAAGGGGAATTGGTCCTGTGCTCTTCGAGGACTCACCGACTGTTTCTTGATTCTGTATTTAGACAAGGAATGATTTGTTGTATGTTCTTCGGAATGAGTTCAGTATGAAAACTTTGATGCTTGATCATCCGGTGTTTGGGTCCTGTCGACTGTTCCACCTTCTGTTTGGGTCTTTAAGGAGTCACCAACTGGTTCTTGTTGATTCTGTACTTGTAGCAGGAAAGGTTTGTTGTCGAGAATGAAGTGCTTCGTTTTGCAGGGAGACCCAACTTATCTTGTGGTGGAGAACGACAGGACTTTGGCAACCTATGGCATCAATGCAGTGTGCACCCACCTTGGCTGTGTTGTTCCATGGAATACCGCTGAGAAGAAGTTTATCTGCCCTTGCCATGGATCTCAGTACAACAACCAAGGCAAGGTTGTGAGAGGCCCTGCTCCCTTGGTAAGCCTTCATTCCGCCGTCTCTTTGTGTCTGAATTGCCATTGCCTTCTGTAGGGCTGAAAACCAAATTAAATCCCATGCTGATGATAAAGATTTTGGTTGGATTTGCAATATTCCCAGAAGCTTAATTATTAGATTATTAGATTCTAGGGAGTGTTAAGAATATAAATGAATAGATCATATCTCATATCTCAGGTTAAATCTTTGCATGGATATGTTTACAGACCATCAGATATAACATGGTAATGAGTTTGAATCTTGTCTCGGATACCCAATCAAAATATTTATCACTCTAGGAAATGAGTTTGAATCTTGTATCTATCACTCTTTTTTCCAATATTTATGCGACGATCTATCTATTTAATTTGACTTACATCATTTATTCAGTTTCAGCTTCAAATAACAAGCCTAAATCAACTTGTACATGAGATGCTGGAATTTAATAAAAAGTGTGCTACTTTCTAATTGCTTGCATTTTTTAGATCAGTTCAATTAAAATCATTATCATCGTAAATGTTTTCTTTTTAGCTATTCTATTTCTTCATTGCATCCAAAGGATGAGAATGTATCGGTCATGTATACCGGTGGGTAGCTTTCACAGTACACTAAGCTGGGATTTGTTTGGCAAAAAATGGCAGTCACTGGCCTTGGCTCATGTTGACATCGATGATGGAAAGGTTGTGTTTGTGCCGTGGGTGGAGACAGACTTCAGAACAGGGGAAGCGCCATGGTGGGCTTAAACCATCACCATTGCCTTTCATGTTCATCTGCAACTCCAACGCTAATTTGTCGATGTGCGATCCATACATACATCTGCTGTTCCATATACAAACAGTGATCTTGTTCTGTGAACATCACAAAATGCAGTACAAGTTTGGAGATTGGTCATGCTTCTCTGTTCAATACATTCTTGCCTTGTTCTGTGTTTCTGTGTTTTTGGATGCATATCTGGATTTCATCCTTATTTGAGAGGAGAAATCTCTAATTGAAATTTGGATCATACTTGAAGAAATTTGGTATGGATCCTCAAAGGCACTGTTAGAAATCCCAAGTTAGTGAGGATTGAAAGAATCAAACATCGAATCACATAATGGATTGGATTCATAACTTAACCACACTTGTTCTAGTGTTCGGTCACACCTCAAAGATTCATTTGTCATGTTTTGTTATCAGCTTGTTCACCCTTTTTCTCAGAATAAAATTGCTGATCACTAATTTTGTTGATCTTACAGGTCTAAATCCATAATTTTTTATACTGGCAATCTTTTTCTTTTCTTTTTTTTTTGTATTTTTATGGATGAGATATGGGGGCATAAAGAGTCGAAGGTGAATTCCAAATAAATAACAACATCATCAATAACAATGAATTGGCATTTCTCAATTATTTAATGCCGGTTACATGTATAAGAAAATTACCTCTGATTATATCAAATATAATGAAATATCTAGTTAATGGAAAATATGACAGATGCTTCAAAAATTCATAAGCCAACCCAAATTCTTTCTAAGCATCTTCCAGCATCAACAATCTTATTATAGAAGGAATCATACATTACATTTAACCAAGAATCAAATGTGGCATCACGCTTTCTTACACTTTACACAACACAGATTAAACCATATTATACATTTGGCAGAGCTGTTTTCTTTTTTCGGTCTATCAGATAGGATTACCAACAATCACAATCAACACGGCATATTCTCTAAATAACTACATTTGGACTTGGTTGATGAAGGAAGAAATGACAAGCGACTGCTGTGAAACTTGTAAACTGGATCTATCATGCACCCACATTTGGACTTTGTAAGCGGATGCTTCAAAGTGGCAGAATCCAATAAATGTAGCATCTAAGTTGTAAGAAGTCAATGAAGTAATCGGATTCCGTCTTCTGCCAAAATGTAGAATATTATATGACTGACTATGATACTGAAACTGCTGCATGAGTTCCGAGATGTATCACTTGCCTCTGAGATCACAGTATAGCAAATAAAGGTACCCAGTAATGGCCCACCTGGTTTCTAATTGGAATCATCTCATCATATTCACACACTTGTCTGCAAACTATTGATAAATCTGGATCTGTCTCACAAGCACAAGTAGCCTGTGTCTTTGTTGAAGATGTTGGAGTAGTACTCATTGTAGTTAAGGTGATCCCAGAAACGACAAAGACTGAAGTCAACATGCTTCGGAGACTTGAGATATAAGAGGTACAAATCTTTAAGATTTCTTTCAAATAATGTTTGAATTGTGGAAACCTGCAGCATGACATGAATGAACTCAGAAACCATTTATAATTTGAAAAACAGCCCAGGAGACTTTAGACTGTGTTCACCATATCAAGTCTGTTTTTCCATGTACAAGGAATGCAAAAGATTCATCTTGTGACTGGACACAACATCCGAAGCAGAGAACTAACCATTTACCGAATGACTTCAAAAGAACAGGATACAACATCAATGAGAAAAATAAGCTATTACCTTACACAGGTTTATGTCAGATTGCAAGTTTAATGGTTCTGGTCTGTTGGTTCCAGCATATAAATGACCTCCAGTTAGATGCAGCCCAAAGTCTAAAGCACATTGCAAAATGTTTTCTATGATAACAGCTACAGGCTTTGTGTCCTCAGATAAAAAGCATCTGAAAGGGAAAGTAGTAAACTTGCTACAGTAAGACAACTTGTTAAACAGATGCAGAGAACTCATTATTCACGGCCATGAAGAACCACTTGGAATCTGAAGTTAAAGAGCATTCAAAAATTTATTTGAGAGGTACTGACATAATGAGGGAAAGTAGATCAGTGCCATAGAGCATTGTCGCCCCTCTTGTTTTCCTTTCCATTATTTTGTCCTCATTGATCTAAGTTGTCTTGTGATTTAACAATGAGCAATGGTTTTGAGAGCAATATCTACGAGGTTAATCCACAATTTACTTACATGTGTAAAGCTTCCGCAAGATATGACATGTGCACAGATTCTAAGTCCAGCATGTCTTTGACCTGTGCAAACATCACCAATCAAAAGTTAAACAATAACCTTTTCAGAAAAGCAGCAACAATTTTTGTGTCGTGCAGCCTGCCAGCTGACAATATACTATAAAAGACAAAATAATACTGGAGCACAAAGCTCCTCATGGTTGTTTTGACTTTCGATAGTATCATGTTTATAAATATTGCTGCCGATAGCTGACTGATAGGTGGAAAATTTTGAAGATGTACAAATTGAAACATTAGATTTATAATTTCTCATGAAATGATGGAAGTGAATCAACTATGTTTCTTAGCAGAAGATGAGCGGTGGCATTTGTTGTGTACATGATCACTTTCTCTCAAGACAATAAAGATGAACGAAGATCGACTTCTTCATTGGCTGGTCAGTAACATCAAAACAAAGAGCAAGTCAACGAGAAAATAATTGGACAAGTTTATTGAACATTTATGGTATATAAAAATATGATATCACCTATTCTTCATTTTTCCATGATCTTATATTATGAAACTTGAACTCAAAACTATTATTACATTGCCCCAAGTCAAATGTGAAAAGAGATTATTTTTTACTCCCAATAATTGATCAGATTGCAAACCAGATGCTATGAAAGGATACTCAAAAGACAACCATACAAATGATTAAGAGGTTTTAGAGTAAAAAAATAAATCAGGGCCATTCATTAAGTGGGACAGAAATGCACCAGAATAATAACTTTGCAAGAAGAAACATTTTCATGCGGTAAAAGACACCAATATACTTTGGTTGTCCACAAGATTTTGTTTCTAGCCACCAGAAAGTTTAGTAGTCCTCAAATATTCTTCACCTCTTTCATTTAGCTCCATTTTCTCGTTACTACATTCCTATATTTTGCAAATTACTTCTTTTAATCTTTGTCATATTCTTTCTAAACCAGAATATAGTTGTTCTCTTTTACTTTGTCAGCATCCTCTTTACTACATTGTCTACTTCATTTTCATTTTTCTTTCTCAATTTCTTATCAGGAGTCCCATCACAGAAGACAATTGTTGAATGCCTTGGAGAATTCTTGTCGGCAGAGTCAGCAATTACACTGTAGTCACATAATAGTTAAGACTCCAGAAAAGTTGGCCAAATGGTCCGAATCCACCCTCTTCAGAAAGTTACTTGGGTTTAGAGGAATTAATTAACATCTTCTCTGAGATACAAAACATTCAGCTTACAACATTGACTAAACTGAATCATGTAACTTCTTCCAGCATCATTTCATAATTATTCTGGCAATTGAACAGTCACAAAATCACAGCTAGTCTTCAGTAACTTGAACAGACAACATTGCAGCAATAAGGTAGTTCCACACAACTTTGAGGTTGTGGAATCAATAAAAGGAAAATATCTACACATGCAGCTTAAGGATCTGCAGAAGTAACAGTCCAAAAAACATGTATGGTGGAAGCCTTGTTTATTGGCAACTCCTTTTGAGGTAGAAAAGATATTGTTTCGAGTAAATAAATTATACCTGATGCTTAAGGGAATGTTGAAAACGAGACCAGGAGACATTTGACAACTGTGAATGCAGATATTGTTGCAGAGCAGACAAAAAGTGATTCATTTGTTGCCTGAAAATTTGTGAAACAATTGAACAACAAGCTTTTTACCAGGCTTTTATATGTTCATACAGTCAACAAACAATCAATTTTCAGTAGTCCTAAACATGATTCACTACAAGAAAGTAACCTGATTCTGTATGACAGCATCATGCAGCTAAATGAAAATTATGCCATCAGCAAAAGTAGAAGACTCAGTTTACAGGCCACCGTAGCATTTCAAATTCTACCATCTAATGACCTATACAAGCATTGATCAATTCAACCAGGTTTTGTTGGAGCAACATATAATATTCTTCCACATACTTCTTGCTCTAAGGTTATGCAAAAGGTAACGGTTACTGGTGATTATTCATGGAATAATGTGCATATGGATTCCCATTGAGTTGATAACATATCATTGACGGACCAATTTGGATTTTTACCCGTTTGAGTAAAAATCCAAATTGGAGCATAACATCAGAAGAGAGAAGTAAGCACTTGTCTTATACCCTTTTTGTTCCCTCTTCTTTTTCTTTGTTTAAATCAGCAAAGGCAGGTGCTGTCCATTGCTCAGTGTGGTGATACATCAGTTCTTCAAGGATAGACATGGGACTGGTACATGATAAGGTTATCATCGATAATATTTCTGGTACACAATCATGTATAACATGTTTCTTTGATTTCCCAGTGCCTTTTGGTGGAGATTATTATTATTTCTTATTTTTTCTCATATTTTTCTCATTTTCCGATTGCTCATATTGCTTTTGGATTACTCTGAATGTTTGGATTATTGGATTACTCTGAATTTTTGGGGTATGCATACTCCTCTAAACAAACAGCCCCATCTAAAGTTCATATGTGCACCAGTGCCCTACAAAATAATTGGTCAGTTAAATTCCTTGATAAAAGTTGCAGGCCTACATGCAAGCATAGTATATTTTAGAAGGTACCATAGAGAAATCTGCAAAGATATCAGTCCCATCTGATCTCTACCCCAAATTTCCACTTTTGATTCTAAAACTGAATCCAAAATCTTGTATAAGAGGATTTATCTTTAATATATGATGGAAAATGTTTGAAGATATCAAGCATCAATGACATGAGATGTTGGCAATGAACCTTATATATCTGATACCAACCATCCAACCATAACATCTCTCTGATTGCATTATTTAAAATTAAAATGCATCAAAGTTTTATCTATGGTGACATCAGAAATAATGTCAAATGAGAAAATTGAATGATCAGAGCTTTGTGCTCTTAGAAGCATATGAAAGATAGAGAACTAGAATGAAAAATAGCAATGGATGTGATCTCCAAATAACCCTTGTAGAAAGAGCTACTCATACGAGCATTGGAAAGCAAAACAATAATTTAATATGAGAAAAACTACATGGGAAAGCCATTAGCAGACATCAGTTTCCAGGTAAAAGGTCCTGCAGCCAATGTGTAATCAGGCATTGATTGCAAACAATCTCATGGATTTTGCCATCTATGAAATCAGAATATGCATTACAAAACCATAACATACAAATGTGAACTTTATAGTAACAAAAAGACATTCATCAAGGAAAAGAAAATGATGTTTAGTACCTTAATTTTATCAAGATTTGCAAGTCTATTTTGTGAAATTTCAAATCTTGACCACGCAATACGGAACGCTGATAGGCCTGTTAGTTGAGGGTTAAAAATTTCAAAAGCAATTATAAAGTGTTTATATATTATCATCCGCTAAAAAGAGCATTGCACGGAACACAATAGCAGAATAGAAGTGGTTAAAGCATATGCATTCATCAAATAAAAAAGTATAAGATATTTTAATTATGCATGGTTCCTTCCAAAGACGATTCCTAGTTTTGGTGATCTTCCCTCAGTTACCACTTCTAATCAAGCTGAAAATCATCCCCATGTTTACAAATCATTAAAATAATACCACAAAACACATCCAGGACCATCAAACAAAGGTTGATGAATTATTGATCACTTGATCTTTTATATTTACCTGCATAAGGCAAACTGGTATGTTACTGAATGTAAGCATGTTAACCAAAGATTCACCACAGAAATCATCTTCCGAAGGTTAGAAATTCTAGGCCTTAAAACAAACACCAAAGCTCCAACGTTGCATGGATTGAGGACTACAAATGCAAATCGACTACTAATGAATACAGTAAGAAACAATTTAAAATCTTGGACTGGAGGCTGCAAATACATTTTCATTTTCTATTACATTTTTGTTTTCAGAAAAAGCATAGACATATTGCAACAGAAGTTTTTATTGGCCAATTCTCACTTCTCAGAGCAATCATAATGGTCTCTTCAACTCGTTAACTGATTGTGTCAATAGGATGTTGTGCTCAAGATTAGCACAAGGCCCCTTGTCTGTCTCCTAAGAGTTGGATCTTTTGTTTCCCAACCAAATTGGGCTCTAGCACCTTGACAGTCCTATTTTAGACTGAAATGTGGCTGCCAATTGTCCAAACTGAACATCCTGCTGTTGTCAATTGGGCTGAACCATCATCAAGATTATTTAATCTCAAATGACAGGTTAGACTAGACTGCTCCGGGTTTTGTAACAACAGAAAGGTTATTAGGCTGAAAATACATGGAAATCCCAACGACATCCTAGCAAATGCCACTTCACCAAGAAAATTAAAAACCATTTCTTTTAATATAGAGCTTAGGCTTTGCACATATATCATTAAGTGTGGTTTTCCAACAAAAAAAGAAAAAGAAAAAAAAAGCAATCAGATATGCAATTGCAACCCATACACCATTCAGTATACTATGGACCTCTAAACTCATCCATGGGAAAAGATCTTTCACTAGAGCACTTTGACTTTTATGTTATGCAATACACAGCATGAGTTGAAACAATAAACACCATACCCATCAACCAAAACATGTCTATTTTTTGCATGTACATTACATAATCTCTCAATGCAACTCTCATCTCTCATCATACTCTTCAAATTTTTGCTCTCCTCTGTCACAATCACTTACTGCCTAACCATTTTTTCCACTAATCCAGCAAGCAACAAGAAGATTCCACTCATGGCAAAAACATCCAACAAGGAAGGCCCCCTCCACCACCCTGCACTCTTCCTCTTCCCTGTTTCTTTCATGTCCAGTTTTACTCTCTGTTTTCTTTTTCTTATTCATATCACTATTACTCTCTGTTTTCTTTTTCTCATTCATATAGGATTACTAGAGACTAGTGATTTCCAGCAAATTATCTGGCAAAACTGAAAAGGCCAGTATATCAGCCACCACAATAGAATCAGGACTGGTCTATGTTGATCCAGATCAGATCAAGATCAGCCCATATTAAAAGTTACTATTCCTGACAATTTTGCTCTAATGTCATCTAATTTTGATGATAATAAGTTTAGACTCTTCTTCGACCAGGTGAAAAGCTCAAAGCTGCAGCCGCTAAAAGAAGTTATTGCTTCTTTTCTTCCCAATACTAATATGCAAGCTCAGCCTACCTATTATGAGAACTCCCATTAGAAAAATCATGGATATTATCAAATTCAATTTCATGATCGTTTTCAAAGGACAAAATATATAGGGTCTGCAAGTGAAAGGGTACTGAGTTATTAAATTAATTAGTGATAATCATGACTCATGAATATCCATGAAAAGACAAACCTAGATTTTTGTCTATAACTTAGTGATAATCATGTCTCATGAATATCCATTAAAAAAGCAAAACAAAAGCCTATGGTACAGACTAATGTTCTATCTAATGAACGCCTGATTAAGTAGGAAATAGCTTGTGGAAACGAGCACAAAAAAATTGCTCATAAAAGGTTACCTTTATATAGTACCAGACCTCAACTAAAGAAAAAGTGGCAAGTCTGACTTGAATGAGATAACGAAATATCTCAGCATAAATATTCAGTGCAGCTGGCGTCACAATAATTTTGATGGGCCAGTCAACTTTGTAACCCAACAACATAAAATCAAAGATATTGAGACCTGCCAATTGAACTTTCAAATTTTATCATAAGACAAACCAATATAAAATTGCCAGTACTGATTTTGAATTTTATAGAAAATATAGGCAACAGAAGATTGATTACATACCAGCTGAAGAATTTGATACAGGCACAATGCTTTGTCCATTCATGTACACATATAACCTCTCCTTGTATTGATCAGTCTCACATGAAGATCTTTGCAATGACAACTCAAGGATCCCTTGCATCTCTGCTACTTTCTTCTCTGGTTCAGTAACAGACCATTTCTTGAAGGAAAAAACACTAATATATCTTAAAACATAAGAAAAATAGAAATTGACCTACACAACACTATACTAATATGAATGCTTTTAGGAGAGTACCTGTTTACAAACAGAAATAATAAATGTATCTGCCCAGTCTGCCAGTTCCATAAAATGATATCGCCGCAATGCCAACAAATGTTCATGCAGATCAAAACCTTCCTCAAGCAACTTGATAGCAAAGTTGCTGACGTACTTGTATCTTCAGTGGTCAAGGAACAAAGTCTGAAACCTATGCTAAAACTTGGTACGGGACATCATTATATTTAAAAACCACTAGTTAAAGCTTATGCATCATGTAGCAAATATCACCACATAAAAAATATATATATGTATAAAATTGTGTTGCCAAAAATAAAAATAAGAAACTACAGAATGTACACAAGCTATATGCATTACAAGTTTTACAACCAAATTTGGAGATGATAAATACAAAACATTTTCAGAACCTTAGTCCTTTGAATCCAAGCCAAGGGATCAGCTATTAACCCATCAACATCTCTTAATTTCACCTCCATCCTTAACCTTCTACTTCTTAAATACTTAGCATGCATTTTCAATTGGACTGCAATAGTTATCATTATGGATATCCTAGTGTCACGAGAGAGCTTTTACTGTTAATAACAAGCTTTGGAAATTCAGTGGAACTTTCTAAAGGTCAAAGCAAAATTCTACAAAGAAATGAACAAGACAAAACAAGCAGAATTTTTTAATTATCATCCTGTTCTAGACATAACTGTGATGACTTGCCCTGACCCAGACCACTAAACATTCATAATTGATGAAAACATAATGAAGAACCAAAGATACAGCAAAGTTCATTTACAATCTTAAGAAGTCATGTTGGCATAGCAATCAATTTTTTAGAGTAAAAGAAAAACTAAATGGATGTGTATATCAAGATAGCATAACATCTAAATAACATTGACTTTCATGAAGGTAACACAATGTGCTGGAGAAAGAATCCCCTATGATCAAGACATTCAACTGTAAACATTCAATTTGCACTAAGAAGAATAGCAACATAAAGCTCCACATAAAAATTGGTTCATTACTAGCCATGGCGAGAAGAAAATATCACCATATTTACGTTTCATTATAGTGGAAGCAATTAAAGAATATAAAAGTGGATTCAAGGATACTGAAGCAATATCTCTTGCACTATGCATTTGTCTATAACAACATCAGGTGGCATCTCAAACTCTGCCCCTGAATCATGCCACTTGTCTTCAGCACAAGATTCGATTTCATTAGAATAATGTAATGAACCCACCCAGGGAGCCCCTCCACAAACGCTTGAAGGAAGATGCCCTGGTGTGTGGTGTGCCTCTCTTGATGCATTTGATGAACATGTGGACCTTAAATCTGGTTGGTCTTTAATACTATGTTGTACAGAGTCAACCAAGATTCCATTACTGCCAGCAGTAGCAAGATTTGAATTTCCAATCCTAGAAGCTTCAACTTCCAACCCATGATCAGGAGTGGCTAAAACATTTCCTGAGAAATTACAAGGATCAACCACCGAGGAGAAGTCAAAGTATGGGAAATGTGAACGGTGTCTCTTATTGGAGCTTCTATCTTTTAAAATGTCCATATTACTAAACCAAGAAAATCTTGTCAAAATTGGGTTGGCACTAAGATCATAGTATTCATTGGAGTTCCATGATGAAAAAATGTCGCGACACCAAGGTCCAATTCTAGCATCCATGAATTCAAATCTTCCAACCGTATCTAATTTTGAACTGAATGGAACAATAACTTTATCAAATGCTGATTTTGTATTTTCCAGGGTTCCTGAGTTCTCATCAGTCATCTGAATACTTTGCGGAGCTAAGCATGGTTGCTTTGGACCTCTGTAGTTGATGATGTCATAGAAAGGAGCCTTCAAAAGTCCTACTGGCCACAGATTGTCAGAATTGTAGTTCTCTTCTGAAAGTACTGGAGTCATGACTGGTTTTTCATCTCCACAACAAAAGGAGACAGAACTATTTGTCTTTTCATTCTTATAATGATGAACAGCAGGTCCATGTTGTTTAGGCATACTATAACAAGAGGCTTGAGAGAAGCACAGCCTTCCAATTTCATTGGAGTTTGGAAATGGAATTTTAATTGTATAACAGGGCAATGAATCCGAATGCAGAAGATATTCTGGTGGCATTACATGATTGCCTGAAGTAAGGAAACCTTCAGACTCAATTTCCTCTTCAGAACTATAAAAAGAGTTTTCTGAATTGTGCAATGAATCCAGTTCATATGAAAACTCATCAGATGTATAAGAAGCATCAGTAGCGTTTTGAGTTGCACATCTAAAATCAGAAAACACCTGACATTAGACAGTATATTATGAACATCGAATGACAAATGACAATGATATCAAACCATGTATCAGATGTGTGAGTGAATGGAATATGTACGATTTGTTGAAATAAATTAGACATGGAGAATCATACAACCTGGTCGCTTCTGGCTCATTGGTTGTTGCAGAGAAGACATAATCGGCACCAGAAAGCAAAATCATGGGGATATTAGGACTTCTTCCACTGTACAAGCTCTGGGCATTATTAAAGGGAATTACCTACAAGAAAATTACTTAAATAAATGCATATTAGAAAATAAATTTGCTTGGTGAATCAAGGAATATCTAGACAAAATATTTACTTGGTGATTCACTTACAAAATAATTATTTGGTGAATCACTTAAATAAATTTGCTTCAAAAATGTCAATATCTAGACAAAACACAGTGATTGTGCCAAAATAAATACTAGCTTAATTCCTTAGAAAATGACAGGAAACTCAAAAGCAAAACAAGTAAATTTGGAGATAATAGAACAAATTAAAGAAAGAACAACTAGCATAAAAATTCAAAATAAATAGCAGGCATATACTTACAATAAGCATCTATCTTATCTCAAACTAGAAACATTTTTCAAAAGATCAAAGAACATATCTCAAACTTTCACTTGAGCAAAAACTGAAGTTTACTGTCACAAAAAACAAACAGAAATGCTCCACAAGTGGGTGGTTAAAAGTTTTCTAGAAAAAGTATGAATGAATCCTTTTACCAAACTGAAGGATATCTTCCACAAACGTCATATCCTTGTAACAGGTATTAACATTTTTGGAGTCAACTAAACTTCCATATGATTGTTTTTCCTTTTGTGAAGTCCTTGTTCACTAATGAATTTAGAGCAGTAGGGTATTCATGTTGACAATCTCCCTCTCACTCCTTAGCATTATGCATCCAAGAGGGACGTTATTCTCTAATAATTACCTCAATGAATTCATCGCCAAAACTATAGTGAAGGTGAAACCACTCAGAAACTCTTAATATTCGGTAAGGTTTTCATGTAGAGACCACCTTGACAAGACTGGCCGGCACAAAGCTCCAATCTGCACCAAGTGTGTGGATCTACATCACTTGCAAGCTCAAAGCCTCAGTCGATTGGCAAGAACCCATGTTGAACCATGCTCAATTCCTCATAATTCACAACCCTCACTTCCAGAGAAGTTCCATAAAAGGATGATTGTCTAAACTCGCATATTTATTAGCATGAGTATACCAAATGTAGGTTAGTATTAATAAATTCAATAAGTTTATTGCATAACAGAAATGTGTAAATTTTGTCTGCCAACATACTAAAATGTTCCTTATGATAGGAAAAACAAGAATTTTGCCCAAGGAAAATCACAATAATGCAAAACAAAACTGAGCAATGAACAGGTACAAATGAAGGGCAGAAGCTAAATAAATCTATGTCAGATGATCAACAAGCTCATTGAGTCAATAGAGCATTAGACAGAGACAACAAACTGTTTGAGGAAACAACAAAGATGATTTATAATACTAGGTTTAATAAGGCAGCAAACGAAATCCACCAATAGAAATCTATTCACAAGGTAAAGTTATCTTACTACACACCAGTACATCTTAAGTTTACTCGCACTATGTTCAAGTGCCTTGCAACTTTAACTCTATAGCAATGCAATACTATCATGTCAGCATAACATGGCTAGGTGCAGCTCTAACAGTAGAGACAGGCAGTGATCCAACATGGGAGCAAGGGAAGACAGTGGATCTGTTCAAGCATCAATTCATGTAAACCCTAGCAAGTATCAACAGATTTCAAGATTCATGTGCCATGCCTGAATGATACATTATGACTTGAACTGCCAATTATGCCACAACTAAGCTCCTGCTAATATGATGTATTTACCATTTGCCTTCACAGAAAGGGGAAAGTTGCAAGTAGAAGGAACCTCTAAACTTCCACTGCTTTTAATAAATGGATGTGAGACATCAGTGGTAGCCTGATGGATGTAAGAAAATAACCACCAAACAGAAATGCTAGCATAATAGCTGACAATTTACTGGCTGATCAAAAAATTCAAAAATGAAATGCATTGACAAAATTTCAGCATCGATTGAATACATACATGGATAAATCAATAGAGGTTTATAATGTGTCGAATAGAGCCTTCAAATGACTGAAGATCAAAAGGTTCAGATTGCCACCACCAATCACACATATAATCATAATTATCTTAGCAGAAATAACAAGCAATAGATGAACCAAAAAGTAACATTCAATAAACGAGAAAGTGATAAAGGAAAAACTATGATAGAGTAAAACAACATGATTGTTCAAGGTTTGATAACTCCTTCAATGTTGTAAAACTGCAAGCCGAACAACACAGTAATTAAATGACTAAGCCTGAAACAACATAATTATAATTAGTGTGATGATACATGAGTCTGAAAGAATGGATAGCACCTCAACTGCAAGATAATAGGTAGGCCTAACAATGTGGAAATTTTGAATGCCACACAATAATAAATCTAGCTAATCTTATGCATTCTAATATTGCTCTGCAAGTAAGGAAGATATCCATGATAGTATCACTCTAATTGAGCTGATCAAGATTATAGCACACAGCTGATATATAGGGAAAAATGGCCAGAATCAGATACTAAAGATCTAACCTAAAATCAATAATTTGTCACAGGCAATATAACCACTCTTACCATGTGATTCATCCTCTCGTATCTAATGTCAGATTTTGAGAAAAATACTTGAAGCTTTTCGAGCATCATCTGGTATATATTTTGCCTCTGACAAATCAAGGCTTCAATTCTCGGCTTGCAGAATGTTAATGAGTTTGAGAGGAACGCTGAATCAGTTGACATGCCAACCCAACAAGGAAGAATTTCCTCAATATTTGCCAAATTGCAATGTGAATTAGCTCTTCTTCCAACAAAATCAAAATTGAATAAGCTTAGAAATTTGACAAGAACTTGAAGTTGTAGCCCAGCTCGGACAAGGGGACGATGAACATCTTTCAGAAAGCAAGGAACTGAAATGCCAATTTGCTCCTGGAATTTTAACCTCAAACAGAAATAAAATAAATAAATTAAGCTGAACACAAACATCAGTATTTAGGAAAAAGCTGTGTGTGTGTGTATATATATGAATTTGCGTGTATAAATGATGTGAACATATGTCACCCAAGAAAAGATATATTATGTGAAAATCTCATGTTGTGGCTGAAAAAAAACAGGAAGAAAGTACCTTGATTTCTGTCAGAAATAACTTATCAACAGATTCGCTTGCGGCATTAGATTTTGTTGACTTGTGCACAAAAAACTCTCTGTAAGGATCATCAATGCTTGCACGAAAAATCCATGATTTGATGAAGCCACAGTAGGGTTCACATGAACCAACAAAGAGATGCTTGAGAAGTGCATGATGAATAGGATCAGCATTCTTTTGAAAACAGGAAAAAGAGAAATTTGTCAGCCTTACAATGAATTTAATTTCAATTTTGAGAGTTAGCTTCAAAGGACTATGTGCGCAAAGTTTGCAGGCAAACACTGTCATATGAATCAAATTCATATATAATAAGCCATCTACTAGGGCTTTACTTCATATTCAAGTAAAACAATGGCCAAGAATACTGTCTAGTTCATTGTATGGCAAATATTCAGACACACTACAGTACAAAGCCAAGAAGAAATTATCAATAGCCGAACTGCATTATAATTACTGATCCTACTAAAAGCAACAAAATGTCACAAGAAAGCTAATTAAGAAGCTCCAAGTTCCTCTGAACAGTGTAGCCTCTTTATAGCTGCAAAATTATGCATATTCAGAGGCATAAAAGAGAAATTACATGGCTAGAGGGCTCCCTGCTAGTGATTTAACAGTTGTGATGTCAGAGTATTTACAACTTAAGTGATCATACACTTCCAGGTGGAGTGCATGTACAAAGCATTTTTCCAAGTTACAATAGTTGGCGTTATATGGACAAGAAAAAAGTAGAAGAGGAACGGTTCATGCATGTACTTTTCCTTCTTGAAATACGGCAAGTTCAGGGATGTAGCAGATGGTGGAAAGACTAAAAACAGGTGCCCAAGAATACTGACAAACATAATTTATCACCATGGAAGCATCAGAGAGAGGTTTTTGGAGAGAGGGAAGAGGTAGTCAAGATGTGGCACTGTTGAAAATTCATATCCTTCTATCAGATTCATGTAAAGATCAGTTGTATTTCTCATATTATATAAGTGCATAAGATGGATTAAATGTGGTAATTATGCAGACTAATAACTCTCTATTAGGGGAAAAGGAAGTGCTTTACCAAATGAACAAGCCTTTTGACTAAAGAGAAAATACGAAGAATATGCACAACAAACTTTCCTAAAACCTAAACATTTAGCTATTAAACTATTAAATCCAAATTGATAGTCATAATAACTTTTATTATGCACTTGTCTGACAATAAGTTTGGCCTGTTATTCAGACTTAGAATTTCTATGTGCATGTCAAAAAAATATTCCTCTATTAAAAATTAAAAAAACTTAATTCAAAATGTAAAGAAGGTACCGCCTTTTCAAGACTTTAAATAGGCATTGGCTTTGCAATACAATCAAAATGAAAGTTCATGACCAAGTCATAATGACAAGACATAGGAAATATATCACAAGTCATCCTGGCCAATGTTATAATAAATGAAAAATTATATATTCTAGGCTCTTGATACAAACATCTCAAGTGAAAATAATTATACAGGCATCACAACATATTAGCTAAGGATGATAATCAAGGAAATAAGACAAAACATATGCAGACTACACAAATAAAGTAATAGAAAAAATTGAGATGAGACAAGTTTTGATAGGCTTACACGTAGCTGAAGATACAAATATGAGAGTAAATCTACTCCTCTTGGGAAGTTATGAAACTCTATGTTGGTCTCAGCTATCAAAGCCTCTCTAGATACAGCAAGATCAGCAAACCTGGGAAAACAGATGTTTCCCAGGGATTCAATTTGTGTTCTCAATTCATTGGTGTGCAGAAAAACTTCCAGAAGAGTAATTCCTGATTGAGAAATTTTTGTGTATCCACATGATCCATCAGGAATGTGAACAGATTTCTCAAACGTCATTGCTGAGCGTCTCAAGTTAACAGATGCTTGCATGGTATTCAAGGCACCAAAATATCCTTGAAGAACTTTTTTAACAGCTACAGCAAACGCTTGGTTAATCAAACTATATGGTGGTTGCATCCAGATTTCATTCATATTAACAACTTTCCTATTTGGGGGTGATCCTAGAAGATCTTCTAAAAAATTGGTGTCTTCTAGACTAGTACTTCCGTCTCCCTTGTCGTCACTTTGTTGTACATCTCGATTTGCACACTGATAAAAGTTAACAAACTTCTGGAGTAAGCATACAATAAGACCTGAGTGGCTTATACATTTAAGAATCTTTCCCAAAGCACTGGTGCTCAATGATCGACACCATAAAGTAGGGACTCTATGAAAAGTTCTGTCAGCTGGACTTGAAGAGAATATTGCTGCGAGCTTATCAATTTCCATTATGGATGACTTTACGCCTAGCAATGCATTTACAACCAGATGAACCAAATTAGACTCCTGCAGAGAAAATGATAAAAGAGGATAAAATTATTACACCTTTGGCAATATTGTGCGCTGAAAGGTAACGAATTTAGTACTTATAGGAACATCAAATTTACAATTCATAATGCAGATATATGCCAGTTATTTAGGAAACAAAACCAAAGGTCTTATATTTGTGTATCTGCAAAGATGACTGAAAAATCAATCTTCAAGATCAATAACAGGCTATCTTTTGTTATCAAATCTGTGCAAATTTCTAAAGCATCTAATGGGTAATTGGTGAAGATAAAGAAAAAATATATTACTCCCTTTAGCATCGACATATACAACCAGGCAAAATATGTGGTTTTTCATCATAGTAAAACCCAATCGTTTTTACTGCACACATTCAAGACAACCAATCAAATGTCCCTCTCTCATAGCTAGACACATTTGAAAGCTTTTAGCATTATTCTGTTTTTGTTTCCCCTGAACCTTCCTCGGTGTGCCACGTTTCCATAATCCCATCATTAGGAATCTTTCAGCTGCGCACTTCCTGCATTGTTCCATCCCAACATCAACATAATTTTGTACTCCTGTAATTCTTTCTTTTCTTCGATAACCAAAATGCAATCAATCTCATTTTATCATTCGATTGGAAATTAATAGATTCATTTTTCAACAGACCCCCATGAATAGCCCTCAAAAAGATTTCTTTTTTAAAAAAATGGGTAGTCTTTATCCTAGTGTCAGACATATCACGGAAAAAAAAAAAGGAAGAATGGCCAACAGAGAATTACAATTGCCCAAGAATTGACTCACAGAAATTAAAGAAGATTCGTAAATCGGATCTTGTGATTGGCCGCAAGAATCAGCGGATCGAACTCTGCCACTCTCGGAGGGGATCGATTCCCACGTCTTGGGAGGAACCCATGGGTCGTCCACCCTTAGGGTCCGAAGCAGCGAGGAAAAGTTCGGATCTATCTCCATAAGGGACACGGGGAGAGGCCACTCCGCAGACCTGCGTGCTTCGGGTTAGGGTTTATGATTTCTTTTCCTCCTCTCTTCTTTTGCGTGTGGCTTTCGAAAGGTGCGGGTTTTTTCCCGCTCTCCGATGATGAAACGAGGGACCTTTCGCAAATCTCAAAGCAAGCGATTAGCCGAGACGGAAACCTAGATCCAGGTCGCCCTTCCCATTCCCGCCTTCATCTCATCTCCGGTCTTTTCGTTCTTGTTCCGTTCCGAACCATCACCAGAGATGGATCTCCCGTGAAAACCGCCAGCAGGAATGCACGGACAAAGAGGGGGGCGAATCTACTTCATGGAGGTGAGCGGCGACTATCCGGCGTCGAACAGGTCATAAGCGGTCCCTCACGGTGGTTCAGCACCCACGGCAGTGGCGCTGCAGTCTCCAGCCGGCGGTGCGGAAGCGGCCGTGGAAGTGGAGAAGCAAGAGATGGCCAGGAATATGATTTGACACGGTAACGTGGGTCCCATACGAACCGGGCCAAACCAGGTCAGCAGGCTGCCAACTTTAACTTGCACGAAGTTATTATCCACCCGACTTCTTACCAGTCTTACGTCTTCGCACCCGCGGCACGTCCAATCGCAGGGCAGGTAGAACAAATAAAAACAGAAACAAGAGAAAGTATATGTGTGTACTTTGAAATCTAAGAGGTGAATTAATTGGAAAGTACTTGAATTTGTTATGGTTTTTAAGTATTTGTCAAATTCATTCGATACTCGAAATTATATTTGTTCTTTTTGCTACAAAGTTTGAGATAATCTGATACTTTTATGCATTTACATATTCGCTAATTAAAATGTGAATGTGGATAGGCATCAGATCTAAGTTCCTCAATTATAATATCTTCAATATCTCTGTCCTAAGAGCTATTTATCTTTGCTCTTTGAGCTTTTATTATATGGTCAAGACTACAAAAAAAAATGAAGATTGGTCATCGTCACAACAATTCAGAGGCTTAAACATTGGCACCCAATCCAGCACTACACGAGCAACGAAGGTGTCTCCATCATGAATCTGACCTCCAAAAGTTTCAGATCTTGAGATAAGAACACTGATAAAGGTTAATGACAAAGTTGGCCTGTGCACTGCATTCTGGTAGCCAAGACTTTCCACAGCTCAGAAGCCAAGTTTTCTTGACCATCAAGAAAATGTTGTAACAATATCAAAACCAGAGAGCAACTCATGCTAAGTTGGTGGAATGGCGGGACACTATGGATGTGATGCCCTCAAATAAGCACTAATAATGGCCATCACAAGAGAAGTAATAGTAAGATTAGGTTCAATAAGAATCTGTTGATGAAAGTGTGACAAATCCGTGACGCCACAGGAGTGATTATCGAAGGTGTTGTGCAAAATACTGAGGTAGCAAAATATAGGCATAATTCTTCTTCTTTACGCCTGTCGCTATGGTGATAGAGTCGATCTCATCGACCAGCCATCAAGTTCAAATCACTTTCTTCCGGCCTTTTCTAGGTCAGGTAGATCTGCAATCAAGGATACATGTTTCAGAAATTGCAGGTGAGCCTAAATGAACATATTAGACTAATAAAGATCTGATACGAATTTCTATGTCCATGACCAAGTAGAGGAAAAGTAACACCGGATGGTACATTCAACATATATCAGCAAGACCTAACCAAGTTCCAAAAGCTTCGATGGAACTTATTGTTAGGCACCACGTAAAGGACCTGAAAATTTGCGTAGACAAACCCCCAACTCGATATAATTGGCTCTGCAAATTTATAAGTCCTTGCCAGAGGCAAAACATCATTAAGAAAACATGTATAAACTCTTACAGAGCAAGCCGCTATCATCATCACTGCTTTCATCATCGATGCCATTAACCTAATCAACAATGGTGAGCAAAAGCAGTTAAATACATCATAATTCATTTAGAAACAGCAAGAACAAGAGAAAAACGAAAAAGGGAGGGGGGGCATAAATTAGCAACCATACCTCATTGTTTTCATCATCAGAGACAAGTGAGTCAGCTGTACAGAAATGGATATCAATCAAATAAAATATTATATGGCAAAAAAAAGCACCAACTATATATTAATAACAATGCCTCTATCTGTACACTGGGCTTCTAAATAATGAGTTTCCATTATGATGTGAAGATAAGCCATAATCAAAAAACTTTCTAGTACATATACTTGCAACTTCACTTTATTTAGCCCCGGAATGCATTAGCTGATTCCTTCATTATGATGCACTCTAAAGGAGAACTTGGTAGTGCTTAGATTCAGTTAAATTTGTGTATGTCTAGGCTTGGTTGATGCTTTCTAAAGGCAATTTTGTACTTTTAAAGGGTCCTAATTAAACTCTTCATAAGCATTTTGATGGCAATTTTTCATAGTAAAAGTGTTCTAACAAGCCTTAAGTAGTTTCTTATCATTCCTTAACAACTCTATTAGATAAATAAAATGACCTAGTACATGAGACTTCCATCAGTGTAGGCCATTTGGTAGTTCCCATTATTTTTTTGTGCAGTAATCTCTAGAATGTCACCCCAACATGACATATTTTGGGACAATCTGACAAATAATAATTACATTAATTTTTTTCTTCAGAAAATAAATTCATGAGATATTTATAGTATACTCTCCATAACTGGATGATACCCATACCTGCATATGAAGGAAGCTTTGCTCATATTGACACACAGTTACAAACTCATGTCTATGATTAAATATATATAATTACTTAGTCAACCAATTTTTCTAAGGTTTGATGCTAACTAAAAAATAAAACAACTGAAGATAGATCTGTGCATTGTCACAGACAAATTGTAAACGGCTTGTTCGGTGTAATGCTTATGCATGTCCGTGTCTTTTCGGTTTGTTCTTACTTTGCAAAGCATGTAAAGGGCTTACCAAAGACTAAATGCCCCATTTGAGTGAGTTTGACAGCTATTGTCGGCTTGTACATAAAGTTTGCGTCAGGTGGACACTTGTACTACATTTCAATCTGTAGTGGACCAATTTTATACCTTTGTTGTGCAACCATTCTGAGCTTGTAATATCCATGGTTGGAATTTGCATTGGCTATAAAGTGTTTGCTGAAAGGTTTGCTTGTGGATCCCGTGTGAAGCGCTTTCTCTGTCTTGTCTTCTCTTTTGTAGGTCCTAAGGGATCGTAGAAGATTTCGGGGAAACTAACCTTTGCGGACTGACACGCAATGGTGCCGCACGACTTAGGCAAAACCAGCTAAGTCCGTGAGAAGTGGTATCAGAGCAACCCCTGGCCTTCACCAATCACCCCAAAGGGGGTGTCCACGCCGAGCACCCCAGAGGGGGTAGGCAGGGTGGCCAGTCCGTGACGAGGACGTCACGAGATTGGGTGGGGGAGAATATCACGCTAAGCGCCCCAGAGGGGGGTAGGCAGGGTGAATTCTTAAGGATGTCATGGTGATCACCCCAGAGGGGGGATCACGCCGAGCACCCCAGGTGGGGGTGCGCCCCAAAGGGGGTAGGCAGCCGTGCACCCCAAAGGGGGTAGGCAACCGTGCACCCCAAAGGGGGTGCGCCCCAAGAGGGGGTAGGCAAGGTGCATTTAGTCCCACATTGATAAGGAAATGGAAGGTCTTGAGCCTTATAAGCGTTGACGTTACACACCCCAATGAACCGATTTAGTGGGATGACATTAAGGCCCACCTTGAGTCTAGTGGCTTGGAGCCCATTGTGCCGGGTGCGGTGCCCCTGCTCCCTTCAGGGGGGATCCTCTTTCGCAATCCCGTGCTAGTGCTGTCCGGGTCGCTAACGTCCTTCTCATGTGTGGTTCCACTGCGCACTCTGCTGAACCGGTTTGGCGGGGAGAAAGTAATGACCACGTGAGAGCATGTACAAGTAAAAAATGATTGCTTTCACCATACTAGTGAGGTATAATAAGTAATAAAAAACCTTTTTTGCTCAAAACTATTTGATCAAGTCCAAATCAACTGTCTAATACATCCACCTACAGGATCGGCAACCATGCAGCGTTTAGCAAATAATTCAACAAAAAACATATATTCTGTGAGAAGAAAATTTAGTTTTAGAACTATCCCAGGCCTCAAATATATTCTTTTATTTAATAATTTCTTTTATAGTCACCATTCTCAGGCATCTATTTATACAGAACTCAAGCAGTGAGATTGGAAAGTGAAATGTACTTATCAGAGTCATGCGGCTTGCTAGATCATACAACTATAGAGGCTCAACAAGTGCTACACGTAAGAGTAAGAAACAATCATAATGCAAAATTTGCAATAACTCGATTAAAACTGCAAATGCAGTTGACATCTTTATTCTTTACTCTAGTTGCTTTTCCTCAATATCCATTCAGGGAAACTCAAAAAATTATACTCTGATAGGGCTTCCAATGAAGCTACGGAGACCAAGGTATATCAAAGTTCAGCGAAGGGAACTTCTTAGTTCCAATAGAGGCCAGGTTGTTGTACATTTTCTCGGCTTTCTGCATCCACTAAAAAAATTTCCTGAGATATAGGTATGGATAATTTTGATGAATATCAACTGAATCCTTATATATTGAAGTCTACGTCAAGTTCTGATGTTGTCAACAGAACTCCGCATACTGGTGAATTTTTTATCATAGATGTTACAGATTTATACCTCTGAGGCATGATATGGCATGCATCAGTCTATATGTGTAACAGAGACTAAAGAAATTTTTTAACCCATATGAACAGTCCAGCCACCAAACGGTTGGAATTGAAGTAGGCAAAAAGATTAGTTTTTTACTTCTTTAGAGACGTACTTACAAATGTCAGACTCTTCCTCATCTTCATCACACCATTTATTCCAATCAACTTTGATAAATGGAGCAGGTTTTTCCTCTGACTTCAGCAGCCGCTTCCACCAACCTTTTTTCTCCTTCTTGATTGAGCAAATTATGTTCCTCATCCCAATATTTATTTTACTAGCCTGATAACAAAGTTTTAAAAAAATTGATAAGCATAAAGACCAAAAAGAAGATACTACGACATACAAAAATTAAAAAAAGAGTTTGTTAATTCAACGAAACTAGCAGTCCAATTTTGCAATTCTGCCATAATAAGATCATAACTATTTTATTTTTTTCCAGATTTCATGCTTCTGCATCATGATACAACAGCATTAACAAGCTACAAGGAAACAACTATCCAATTTAACAGGCTATACAACACCCAGTTTAATCTTACATTGGAAGTAGGCAAAATCTACATGGACTTATAAGGACCTCATGGGTGTATTACTATTAACTTGGGATCAAGTATTTTGGGTCAATGGTCTTGAGACACAACAAAGTTAACTTGAGTTTAAATTGATAGTTATCTAACTGAGCCAATCCATCTTGCAAGTTTAGTCTCACATCAGATATGGATAAAGATTTGGACTAATTTATAAGGGTTGTGGATGTACTATTAATCTATGACATGCATTTTGGACTAGTGGTTCAGACATGATAAGTTAACAGGTCAAGTATTTGTCTTGAATTGTGACAATTGATATCAAAACCTGACTCGAGTATAAAAGGGATACCCATGAACAGAAGAGGCCTCAGATAATGACCTTAATTACCTCTCTCTACTTCTCTTGGTTTTAGCGCTCTAATTGTCCTCTTCAGTAAGTGGCTTGAATTAACCAAAAACCCCACTGGACACATTCTCATCATTCTTTTGTTTTGCAAAACTCATTTGAATACAAACATATCTAAAGTGGAGCACTTTGGCTCAATTAGGAACTTTTGTTTACCCACGTCAGCTCCTCAGTTTGCTTCATAATGTCTACCTCAGAAAAAAGGTCTAAATGGATTCTTGCAATCCTAGTTACCAAGACAACCAAATCCGACCTTATCAAACACTTTTACAAACTTGACTACCCAGATTGCATCAAACTTACATAACCCAATAACTTGAGTCTCTAGCTTTATGATCCAGTTAGCCTGTGTTGCTAAATAAGATAGTGTGTTCCCAAGCTAGATCAGCAACCAAAAAAATGTTTGGAAACAACAAATAATAATATTAAATCACAAAACAAACCCCAAGCTTCGTCCTTTTCTTCTTTTTTTTTTTTTCTGGGTGCCAAAGAACTTATCTAACACCTACAGGTCTGTTTGATGATCCAAGGACCAGCATCATCTTCCCCCAACATAATATTATAAAAACATACGGATTCAAATCTTGCAATGTACTATAATAGCATATTGACCAGCAAGCTCATTATTTTAGCATATACAACAGTAACAAATGTACACCTAAGAAAACTAATATTAACTAAAACACAAATTTAGTGGTTATCCAAATGACTAGCATACCTAAAACAAAAAATAAATTGACAAGCATAGGAGTCAGTGACAATCAACCCAGAGTTCCATGAAAAACAAGAAACTAGTAGAGAGAGAGAGAGAGAGAGAGAGAGAGAAAAGCTTGCCTCGGGAACTACAGCATCGTAGAGGTCGAGGCTGAAATCGAAGTGCTCGTCTTGAGCCCCGACGGCTGAGAACCTAAACGCCCCGTGAGGCTTGCTCTCCGCAAAAACATCTCTCGCATCCGGTAGGGAAACCGTCAGGTAGATCTTATCAGAACGCTGCGCCCACAGAACTTCCGGCTGTCGACTGAGTACCCAAAAAATCACCCACCATGACAAAACAAAACAAACCACAAAAATATCTCCTTCCTCCAAAAGAAACAGAGATTTTATCGAAAGTAAACGGAAACATCGAAGCAAAAGGCCAATAATTACTGCAACGTAAAAAAAACGATGAATCGCATGGCGAGAACAAAAGCACAAAATAGAAGGGTTCAAGAGGAGCGCCAGCGTTACCCCATGAGTGAGGAAGAATCAAAGACGCCCTAGAATTTAGAAGGAAAGAGGAGGGGGGTGTGTGGGGTTTGGGTTTGTAGTAGAGAGGAAGACAGATGGAGGAGGTGGGCGGAGCCCGAGAGTGGCCGTCGTCAGGCGGGGGAGGCGAAGGGAAGCCAAGGCGTGGTAATTATGCAGAGGAAATCGTCCGAATAAACCAAGGCAATATTAGGCATATAAATAAGTAAAATAAATAAATGTCTTTCCATTTCTCTAATTTTTTGTTTTTAATTATTTCTCTTAATTTTTTGAGTTCTTGTATGGATTTTTTTTTTCTTGTTGGCTTTCATTAATTATTTCTCTTAATTAATCGTGTCTCAACCAACAAGCGACAATATTAGACCAGTCATTTTATTTTTTAGGAGCAAAATAATGATTAAATATTATATGATAAAAAAAATAGGAGCATCCTATTGTATTAAAAATTAAAAAAGTCTTGATAAATCATACTTATTATTTTTTAGATGAATTTAATTATATATAATAAGCGATGAAGATGTGATTCAACGAAAAGATATTGTCAGTGCATTATAAAATTTATGAGATCAAATTTTAAACCATCAATTCTTAGTTAGTGGATCCGAAGTATTATCATCAAATAAATATTCGAGATATAAAAAAAGTTTAATTATAATTTTAAAATTATAATTATTTTTTACTGAAATAGATAAGATAGATTATTGATGTTCTCCTTCTTTTGTAAATACATATTAGGATAAATGCCCTTCCCAATAAGTAATTATGGATGACATGGATTGAACTATAAATATATAAATATATATATTTCTATTTTCACTCGATATACCCCAATACACAGCAGTTAATAAATTATTACATTTTTCTAGCTAAATTGACTTATTTGTGGAGTTAACTACGTAGTTGCAAATGTGAGCCTCGTCATGCATTTGATTCAGGCAGAACCACACTAATACAGGAAAATAAGAACCTGATGCACATATTTCGATGATTACCTGAGACAAGAATCTGATGCAAATCTTAGGAAAAGATGAAGAATCTGATGTATAGATTTGGATACCCGTTTAGCTCCTCCATTGATTGGTCGCGGGAAAGGCTGACGACGGCGTTTAGATCCAATCATAATGACCGCAATAAAAAGCGTGAATGAACCTGTGATCAAGAAACATACGTTCTAAAACATTGTTGTCGATCAACATTTTTGTTCATTTTAGTTCATAATAGAAAATGACATCTAATTATCCGTAGAACAGTCAACGAGAAAGTTCAAATCACCTGAAGAGCGACCCATATAACTCAAAACTCCCTTGCTCTCGATGGTGAGAGCATTTATTTGGCATGGTGTTCCATTTCTGGCTGGATGTCACACTAATTTTTGTGTATCAATGTGCATATTAGAAGTTCAAAAACCTTGCTAGAATTCAAACTCATTTTTATGAGTATTTGTTGTACACACTTGTCACCATAACCTATCTAATATTGAGTAACAGTGTATTAGATTTTTTTTCTATTGAAAATTTCATCACATCATTTTTTTTTCTTTTTTTTCATAGGATTATCCTTTCACAAATACATTCAAAGTTAAATAAATAAATATTTTTTTATTAATAATTTTAAATATTTATTATAATTTATTTATTCATCGAATCATAAGTCATAAACAACCCGTTGAATAATATAATGATGTTAACTCGAATAAACATCCAAATGATAAAACGTAACGATGGATAAAAGTTTGTTCTCCACTGAGATTTGATCTAATGGCAATGAGAGGCTACTCTAAAATTTAAAAATAATAGTAGATACCCTATAAGTCAATTGAAGATGAGTACATAATAAAAAAAATTAATCATTAAATAACCAAATGAGCAATCCCCCAATACAGGATGAAGATAAACCCATATTATATTTTTAATAACAGATTGAGTGGTATTCCTCATTTTTCAGACTAATTAAATCTAATTTAGTTAAATTAATATTTGAGCTCAAATCTAATAATTATATAATGATATACTAAGTTGGGATAGTATCTGATCATATACATTGTACATGATTGTGCATATACCCTCACCAGGCTATGTCAGTTTTTGGCCCATAGATTAATCACGTGCGTTGCATGTGATCGCCCATGTTGGGATAGGCTGAGCTAGTTTATGGGCTAAGGTCTAACATACTAGTTAGGCCTGGCTTGTAGCTAACCATAATCTATTAATTGGACTAGTGAGCTGTGGCTTGGTCTACTTACTGAGCTTAACCAATGGGCTATGACCTGGGTTGAGCCTGGCTTACTAGTTAAACTTTATATATTAACTAAACGAATTATGACAGCATAAATTTATTAACAATAATATATTAAAAATATAATAATAGATTAAAAATATGTTTTAAATATAAATAATATACCATCTTAATTTAAATATATATATATATATTTAATACATATGACATGAATAATTTTAATATAATGTAATCAAACAATAACATTACAAACCTTAAAAGGATCAAGAATATCTAAAAAATTTAGATAATACATTAATCTAATAATAATAATTTTTAAATATTTAAAGGATCAACAAATATTTTTGAACTTAATATAATATATTTTAATCCCAAAAATAAAGGAATAAAAAAAACTTTTATTTTTCAAGAAAATTAAGGATTTCTCTGTCTCTCATTCCTCATGCTATTAGGCTTGGCTTAGCAAGGAATGAAGGAGAAAAATATTTCCTCTTAAACAGAAAAGATGAGCCTAGGGAATTTCTTTTTAATTTTTCAAATTTATTTAATATTTAATATTTATTTAATACATCAACAAATATGACATCGGTCTATTTGAAATACTTAATAGTTATTTCCAAAAGCAAGGAAATAAAAATTAATATTCTCTATATTACAATGGATAAATAAAAATTAATTTCTAAATCAAAATTTTGATTACAAATTTCACCCGTAAAATTCTTTATGTTATCAATCTCAGCATGGTTCTCGAATGAACACGGTGAGAGACGAAGATCAAACGTTATGACTCTTGCATGGAAGGTGTGCGATCTCTTTTCCCATGTCACGGCTTCACCAAACAGGTAAGGTTACAAAGGCAATGAAAAGACCACGGAGAACACTAGGAAGAACCAAGAAATGAAAACGAGAAACCATCACAACAGATACAAGCATGGCAGGTTTCTGGAAAAGCATTAATCTCTCATGGCTTGTTCTTGCACAACAAGTGTGAGGGCCACAGAAATTACTCGGCCACTGCTGCTCCAGTCTGTGTTTATGGGGCCTGTAGTTAAATGACCTGATTGCATCTGCATGTCCTTTCTCTAGTGTTATTTCGTGTGCTTCATTTATGTGTCTAAGAGCAGTGCCATCCTTTTCTATTTTTCTGCTCTATGCGAAGTGGAGGTTTGGCCAAAACTCACTGTGGAGTCTATCACGAGAACCATGTTCTTCGCTGGATAACCTTTCTTCATGCTGAATCAAGCACAATCAGCTATCTGCAGATTAAATGGTGGAAATAATTTATTACTTTCAGCATTCCACCAGTCTTTTGAAACTTTCTCGATCTCAATCTGGCTACTAAAAAGCACACCGACAAACCTGTCGTTGAATCAGCCGTTGAGGTCATTTTTTTTGTATTCCCCATGTATTAAACCTCCACTGCAGCAGCCCTGCAACATCACCTCTGCCGGAGTTCAGCTGCAGTGCTGTTCTTGGCTAGTAAGGTGAAAGGAATACATTTGATGAGCTGAAAGAAACAAATGGGACAGGGTGGCATGAGTTTTAGTATTTTCGCAGTCCTGCATGCAAGTCTTTACGGTGAAGAATTTAATGCATGCCACAACCAAGCCAACGTTCATATTTACAGACAGCATTCAGAATGGCCATCTCCTCATTCTTCTGCCCATCACCCACCTCTCTCTCTCTCTCTCTCTCTCTCTCTCTCTCTCTCTCTCTCTCTCTCTCTCTCTCTCTCTCTCTCTCTCTCTCTCTCAGCCCCAAAAAACAAAAAGATTTACTCTTCACCTGCTTCTCTCTCCCTCTTGCGCTATGTGAGCTCACATAAGCCAACCAACTGGAGAAAGCCAAAAAGCCCTTCATGCAACGCATTGACTCTCTCCCTCTCTCTCTCTCTCTCTTTCTCTCGGGCAGGGATCTTCCCTGACTTCTTGTTCTAAATTACATCGGTGCCCCTGCGATAATGGACACGTTACACGTGCTCACGCGACCGTTGAGCCGCAGTGGCAGAACCGTAATACCAGGGAAGGAACAGGGGATCTTAATTGGATGGGATCTGGGATCACTTTTCGTTTAGATCCCACGGCCTGACACAACTTGTCGGCTGCTCCGCACTCCGACATGTCTCCACGTGGATACCACACTAATCTGACGTGTATTTCCAGTGACGTGGCACTCTTCCGTGCTCTTTTTAAGCTCCGCGTGTTCTCTCCCCTCCACTCGCTCGCACTGAAACGGTCGGATTCCGTCGAAAAGCTCTCTCGCTCGCTGTCGCTCTCTGCTTCTTTCCGTTGGAGAAGAAGGCGTGGGAATCTCAAAGGAAAGCTGAGATTTTTGGAGAAGAAGAAGCGTGATAACGAGGCGGCTGATATCGGAGGTGGTGGTGAGGTTGGTGCTGGAGGAGAATGGCGGAGGGAGGGAGCCGGAGACTGGTGGTGGAGGTGTGCAATGCACGGAACCTGATGCCCAAGGACGGGCAAGGGACGGCCAGCGCCTACGTGATGGTGGACTTCGACGGGCAGCGGCGGCGGACCAAGACGCGGCTCCGGGACCTCAACCCCCAATGGGACGAGAAGCTCGAGTTCCTAGTGCACGACCCCGAGTCCATGGCCGCCGAGACCCTGGAGCTCAACGTCTACAACGACAAGAAGACCGGCAAGCGGAACACCTTCCTCGGGAAGGTCAAGATCTCGGGCACCAGCTTCGCCAAGGCCGGCTCTGAGGCCCTCATCTACTACCCCTTGGAGAAGAGGAGCGTCTTCTCCCAGGTGAAGGGTGAGCTCGGCCTCCGCGTGAGTTACATTGACGAGGCTCCTCCCCCGGCCGCCGATGAGGCTCCGGCTACCGAGGGCAAGCCCGAGGCTCCGCCGGTTGCCGAGGACAAGAAACCGGTGGCGGAAGAGGAGAAGAAGTCCGAGGAAGCAAAGAAAGCGGATGAGGCAAAGAAGCCAGAGGAGATCAAAACAGACGAGAAGGCTGCCCCTGCTTCCAAGGAGGAGGAGAAGAAGAAACAACCCGAGAAGACAAAGCCCACGGAGGCAGCTCCGGCCAGCACCGACACCGGTAAACCCAAGAAGGACAAGCAGAAGACACCACCTTTGCCAGCGCCGACGCCGCCGGCCACCCCGGCCAAGGACTCGCACCCATCTGGCCTCAGCGACCTCGAAATCCGCCCTTTCGTCGGCGAGCGCCCCTCCAGCTCGTACGACCTCGTGGACCGCGTGCCCTACCTCTTCGTCCGCGTCCTGAAGGCGAAGCACGGTGGCGCGGAAGACCGGCCCGTCTATGCGCAGGTGGTCATCGGCAGCCACAGCGTGCGCACCCGGATCGTCAGGTCAGCGGACTGGGACCAGGTCTTTGCCTTCCACAAGGAGAGCCTCAACTCCACGGGTCTTGAGGTGTCCGTGCACGAAGAGAAGAAGGACGGGGACAAGCCCGCCGAAGACGTGAGCCTCGGCTCCGTCTGTTTTGACCTCCAGGAAATCCCGAAGCGGTCGCCGCCGGACTCCCCCCTGGCGCCCCAGTGGTATACCCTCGAGGCCTCCACACCGGAACCAACGGCGGCACCGGGGAATGACGTCATGCTCGCCGTGTGGGTCGGGACGCAGGTCGACGAGGCGTTCCAGGAGGCGTGGCAATCGGATTCCGGCGGCCTCAACGTGCACACCCGCTCTAAGGCCTACCTCTCTCCCAAACTGTGGTACCTCCGGCTAACGGTGATTCAGACGCAGGACCTCCACCTCCCTCCCCCCACCGACACTAAGTCGCCCCGAGCGGGTGGCTCCGCGGGACCCGAGCTCCTCGTCAAGGGCCAGCTGTGCGGGCAGGTCTTCCGGACCGGCCGTGCCCCACTCGTCACCAGCTCCAGCTCGGCCAACCCGACCTGGAACGAGGACCTCGTCTTCGTCGCCGCCGAGCCGTTCGAGCCCTTCCTGACCGTCGTCCTCGAGGATGCAACTGCCGGCCAGCCGGTTGGCCACGCCAAGGTCCCGCTTTCTTCCATCCACCGCCGACTGGACGACCGCGCGGAGCCGCCGGCCCGGTGGCTCAATCTTGCCGGCGATGAGGAGGGCCGCCTGTACGTCGGCCGGCTTCACGTGCGCGTCTGCCTGGAGGGCGGCTACCACGTGCTGGACGAAGCCGCACACGTGGCCAGCGATGTCCGCGCGGCCTCAAAGCAGCTCTCCAAGCCCCCTGTCGGCCTGTTCGAGGTGGGCGTCCGCGGGGCCACCAACCTGGTTCCCATGAAGCCGGCGACGCAGGGCGGAGCAAGCGGCTCCACCGACGCCTACGTGGTGCTCAAATATGGGCCCAAGTGGGCGCGCACCCGGACCATCCTCGACCAGTTCAATCCGCGGTGGAACGAGCAGTACGCGTGGGACGTGTTCGACCCGTGCACCGTCCTGACCATCGGCGTCTTCGACAACTCCCGCTTCCGGCCGGGCGAGGCTGGCGGGAGCGGCAGCAGTAAACCACCGGCCAAGGATGCCCGCATCGGGAAGGTCCGCATCCGGCTCTCGACCCTGGACACGAACAGAGTCTACGTGAACTCCTATGCGCTGACCGCGGTCCAGCCCGCCGGGGCGAAGAAGATGGGCGAGATCGAGCTGGCGATCCGATTCAGCTGTCCGTCGTGGCTCAGCCTGCTGCAGACGTACGGCAGCCCGATGCTCCCGCGCATGCACTACGTCCGCCCGCTGGCCCCGGCGCAGCAGGACGCGCTGCGGCACACCGCGATGCGCCTGGTCGCCGCCCGGCTGTCCCGCTCCGAGCCCCCGCTCGGCCCCGAGGTGGTGCACCACATGCTCGACACAGACGCCCACACGTGGAGCGTGCGCCGGAGCCGGGCCAACTGGGCGCGCGTGGTGGGCGGGCTCACTCGAGCGGCCGCGGCGGCGCGGTGGGTCCACGGGGTTCGCACCTGGTCGCACCCCCCGACCACGGCGCTGGTTCACGTGCTGCTGGCCGCCGCGGTGCTCTGCCCGCAGGTCATCCTCCCCACGGCGGCGCTCTACCTCTTCCTGGTGCTGGTGTGGCGGTACCGCGCCCGTCCTCGGGGGCCCGCCGGGATGGACCCTCGGCTGTCGCAGGTGGACGCGGTGGGGCCGGACGAGCTGGACGAGGAGTTCGACGTGTTCCCATCGTCGCGGCCGGCGGACTTGGTCCGGCTGCGGTACGACAGGCTACGGGCGCTGGCGGGGCGGGCGCAGACGCTGCTGGGGGACGTGGCAGCACAAGGGGAGCGGGTGGAGGCCCTCCTCGGGTGGCGCGACCCGCGCGCCACCGGCATCTTCGCCGCCTTCTGCGTACTGTCGTCGATGGTGCTGTACGCGGTGCCGTTCCGGGTGCTCCTGCTGTTCGGCGGCTTCTACTACCTGCGCCACCCAAGGTTCCGCGGGGACATGCCGTCGGCCGGGTTCAACTTCTTCCGGCGCCTGCCGCCGCTGTCGGACCGGATCCTCTAAGAAGATCCGACAAGAAACGGATCCGGATCCATAGTTCCCACCCCTATGATATGCTTGTGATTATTTTATTTATCTACCTTTCCGTTTTCTAATGCCGGTATTAGATTAAACAAACGCATATTCTATTTTATATTCCATAGCAAGAAAGATAAGATGAATCTTTGGCACCGCTATTGACCGTTGAGGTGTAAAATGATGGAAATTATTATTATTATATTATTTGAATTGGATGACCGTTGGTGTTACATGGTGCAGTGAATGAGCGCGCATGGGAATTCACAGCCATGTCGAGACATAATGAGGTTTAGTGGGGGCATGATGTGAAGTCCTTCGCTTAAAGATGACATCCCCATACCGATTAGGAATTCAAGGCGGATCAAGTTGGCATGTCTTATGTTATGGGCAATAAAAGTGACGTGACGCGGGCCCCTGCGGTTCGCGTCGGGGTGACGTCACAACCTCTCCTGCATTCGACTGTGATAGGGGTTGACTCACAGACATCGCCCTTCTCTCGCTCTTCCCTGTTCCAGAGAAGCCGAGAACACGCATCATTTCTAATTCGAGTTCATACGACGCTCCCAGACGCAATCAGAGATGTATCAGTCTTCCGATCCTTATAAGCCATCGGAAGCCACGGTAAAAAGGGGCCCTCTCAAACTCTAAAAAAAGACTCTCTCTTCTTCCTTCGACCGCTCGGACTGACTTGAGCATCGGAGGGGTCGGGCGGAGAATCCTCCGACCCAACCTTTGTGCAGGGACCGGAGCTGACAACGACGACCTTCGGCGGAGTCCATCACCTTTTCCCTTCCGCCATATGGGATCCGATCGGTGAACCACCCTCTCGCCCGATCCGAACCTTACCGCGATGACCCCGGAATCACGGTACTGAAGCCGTCCATCCCGAGGCCACGGTAAAAAGTTGTTTGCTTCAACAGATTGGCGCTAGAAGGAGGGCGAGAAGCGCTTTGATGTCGAGCGATCATTTTATCAACCCGGACGAACACCTAGGCGAAGAGCTCCGTCCTGGGGGAGCCTCGGCGGAGGCCTCCCTCCCCACTTGGTCAAGGATGAATGATCCTGTTTCGAAATCGGAGCGCTATTGGTGCTTGTTCACCGACCCAGAACTCCTCCCACCTAAGGGCGTCCCTGCCACTCCCTCCCCCGTCACGGCCGAAGCCTTTCGTGACCTCGCCCACTAGGTCAAGACTTTGGCCGAGATGGTGCAGATCATTGTCCCCCTCGTTCCTCAAATGATGGTCGCCCTGGCGAATCAAGGACCCGAGCCTCCCCTTCAGGCTCAAAATGTGCCCCTCGCGGTACCATCCTCGCCTTCTCCTCACCTGATCCTGGACAGGGATCGGGTCCCGGAAAGGCCCGACAATCCGTCGGAGCCGGAGGCGGTATCCTTAGACTCGGCTGATTCGTTCCGAGCCCAGCTTCGCTCTGTCTGCCAGCGGTTGGATGAGGTGCAAAGGGAGGTCCGGAAGTCAAAGGAAGAGCATGGGGAGGAGATCCATTGGGGGTCCCCATTCGTGAGCGACATACAGGATCACCCTGTACCCCCTAACTTTCGCCTCCCCACCATCGATCCTTACGACGGTGCCAGTGACCCGACCGATCATGTCGCTGCCTTTCGGGCTCAGATGGCCCTATATGGAACCTCTGACGCGTTGATGTGCCGAGCGTTCCCCACTTCATTAAGAGGGCCCGCTCGTGCCTGGTACAACACTTTGAAAGCTGGGACAGTTACTTCCTTCGAACAGCTCGCCAAGGATTTCGAGCTCCATTTCCTCGTCTTTATGCGTCTGAAGCCATCTATCGCCCTCCTCCTAGGGCTGAATCAGAAGGAGGACGAACCCCTTTCCCACTTTGTGCGTCGCTTCACTACCGAGATACGGGGACTATCTGATGCTCACCCTTCACTATTGATGCAGGCATTCATGATAGGGCTACGCCCCTCCAGGTTTTGTTGGTCTTTGGCGGAGCGACCCCCTACCTCAGTGGCGGAGATGCTCCAATGAGCAAACTAATACATCTCGGTCGAGGCTTGAATGACGGGGAGAAGAGAAGAACACAAGAGGGGATGGTCGGAACCTCCTCGCACGGGAGCGGGAATCTCCCGACCGCAGCCTACACAACTGAGATGCAAGCTACATTGCCCCGACCCTCCCGAGTCAAGGCTTCCGCCTCCTTCCCTGAACACGTCTCGGACCCAAATATTTCTCCAGATAAAGGAGAAGGGGATGCTTAAGCCCCCCCACCTGATGACGAGCCTGCGATAGGTGGCGGACCGGACCCGCTACTGTCGCTTCCATCGTCAGAATGTGCATGATACAGAGGAGTGTTATGAATTGAAGAGACAGATAGAGGAGTTGATTCGTAGAGGCCACTTGGGCCGCTACCTCAGATGAGATCGGGAACCCTCGCCCACCCCAAGGGTCCCGTCGAGCGACATATCGATGTAATCACCGGAGGCCCGGCCTCCGGAGGAAGCAGCACATCAGGGCGGAAGGCGTACGCCCGCGCCGCTACAATCGAGGAGCATGAACTCGCTCCCGAGCCAGAAATAACATTCCCATCGGAGGACTCTGGACGACCTGAGCATGATGATGCATTGGTGATATTGGCCAGAATAGCCAACGTACAAGTGAGAAGGATTATGGTCGACACCGGAAGTTCAGCTGATATACTTTACTTCGGCCCCTACGCTCGGACCTTACGGGGTTCACCGGTGATTTAATCTCACCACTGGGCGCAGTCACCCTACCCCTAACCCTCGGAGATGCACCGAGGACGAAAATGGTGCTGGCGACCTTCTTGGTGGTCGATCTCCCCACCGCGTACAATGCCATTCTTGGGCGACCCACTCTCAACAAAGTCAGGGCGATCGTCTCCACCTATCACCGGACTCTGAAATTCTCGACCCGCACTGAGGTCGTGGAAGTCCGGGGAAACCCTCGGGAATCCAGACAATGTTACCTAACGGCAATCTCCCTATCCAAGAGAATGAAGCCGGAGCAGCCTCTTGAGGATCCTCGTAGAGCCAAGCGTCCGGCCCTGCGACCCGAGCCAACGAAACCAGCGATCGATGTTCCCCTACAAGAAGATCGTCCCGACCGAACGGTCGGCGTCGGGTCGAAACTCGACACGATGGAGCAGACTCAGCTCATCAGCCTCCTTCAAGAAAACTCCGACGTCTTTGCCTGGACCCCTGTCGACATGCCGGGCGTCGATCCGAAGGTGTCTCAACACCGTCTGCGCATTTCCGCGGATGCACGTCCGGTAAGACAAAGACCACGGATGCAGGCACCAGAGCGACAGCAAGCCGTGCGGGAAGAAGTGGGATGACTCTTGGCAGTGGGCTTCATCGAGAAACTCAAATACCCATGGTGGTTATCTAATGTAGTCCTCGTAAAAAAGCCAAATGGAAGTTGGAGGATGTGCGTTGACTACACTGACCTCAACCATGCGTGTCTGAAAGATTGCTACCCCCTGCCAACGATTGACCAGCTGGTCGACTCGACAACTGGGCACGCTTGTTTCTCGTTCATGGATGCCTTTTCCGGCTACCACCAGATCCAGATGGCACTGGAGGATCAAGAGCATACGGCTTTTCTCACCCACCAAGGAGCCTATTTCTACAAGGTCATGCCGTTCGGGCTGAAAAACGCCGGAGCTACCTACCAGAGGACGATAAACAAGATATTCGCCCATCAGATAGGGTGAAATATGGAAGTCTACGTTGATGATATGATCGTAAAAAGTCGGTCAGCATCAACCCACTTAGCTGACCTGACTGAGACATTCGCCACGCTGAGAAAATACGGGATGCGCCTCAACCCGGCCAAGTTTGTTTTTGGCATGACTTCGGGCAAATTCCTCGGGTTTATCATACACAAAAGGGGAATTGACGCTAACTCGGAGAAAATCCAGACGATCATTGACATGCAAGCTCCCCGAACGGTCAAGGAACTGCAACGCCTTAATGGGAGGCTTGCAGCTCTATCTCGGTTTCTGTCCCGATCGGGGGACAGATGCCTCCCCTTCTTCCGAATCTTAAAGGACCCAAGAAACTTCCGGTGGACGGCGGAGTGCGAGGAGGCCTTCGCACATTTAAAGCGGCATTTGTCCACCCTGCCTCAACTCGCCTCGGTCTCTGATCGGGAAAAGCTCTACATCTACTTGGCGGCGCCTCAATGCGCGGTAAGTTCTGTGGTAGTCAAGGAGGCCTCCGGAAAATAGTTTCCGGTATACTACGTCAGTCACGTTCTACAAGGACCAGAAGAGCGTTACCCGCCCATAGAGAAGCTAGCGCTGGCGCTCGTCCTCACGGCCCGAAAGCTGCGTCCCTATTTCCAAGCCCACACGATCTAAGTAATGACGGACCAACCGCTAGGACAGGTTCTGTCGAAGTTCGACGTCGTAGGACACCTCCTCAAATGGTCGGTGGAGTTGTCCGAGTTCGATCTGCAGTATAAGCCGAGGGTCACCATCAAAGCGCAGGCCCTAGCCGACTTCATATCGGAGTTAACTTATCCGGATGCGCAAGCCCCTGAACAGGAAAAGGTCGAGTGGATCCTTCGGGTTGATGGGTCGTCCGGCTCGAAGGGCACGAGAGCCGGACTCATATTGGAGGCCCCCGATGGACACTCGTTCGAGCGCTCTTTCCATTTCGGCTTTGAAGCCACTAACAATGAGGCAGAATATGAAGTACTCCTAGCAGGTCTCAGGCTGGCAGACGAGATGCAGGTAGGAGCTGTACACGTCCTCACCGATTCACAACAGTCGCCGAGCAACTCAGCGGAGAATACCAAGCTCGGGATCCCATCATGTCCAAGTATCTGATGGAGGTAAGAACCATGGCTGCTAGTTTTCCTCGCTTCACGTTATCTAGAATTCGCAGATGCCAAAACGAGCGGGCAGACACATTGGCGAAGTTAGCTTCGAGGTCGGTCTTCGGGGAGCACCCCGAGGTTGAGGAGCTTCCCTGCCGGGCTGTGGCCATCGTGGGGATAGGGGAACCAGGCGCCCCGGTCACATGGATACAGGAGATGCTTAGGTACAAGCGAGATGACGTCCTTCCTACTGACAGCGGCGCGGCACGACGTCTTCACCGAACCCAAGCCTGGTATTGCGAGATCGGCAACCAGCTTTACAGAAGGTCATTCTCTCGCCCTTTGTTACGATGCTTAGATCCCGACGAGACACAGTCGGTCCTCGCCGAGGTCCACGACGGGATCTGTGGGGAGCACATGGGCGGCAGAGCCTTGGCGTTCAAGATATTGCGTCAGGGCTACTATTAGCCCACATTACACCGAGACGCCAGGGCATACGTACGGCGGTGCGATGCGTGTCAGCGCCACGCTCGAACCCCCCAGCACCCGGCAGTCCCGCTTTCCCCCTTGGATTGTGCCTGGCGTTTTACGCAATGGGGAATGGACCTCCTCGGTCCTTTTCCCCTGGCGGTCGGACAATGAAAATACCTCATTGTCGGAGTCGACTACTTCACCAAATGGGTGAAGGCCGAGCCGCTGGTGATGATCACATAACGACAAGTCGAGCGGTTCGTATGGAGGAACATCGTGACCCGATTTGGCCTACCTAAGTCCATTATCACCGATAATGGAGCTCAATTTGCAAGTGCCCGTTTCAAGGAATTCTGCGCAACCTATCGGATACAATTGAAGTTTAGTTCGGTAGCCCACCCCCAGACCAATGGCCTCGCGGAAGTGACCAACCGGTCGATCCTGAATGGACTCAAGAAGAGGACCCTCGCAGCCCGATCGAACTGGGTCGATGAATTACCGAGTGTCCTATGGTCCTTGCGGACTACCCTTAAAACAGCATCCGGTGAATCTCCTTACAGTCTAGCATTTGGGACGGAGGTGGTTTTGCCAGCCGAGGTAGTCATCCTTACCCCCCGGGTGGAAACCTTCGAAGAAGCATCGTCGGCTGATGGAATTCGAGCCGGATTGGACCTGCTCGAAGAACGCAGAGCCGACGCCCACCTGAAGACTTTGTCTTACAACTGGAGTGTCGCCAAAAGCTACAACAAAGGAGTCCGCCCCCGACCCCTCGGATTGGGAGACTTAGTCTTACGTAAGTCTGAAGTGTTTGATCCGACCCACATGCGGGGCAAGCTTGCCCCTAAGTGGGAGGGACCTTATCGCATTACCAAAGTTATCCGATCGGGCATGTTCCAGCTTGCGACGATGTCGGGACGACACATACCGAGGACATGGAACGTCTAGAATGTTAGGAAATATTTTATATAAAATTCCTGTAGAGGTGAAATCAAGTAGTAGCAGAAAGGGAACTTTGATTAATCAAAAGTTTCGAGTACAAAACAGACCCTCACAAAAGGGGTACACATGATTAGCAACAAAAACAAAACAGAAAAAAGGCCCCTAAGACTTTGCGCCCTCCAAGCTATCGTCAAAAGGGACCTCCTCGGGCATGTTTACCTCCAGGTCCGCAGGACAGGAGGTGAACGGGTCCTCTTCGACCTCGGAACCCGGAGGGCACGCCGAAAGCGAGCCAAGGCGATCTTATATCCATACTCATAGGATACTTGGCCCGTCCGATTCAGACCAAGCTGAAACCCCTCGGACTTCTTATAATTCTCGATCACCTCCCACTCCCTCTCTGGTCAAAGGCGTTTCTCCTCGGCAAGGGCTTCCGAGGAGGTCTTGGCCTCAGCTTCTGCCGAGGCCAGCTTTGCGGCCAGATCCGATGCCTCCATCTTGCGCAGGCGGTTCTCCAACCTCTCCACCCGCAGCAGCTTCTGTAGGTTATCAGAAGTCGACTTCTCGACCTTAAGCTCGGTGTCGAGACGGGCCACCTCCGCGTCCAGTTCGGACGCCCGCTTCTTCGCCGTCGCGACCACCTCGAGGCCGGAGCCAACTCGGACTTCCTCCAACTGGCGGCGCAATTCGGAGTTGCGCTCGCAAAGACCCCTGATGATCCGACCAGCATCGCGCGTCCGGTCCATCAAGGCGGTGGTATAGTGGAGGTTCTGTAAAGACAACGGGGTTAGGACAGAACTAATAGAGAAATTAAATAAGGGTGAGAATGGACGGCGCTTATTCACACCAGCGACTTGGTTGATTTAGCAAGGAAGGCCTCCGAGGGGAGCGTGTACAAGTCCCGAGCTATATCGGGATGAAGCGCCCCCCGGAGGTATACGGCCGATGGGTTTCCCCCTACCCACACTTTGTCCCTGCGGGACATTCCACCCCAGCGGGCGACCAGAGGGTCGCTCGCTTCCCCCGATGGGACCTCGCCCATCACCCGTGCGAGAAAGGGCTCCTCCCTGCCCGACGGAATCCGGCATAGGTCCCTTACGGTTGGCGGGTGGAGGTTCTTCCTAGTTGTCGCCTGACTGGGTCCAGCCCCCTCCAGCAATGAGGGCGCTCCCGAGCGGTCAGCCTGCTCGTCGGTCGCGTCCTCGGGTCGGGACGCCGGCGCCTTAGGCCCCTGGGCACTCGTAGCTCTTGCCTTCTTGTTCTACCGTCCCTCCTCGACCTCCAGTGGGGAATCTTTCTCCCCTCGCTTCGGGGCAGGTGTTGGACGAGGGGACGAACCAGTCGAAGTCCGCCCACCGCGAAGCGCCCGCAAGTTCACCATTTCTGCAGAGGATGAGGAATCAGTTAGGATTAGATAAATGTCATGGACACATGGGTGACAAACAATGCAGACCTACCCCGAGGGCACGGGCTGAGTCCCGCCTCAGCCAGCCATCGTTCCGTCATGTTGCGGATGACTTGAGAGGATGGAAGAATTTCCCTCAATCTATCCAGATTTTGGCGCTCTTCGGCGCTAAGCTTAGGGGCCGTATTATCGATGATCCTTGTGGACCATCGGACCCTGAAACCCTAGTCTTTTTCACAACAGACATAGAAGAATCTGCTCTTCCACCCTTTATTGTTGGTCGGAGCCCCGCCAACTCGGAAGCCCGCCCGGGTAGCTAGGAAGTATCCCCCCGACCCCTTGAAAAGGCGAAAATAGGAGAGAAAAAGATTGCAGGTCGGGGTGATGTTGGCGTGGTGGCATTCCCCCAAAAACGCCATCAGGTAACGTCAGGAGTTCGGCGTCACCTGCGACGACGAGATTCGCCACAGGGAAAGATAGGAAACTATGACAGGGTGCAGGGAAAGATGCAGGCCTGCCTCGAGGGCGTCAAGGGTCAAGGCAAAACCTTTAGGGATGGGATCATAAGCCCGCTGCCCCATCTCAGGGGCTATGAGGATGTAATCCTCCGGGATGCTGTAGCGTTCCCGGAGGGTCCCCAATGAGGAACCGCCCACGGTGGAGTCTAGATCGTGCGGCCACATTAGGGCCTCGAGCGCACGAGCCGCCTCCCCATCGGAAGAACGGTCTGGAGGCGGAGAAGGTAGCGAACTCGGGGCACGTACGGAGACGAAAGAGGAGGAAGAGGAAGAAGTAGAGGAGGAAGAAGTGGGAGAGGAAGTCATTTCTTACTGACCTCTGACAGAAAAATCGACTGAAAGGAGGCAAGGGACGCCAGAGCTAAGGAAGATGGTTCAGAAGAGAGAAACGGCAAGACTCGGGGCAAAGAACTCCGCTGGTAAAAAATGCTGGGATATCGCAATGCGCGCTACTTAAAGACGGAAATCCCATCGAAAGGGCTCTACCCCTTCGTTATCCGATGAGGGCGGCAGCGCACTTCCCCCCCACATCACATCGGGCAGTCCAAAGGATGGCCCGATATTAATGCGGACGTGACGCGGCGATCACCCAAGTGGGCAACTTGGGCGGCACTTTAATGACACCTTGGTTCCCGTGACTTCGTGTGTGCGACCGGTTTTCGAGATGGCGCGAGGGCCGAAGGACTCTTCGCTGCCCTCACTTCCCGAGCGACTGATCGATGTTTCATTTCCGAGTGACGGCTCGATGTTTATTCCCGAGCGGCGGCTCGATGTTTCATCCCGAGCGGCTGCTCGATGTTTCATTTCCGAGCGACGGCTCGAGGTATTAATTCCGAGCGACTGCTCGATGTTTATTTCCGAGCGACGGTTCGGTGAACCTCATTCCGAGCGGTGGCTCGATGTATTAATTCCGAGCGGCGGCTCGATGTTTCATCCCGGCGGCCGATCGATGTTTCATTTCCGAATGGCGGCTCGATGTTCATTCCCGAGCGGTAGCTCGATGTTTATTCTGAGTGACGACTCAAGGTATTAATTCCGAACGGCTGCTCGATGTATTAATTCCGAGCGACGGCTCGATGTTTCATTGCTCGATGTTTCATTTCCGAGCGGCGGCTCGATGTTCATTCCCGAGCAGCAGCTCGATGTTTATTCCGAGCGGCGGCTCGAGGTATTAATTCCGAGCGACTGCTCGATGTTTATTCCCGAGCGGCGGTTCGGTGAACCTCATTCTAAGCGGTGGCTTGATGTATTAATTCCGAGCGGCGGCTCGATGTTTCATCCCGAGCGACTGCTCGATGTTTCATTCCCGAGCGGCGGCTCGGTGAACCCAAACACGAACAATGACTCGAAGTCCCTATTCCCGAGCAATACCTCGATGCTCTATCCCCGAGCGACAGCTCGGTCAACCTGTCCCCGAGCGACAGCTTATTCGCCAAAGCCGGTTCCGTAGGAGGGGCTGTCTTCGGGGGGGGGCAGTATTATGGGCAATAAAAGTAATGTGACGCGGGCCCCCTGCGGTTTGCGTCGGGGTGACATCACAGCCCCTCCTGCATTCGACTGTGGCAGGGGTTGACTCGCAGACATCGCCCGCCTCTGCTCTTCCCCGGTTCCGCAGGAAGCCGGAGCACGACATCGGGCCATTTAATCTGGTTCGTACGACTCTCCCAGATGCAATCAAAGATGTATCAGTCTTCCGATCCTTATAAGCCATCGGAAGCCACGGTAAAAAGGGGCCCTCTCAAACTCTAAAAAAAGACTCTCTCTTCTTCCTTCGATCGCTCAGACTGACTTGAGCGTCGGAGGGGTCGGGCGGAGAATCCTCCGACCCAACCTTTGTGCAGGGACCGGAGCCGACGGCGACGACCTCCGGCGCAGTCCATCACCTTTTCCCTTCCGCCATACGGGATCCGATCGGTGAACCACCCTCTCGCCCGATCCGAACCTTACCGCGACGACCCCGGAATCACGGTACTGAAGCCGTCCATCCCGAGGTCACGGTAAAAAGTTGTTTGCTTCAACATCTTACTCTTTTGTTCTACCATACCAAATCTAATGCATACGTTAAAACAAACAGTAAGCAAACTATATTTCTTCTACCTTTCTACCACACTGCAGGAGACCTCCTCATGTGCCTTCTGAGCTCTGCAGGCAGAGAGCAGCAAGCAGATCATTAATTAGAACATGAAACAGCCATATGCTCCCTGTCTGCCACTTTCAAGAAAGGTCAGTACTGCCAGATGATGGCTCATTTAAGAGAATCATCCATTCTGCACAAGGTTTTCTTAGTCTTGTATTTTGATCTCAAAAGAAACTATGCATACATCTTCTTCTTCTTGAATTTTGCTGCATCGAGAAGAAGCCATAGGAGGAATTAAGTGCAGAGTATACATATCACATCTTTAGCATCCATTTCCATCTCCAGATCCACAACAGACCAAGATTCCTGACGTGATAAGTTAATTAACACAGTTTGGTTTGATTCCTTTAACTTTATGCTTTAAATCTGAGATCCTTCTTTGATTAAATTTATGCACCAAATCCTAGTTCCTCAATCCGGGTTGTCAAGTGCTGATGATATTGGGCTGCTAGAGAAAATAATTGATTGGATTAGGCTAATTCAAGATGATCTCCTAAACAATGCGAGTGAATATTAGAGAGAAAAAGAAATGCCTGAAAAGAAAAAATCTCAGAGGAAATATCTGAAAAGAAAGTGATCAAGAGGAGATAAAGATGGATGTGATCGAGGTTTATCCTCAAGTCCAGCTCAAGATTTTCCAGCAAGTCTGTGTTTGTCTTTCATATTCATCATTCAATGGTGAAGATTGTGAGCATGTAGTTCAGTGTTGACTGGAAAAGAAGCTCTTGTGTTCTCATCATTTGTCTGGTGTTGACTAGAAAATAAGCTTCCCCTGTAGATCATGTTGACCTCTGGAGCTCTCTGTATGCAATGCGACTTCTCAGCTAACATGCTACTATTGACAGCCTAGAAAAGTTGATCTGAGATAGGAGCCATGACATTTCAGCAACTAAAATTTGTATATATTTGAACTACTTCCAATAACAACTACAAAAATTCAATTAATTATCTCCAACTTGAGTTGAGAATTTCACATTCATTATCTCTAGCTAAAAAGATATTATTGCCCTGATTACTTCAAACAAAGGTGTGTAATGTTCAGGTCAGGCAGCTCAGAGAACTACTATGAATTAAGATAGATCTGATTCTAGTGCATGATCAAAATTTTTTAAGGTCTTTCTATTTGTGGCTTATATAGATCTGGGGCGAGTTGATATTTGGTCTTTCTAAGGGTGGCGCAAAGATCCAGCTCAAGTCTCATGGCATAGTTGATATGAATTGAGGAAAAGGGGGAGAAGATGATGTGGACAGTGCTCTTGTTTGAGCAGAGGGGCTAGTAGGCAAGAGATGTCAACGATTCATGAGAAACAATCACGTAACATTTAATATTAAAGCTGCACATTGCCCAGAAAAAGCCCCTCTGGGGCTGGCCAAAACATATCTGCGGATCCTGCACAATTTGGACAAGGCGGGGAAATCTAGAATTGTAACACTTCCGGGTGAACACTCGCGTTTCTACATTTATAAATGGTAAGAGTTTAATACCAAAAGACCGAGGCGCCGCCGGATGAAAATGATCCATTTTAAATTTGAAGATGAGTTTGGATGAAATTGAAAACCTATTTATAAGATGTGAGGATCGAGATGTAAAATTCGAGGATCTACTTCAAGTAAAATTTGGAGGACTTAATGAAAATATCGGCGACCGCACAAGGACTAAATTGCGCCGGGATGTAAAAATAACAAACCGCCACCCTTTAAGACTTTCTGCGCTTCGAATGAAAATGGTCGAAGGCACCACTAAGACCGAGAAGACCGAAGGGGATGTAAAGAGAGTAGAAGATAAGAAGAAGCCGCCGAGAGGATAGGAATGGTCGGCATTTAGGGTTCTTGGAAGCCGCTCAATACTTTTCATTGGGAATCGAAATTGCGTGCCGCCAAGTTAGGCTTGGGTGTTCTAACCCCATCCCCATTTAGTCGTTTGATCCGAGATGATGTAGGTCTAGGTATGCATGGTGATATTTTGTCGAGGATTGAAGTTTAATAAGCCTTTGATCTTTAAATAGCAATTGATGACACTCTATAACTTTTTTTTCGAATCTGGAGTTTCTTTTCAAGATCCTCTCTCCTTCTTGAACCTTCTTCCTTGGCCTCTATAACCCTCGCCACCCTTCAATGACTTTTTCACCATAGGTCGAGAAAAAAATAAACTTCCTCTCCGCTTCTTCCTCCTCTATTTCTGGTATATCGCTTCTTCCTTTCTTCCCCTTGTCTGAATTTGGAGTTCAACCTTCCACCTTCTCTAAACTTCTTTTGAAGGAGGTTGACCCTATAGAGGCCCTCTGTACGATGAAGATTCCACCCTTAGTGGTTCCTCCTAGGGATCCTTGGGCATTCTATAGCATCCCGGAGGATTACATAACTAGCCCCACGAGGTGAACAGCGGGCCTATGATCCAACGTCCCTAGGGGATAAAATTGACCCTTGATGCCCTAGAGGTAGTCTCGTAAAGCTCCCTCTACACCCCGTCATAGTTTCTTGCCTTTCTTTATGGCGAAATATTTGGGGTCCCAGTGACGCCAACTCTGGCGCTATCTTGGTGTTTTTGGGGAATGTCATTACTATGCGTCACCCTGTAAAACCAGAAATTTTTCTCGTGTTTCGCCTCTTGAGGGTCGGGGGATATTTTTAGCCGCTTCGACCAGGAGAGTCTGGAGCCCCTACAAACAATAAAGGATGGAAGAGATTTTTTATGTCCGAAAAAGGATTGGGGTTTGGAGTTCGTGGTCAAGGGCCATTGAAATGACACGAAATTTGAAGAGCGTCAATACTTGGAGTAAATTCTTCCTCCTCTCGTGCCATGCAATATGTCAGAACGATGGCTGGCGAAGCGGGACTCGGCCAGAGCTCTCGGGGTAGGTCTGCCTCATTCATTGCATATGTATTCGCAACATTTTTCGGCGTCATCCGGTTCATCGTTCCTTGCGAAATGGTGAACTTGCGGGCACTTTAAAGCCTTTTCTTTCGGTTGAGCTGTTCGTCCCCACGTCAAATCCTTGTCCCAAAGCTATGGGGAAAGATTTTCACGGTGGTTGAAGCATTGAAGAAAAAGTCAAGGTCGTGGGTGCCCAGGATCCGGGCACCGGCTTCCCATCTGAGGCGCGCAGCGCAGCGGCGCTTTACCGGGAGCACCCATTCTGCCAGAGGCCGGGCCGGGCCAAATTATTGTTCACAGGAAGAACCTTTGCCCGCCAACAGTAAGAGACTTATGGGATTCCGTCAGGCAGGAGGACCTTTCTTGTTCGGGTGATGGGAGATGTAGTAAAGGGACCCTTTAGTTGACCTTTGTTGGGGAGGGTTGTGGTGGGGACAAGGTATGGGTTGGGGGATGCCCTCGGCCCTACCTCCGGGGCGCTTCATCCGATATAGCTGGATTTGATGACGCTCCCCTCGGAGGCTCTAATCGCCAAGAGCCAAGTCGGTGATGTGGGTAAGTGAGATCCCTTGATACCCCTCATTAGCTTTTTCTTAGTGTTGTTTTTTGTTTGTGTTTCTTGTGAACCTCCATTACACCATCGATGATCGAAAGGATGATCGATCGGGTCATGACATCTCTGCGAGCGAATTCGTTATTTGTTCGGTTAGAGGAAGTCCGGTATGCCGAGAGATCGGCGGCCGAGAAAGCAGGCACCGATTTGATATAGGTTTCATATTGTCTTGAGTGTCGCGAACTCATCTTTCGCCAACCTACCATTATCACGGATGGATAAGCTCTGGAAACCGCCCGGAGGCCTCTACCTTTGTTAAGGCGGCCGAATTAAAGCCAAAGCTTCCTCGGAAGCGAATAAGAGGACGTCTCCGACCGAAAGGGAGCGGAGGCGATTGACGCTGAAAAGTAGGGGTTTCTTCTCGATTTGGACCGGACCCGAGTATTATGAATATGGATACAAGGTTGCCTTGGCTCGCTTAGAGCGTGCCCTATGGTTCCATATTGAGGAGAACCCTTCACCTCCGCCCCGAGGATCGGAGGTGAATATGCCGAGAGATCCCCTTCGATGATAGCATAGAGGGGGCGAGCTCTTAGGGATATTTTGTTTTGTGTTAGCTTTTGACCATGTGTACCTTCTCCTTTTTAAGGATGAATTTTGTATTTGAAATTTTAGTAATCAAATGTTAGTGTTAGTCTTTGATTTGTCGTGAAAACTTTATACAAAGTATTTCTTGAGGTTTAGTGAAATGTCCTTGGCACATGTTGTCCCGACATTGTCGTAAGTTATGTTACGTATAAAGGTCGGATGACCTTGATGATGTAAGGCCCCTCCCACTTAGGCGTGAGTTTGCCTCTAAATTGGGTCACTTATCTCAACCTTACGTAATACTAAGTCTCCCAACCCGAGGGGTCGAGGGTAACTCTTTTGTTGTAATTTCTAGCGATTTCCTCACTTGTAAGACAAGGTTTTTAGGTGAGCGTCGGCTATTGCGTTCTTAGTCTAATTGGCTCGAACTCCCTCGAGTCGGTTCTTGAAGGCTTCCACCCGGAGTGGAATGATCACCTCGGTTGGTAGAATCGCTTCGCGTGCGAACGCCAGATTTACGGAATTCCCGGCGTTTTCGGGGTGGTTCGCAGAGACCATGTGATTTCGTCGACCCAGCTTCGGGCTCTGATTGTTCTTTTCTTAAGCCCATCAAGGATCGATCGGTTTGTTACCTCGTGAGACCATTGGTCCGAGGGTGGGCCACAGAGCTAAACCTCAATCAGTATCCGGTAAGTTACGAATTCCCTAAACTAATGAGTACCATTATCGGTGGTGATGATGATTCGGGAGGCGAATCGAGTCGATATTCCTCCACACAAATCGCTTGACTTGATGCGGCGTGATCATCGAGGTGGTATCGAGCTGATCCACCCATTTGGTGAAATAATCGACTCACGATAATGTATCTCGTTGCCCGATGGGGAAATGGCGAGGAGGTCCATCCCCCATAAAGCGCAATCAAAGAGGTTTGCGGGGTGTTTTTCGGGCATATTTAGAGATTCGATCAAAATTCACGGACTTTTTGGTTTTTTTTGGAAGCGCAGAATGCGTATCACCGCAAAGGTCATCCCGAAATCTCAATAATCCCTTAGGACCTGCAAAGAGAAGACGGAGATGAGAAAATTGAGTGGATATGAAGCCACTTTAGTAAACACTTTATACCAATGTACATTCCAACAATGGATATCACAAGCTCGTAAGTACTTGCACAACAAAGGTATAGATTTGGACTACAGGACTTCGAATTCTATTACAAGTATTCCTCGACGCATACTTTATGGACAAGCCTACAATGGCTGCCAAACTCACTCAAATATGGGCATTTTGCCTTTGGCAAGCCCTTTACAAGCTTTACATTATATGACAACCCCAAAGGTACACGGACAAGCATAAGCATTGGACCGAACAAGCGTTTAGAGAAATTTTGTCCGTGACATTTCCCCACTTAATCCTTCGACGTCCTCGTCGAAGCCTTTTTCGACGCTACCTTCTTTTCTTTGTTGGATCTTCGATCTTCGCTCCCGCTGCGATCGCCCCTTGAGCTTCCATTTGTTCTCCGCTTGTTGTTGAGTCGTCGAACTTTAACGTGAGCCTTCAACTTAGAAGACGACTTTTGTGGGGTTAAAAGTTTCATGTCTTGATATGGTTCTTGCGATTGATTCAGATGAAGGAAAAGACCATCTTTGATATGTTCTTCAAATTCTTCTTGTCTCTTGAATGGATAGATGCTTTGTTGGAGCTTTAACGAGTATCACCTCGCAACCTTTGAAATTTTTAGGTCCTTCCTCCAAAATTTGCCCATCGAATCTTCTTCCACTTAGTTGTCTTGAGGGTCTTTGATGATGAGCTCCTCTAGATAAGTAAGGAGTTTGAGGGGAGTTCCGCCCATTCTCTTGGGAGTTGAGAAGGCAAAGGTTACTTATCTTCGCGCCTCCTCGAGTTAGTTCGAGGTGCATGGAAAGTTCTTTGGAATTTCCTGCTCTTAGCTTGAAAAAGATTTGAAGTGTTTGCAATCATGAGCAAGAGTAGTATGTGATTCACCTTTTTCATGAAACGGAATGCAAGAAGTTAACTGAACTTGAGAGTAAGTAACGATAGGAGGGTAAAGATTGTACCGCCTTCTCCATCATTTACGTGGCGAGACTCCTCTAGAGTAGAAGGTACCACAAGCGTCTTGTTTCGATCCATTATGGTCATGCACTCTTGCAAAGTCCTTCACTCACGGCTATCTTGATGGAAAGTCTGTTGACATTGGTCTTACGAAGTTCTCGGCCTTCGCCTTGACCTTGTCTTGGTACATGGAGTTGCCAAAGCATTCTCCTCCTCCACGGCCCATATCAAAAGTGCTCTCCTCTAAGAGAAAAAGGAAGATGACTCCCCGGAAGTCCCGCCTCGGCGATCCATGCCCATGCTACGAGTATGGCACTACTATCACTTGTCTCGCATCTACATCCCTTCTTCATGATCGGTAGATGCCTCGAAGGTATTGACACTCATGAGTTCACCTTCAATAAAAATGCGATATTTGTTTGAGTCCTCTTGGACTCGTCATTGCTTCCACGCCCTATTCACCCATTTTGCTTCAACATTTGAGTGTTCGTACCTAGCTCCGCTGTCGATGGGATTGCAACTCCCATGTATGGCCACCGCCACCATGTTGCAGGATTTGACCATTCTTTGATAGCTTCAAACTTGATATATCGGCCTTGTCCCTCGATTTCCCTTAGCGAAAGTGAGAACAGTAGTTCCACTTTCCGATTTGACCTCTTAGAGATCCCCAAAGGACTCCTGGTATTTGATCTGAACTTGGCATGGAGTGCATCTTCCTATCGATGTCCAAGGCTTCCATTCAATTAACAAAGTGATCGGAAGACCTTTGCCTACCATGGAATGCTTGAATCCATAGCTCTTCTTACCGTCGTGTTGTTCAGGGAACTTGGAGCTCCTTATGCCTCTTTATCTCCAGATGACCATGTCCCTCATCAGGTCTTGTGTGTCGATTTGCCAAAAGGGTTGTTTTTTGATCCTATATCGTAAAGGCCATTCTGGTGACATCTCAACTAAATGAACTGTGGTATGTTAAAGAGATATCTCCATGTGATGGACTCGCCAACACATGACTTGCCACCGATTACCACTTCTTTGAGGGATCGGTCCACCCATCGGGTTGTTATTGAAGCCTAGCTCTAGGACAATCCATATCTAAGCCTCCTTTAGAAGTCTCTCCTCGAGTTGAAATAGGGCACCATTGAAGATCCTGGGAGCCCCTACAAGAGTTGTCTAGATAAGGGTTTCCTCATGGCAACTTGAATAGTAACATGTGGCATATTCTTCAAGAGTAGCTATTAGTTAAGATCCTCTTGAAGGATGGGCCTTTTGACCAACTTTGCCTCGACTAAGCTGCAATTAGAATCTCCACCATTAAAGATAAGATGCCTCGAAGCTCCCTTCCAAGGATCAAGATGACTTGCTCCATTGATCAATGGTGCGACATGAGATTATTCTCGGCAAGATCGACCTCGTGTAAGGAAAGCACCAAGCCTCGGGCTTATGTTATCGTCTTGAAAATCAAGAAGGATTTGGGTACTTCACCAAAACGCTTTAGAAGCATTGGATTAATGGTCACGCCCACCATTCCTTGGTAATGACCCCCTTTGAGTCGAACTAATCGGCTCTTAGTGTGCCTTCATGGTTGCCCTGGATGCTCCCCCACTTGATCTCACTTTCCACCACGCATTGGATTCTGCGTAGATCATGCGTGATTCACCGATGATATCCTAGTATATTCAAAGAGTACTCAAGAGATTCATGAAGAACATTCGAGAAGCGGGACTTATCCCATATTAAGAGAAAAGCAACATCTCTTGCATCCTTCCCTGCTGGAAGTTTAGTAACTATGACTGAATTTTGGTTGAAGGAAATGCCCTTTCTTAGCATTCACATGATTTCGTGGGTGGCATATGTGTTGATCCAAAGAAGGTGGAAGCAATAGTTAATCTTGGAAAGTACTGCAACAAAGAGAAAGTTTCAATGCTCCAATGACGGAGTTTCTTGGGATGGCCACGGTTATCCACGTACAAGATTTGTGAGGGATTTTCTGAGTTTGCAACTTTCCTCACCTCACTAAAGCTTTGCACAACTTTTCGAAGAATATGAAATTTGAATGGGGTGATGATTGTGAGCACCAAAGTTTCCAAGAGCTAAAAAGAAGTTTTGTCAATGTCGAGCCCCTATTCTCACTATTTCAAGTGGTAATGAGGGATTCTTCTTAGCTTATCCTCGTGTGATGCTTCAAGAAAGGGCATGGGATGTGTTCTAATGCAGCTTGAAGGAAAGGTAATTGCTTATGCTTCTAGACAACTAAAGAGTTATGAAGTGAATTATCCAACTCATGATCCTGGAATTAGCAGGAGAAGAGAAATCATCTTTGCTCTAAAAATTTGGAGACATTACTTATATAGGGCTTAACATTTGAAATGGATTCACAAGCTCGATCACAAAAGTCTAAAGTATATTTTTACTCGAAAGAGTTGAATATTAGGCAAGTAAGATGGATAGATACTTTATGGAAAGATTATGATTGTACCATCCATTATCATTTTGCCTTTGGTAAAGCCAATGTTTAGATGATGCGCTTAGTAGAAAATCTACAAGCTTTATGGCTAGTCCGATTGTGAAACAATGGAGGTTCTTAACGTGGGAAAATTTGACGATTTTGACATGAGGAAAGGGCAAAATTCAATGATGTTGATGGATTCTATTCAAGTGACCAACCTCGATCTCATGCAACAAATTAAAGAAGGGCAACTACAAGATCCACATTTAATATAATCTAGAAATGAAGTTGAAAAGGGATTGAAGCCAAATTTTAAAATTTTAGAGGATGGCCTCTTGAGATTTGGGGATAGAGTATGTGTTCCCAATGACCATAGTATATCAAGAATTAACCTCGATGGAGGGTCACAATTCAAAATATACCTTGCATCTGGGATTCTGGTAGCGTAAAACGGGAAAAATGTAGAGATCTCAAAGTCATTATTGGTGGGAAGGCATGAAGAAGGAGATTGCAATGTATGTTTGAAGTGTTTGACTTGTCAGATCCCAATCAAATCAAAGCAGAACATCAAAGACCTGGAGGTTTGTTTGCGCCTTTAGATATCCCTCGAATGGAAATGGGAATGTGTTACCATGGACTTTGCTTTTAAGACTACCTAACCTCTAGGAAGCATGATCAATGTTTGGGTCATTATTGATAGGTTAACCAAATCGCACATTTCTTACCAATCAATATGACTTATTCACTTGATCGACTTGTTTGATTTATATGTTGATGAAATAGTAAGACTTCATGGTGTTCCAAAGGAAATCATCTTCCGATAGAGACTCGGTCATTTCTTTCTAGATTGAAAATGGAGGAGATTACAAGAGTTTATGGGCACCAAGGTAAAGTTTAGCACCGCCTATCACTCAAGCATGACTAACGAGATGGCTCCGGGAGCGCTGAAGCTTTGATGGGCGAAAGTGTAAGAACGCCTATATGTTGGGAGGAAGTTGGCGATAAAAAGTTGTTAGCAGGGCGGATAAAGTACATGCGCGAGAGATTACCTGAAAAGATCCAAGTTATAAGAAAAGGCTAAAGACATTTGCCAGATAAAAAAAAGAGCTAGGGCTACGATCCTTCCGTTCGACGAAGAAATATTGAGTTTCAAGCAGGGGATTTTGTATTTTTGAAGATTCCCTCTCTAAAGTATGCGAGCAAGATTTGGGAAGAAATGAAAATTAAGCCCAAGGTTTAGGCGACCTATTTGAAATCCTTGCAAAGAATTAAGGTTCTCTGCGAGGTGGGTGATCCGATTGTCTTACCACCATCATGTAGGTCGATCCATGATATTTTTCATGTTTCAATGCTTAGATATGTGCATGATCCTCTCATATCATAAATTATGAGCCGATTGTGATTGATAAAGACTTATCCTATCCGGAGGAGCCCACTCAAATTATTGATAGGAAGGATAAAATCTTAAGGAAGCGGGCATCCCTCTTGAATAAAGTGATATGGAAACATCATTCGGGAAGAAACAACTTGGGAGCTGGAGGAGGAAATGAAGAGAGCTTATCCTCATCTTGTCATTGATAGAGGTATGGTAAATTTAGAGGACTAAATTTTTTTAAAGGGGAGAGTATAACATCCTCGCATTCCTCGTTTCTACATTTTTGTTTTATAAGAGTTTAATAGCAAAGTTACTATCCATTTTAAATTTGATAGATGAGTTTGAATGAAATTGAAAACCTATTTATAAGATGTGAGGATCTGTTTGTAAAATTCGAGGACCTATTTGTAAAATTTGGAGGACTTAATTGTAAAAATATAACTCCACAAGGACTAAATTGCAAAATGTACAAAATAACAAATCCGGGGGGTTTAAGACTGCTCTCTGCCTTCGTTCCTAAGGAAACTGAGAAGGCAGCATACGTGGAGAAGAAAGGGAGAGAAAGAGAGAAGAAGAAGAGAAGGAGAATTGGGGATTTAGGGTTCTTGGGCTTAATACTTTTCATTGGGATCAAAATTGATCAAAGGCAAGTGTTCTAACCCCTTTCTACAGTTAGTTTGATCCTTATTCTCCTCCTAATCCTGAAAATTTTAGAGGATTGAAGTTTAATAATGATATTTCTGCAATTGATGCATCAAACAGTGAATCTGGATTTCTTTTCTAGATTCTGTCCTTTCTGCCTTATCATATCTATAACTCTCTGTACTAAATTCGTATTTATGCAAAATTAAATTCATACGAAAGTATACTGGTATATCTTCATTTTGAGACCAAGATGTATGAATTTGGAGTTCAATTGCCTATCTAAACTTCTGTTTGAATTGACCCTATAGAATCTGTAAAATAGAGATTCCGAGTTCTGACCTTTGGGCATTCTATCACTTGTAACTCACTGTGAACAAATCCAACAGTGATAAAATTAATCTTATTAGAAAGTAGACTCGTAAAGCTTTCCGTGCATACGGTATTCGAAATATTTGGGGTATAGATGCCAACTGAAATATTTGTTTAAGTCGACCCTATGCATTCTGTAAAACAGAGATGATGTTTTTGACATCAGGTCACTAAATTACTTATAACTTCTACGTGGGGACCTCTAATTCATACCAAATTTTGTTAATCCGAATCTAGATTGTTATATCGTTCAAATGACACTAATTTAGAGTGAATTGGAGCATATTTGGTTACTCAAATAACTCAGTAATTATACCTCTTTGATTCAATCCCAGGAGGAGGGGCGATAGATGGCTTTGGATTGAATGCTAGAAAATGTTGTCAAAGTTTGCGAGCTATTCTTGTTTTGTCCTTTTTGTTGAAACAATTCAGCTAAAGCCTTTTCTTTGTGGTTGAGCTGTATACTCTTGTTTCAAATCCTTGTATGCCTATGCTATTATTTTCATTTTACATTTGAATGCATTGTGAAAGAATATGGTTGGCTCCATCATAAAGATCGATGGAGGGTAGGCGAAAAGTTCGGGGCATCGGGTAGTCCGTATGTCGCTATGATGTGGGGACTATGTGGACCTCCAAATTATTGTTCCCCTTAGACTTCCGGATGTCCCTTGTACCTCGTCGGTGCAAGCGGAGGGATTGTTGGACCTTTGAATAAGAAATAGTAAAGGGATTGTTTGGACCTACTGCCGGGCTTAAATGGAAGGGATCGTCAGAAATTTAGAGCGGGTGAGATGGCTGCATGGGGGCGCTATCGGCTTCATCCAGGACGGGATGATGACTCTCCTCAGACGTGGGAGAAGGAGGAGGTCCCACTACACCCTCTTTGTTTTTGATATGATATCCAAAGCATTGTTTGTGTTATATGTGCACTTTGGACACCCTCTTAAAGTGAAGGTGTCGGGATCGTTGACATTTCGAGGTCGGCGGGTCATCCTTATTTATTTGAGGGAAGGAAGTTCTAAGAGATCACCCATGCACCATTGATATATTTCATATTGTCTTGTGTGTCATTGATATGCTCCAACTTGAAAACCATTATCACCGTGACCTAGGAATGCTCTAATTATTCCGAGGTCGTCATCGCGGTTACTCTAGGTTTGTTATGAATTAAATCGGGAAGAGAGTTGAATAAGAGGACATTCGTGATATCCTCGATATGATGATATATATGCCCGACCCCTCCGATCGCCTTGCATTTTGATCGGAGAATAAGGAAAGCTATTCTCCTTCCCTATGGATATGTTAGTGAGGCCCCTTGGACATGACTCTTATTATGCTCGGGCGATTGTTATATAATATTTTCGAGGTTGGCTTATCGGACTCTTGGGATGTTTAAACGGGGGAGGAAGGAAGATGATGCTAGAAGATTTTGAGTTGATCTTTAGTGGTTGATATGACGTTTTTGTTGTATAAGTATATTTTGTGTTTAATAAATGTCGAGGTGAACATTTCAGAACTTATATGTTATGTAAGGTTGAAGGACTTCTCATGTTAAAAATTGAAATTAAGTTTAAATGGTGTGATGATCACATAATCGTGTAGTAAAAATGTTAGCCCTGATTTTCAAACTATATGTGATGTTCCTCACTTGTGAACTTTTATGATTGGATATTGTTTAGTTGAATTGGCTTTGAAATTTAAAGTCTTGGAGTGATGTGGTATATTTGGTCTTTCTACTTGCAAAGATCCAGTCAAGTCTCATGGCTTAGTTGATATGTATGGGTTTTGGAGAGTATTTATGACATTGAATGATTGTTTGGAGTCCTCAAGTATAGGCAAAGGATCAACATTCTGAAACAATTTGTTGTTTGAATTTTAATATTATAAATTTCAAAAAAAAGGGAAAAAACCAAAACAAAAGCTTATTCTGCACAATTTGGAGAAGTTTCTGAATCTAGAATCAGGGTGAAGATGGCCGATTAGAATTTGAGTTCTGTGGAAGAAACACAAAGTAAAAGGTCTGCATGAATGAGCACAAACTTGCAATGGTCTGAAAGTCCACATGGATATTAATCATTAGGAACAACATTACTTCAGATGTTGTATAGCAGGAGCTTTCTTCTTGTTCTCCAATGGCATGTACATGCCAGAGAAAAAGAACCATCAGTTTGTCATGCATATCTTTTAGAATTCACCCCCTCAATTGCCATTTGGCTTCCTTTCACAGTGACTCAGAACCAGTTTCTGAGGAGAAAATGAAGGCCTCTTTGGGCCTGGAGAAGCTGAAATCAGCAACCATTTGAGTATTCATGTGAAGGATGGATCATATATATGTTGATGCAGCTTGGAAGTACCAATTTCACTAGTAATCACCAACAAGAACAAGCCCCAGCACTAAATTGATGAAATCATTCTGCATCTCTGACAATGCTCTCAAATCTCCCTTTCCATGTTCTCCAATAACACAAGCACAAAAGAACTTGGGAGATAGGAGAACACTAAATTCATCTTACAAGAAAACCATCTAATCTGAATGAGTATATACAACTGAGGAGCATCAAACAAAGATTCATTCTTTAAGTTTTCTCTCAAATTCTATTTTTATTTTCATATTATCTAAAGATGCAAGTAGAAAAGAACTCATGAACTAAAAAAACACTATATGTTGGTGTGCCTTTATGCCGTGGCAGCAGAGTTCGCACGGCTAGGTCTGGTCTCGGATGCCCTAGGTCGTCCTGGCAGATGTTCGAGCACGAAGTTGGTGTCAGGTCGAGCAGAGCTGGTCGGCCGCCTTCTCAGGCGCGGTTCTTCCTTTTGCTGGTCGGCTTGTCGCACACCATTAGTCCCTGCACATAGGTCGGGTCGGGATGGGTTTTTCCGACTTGGCCCCTCCAAAACTTAAGTTAGCATTATGTGAGAGGGAGATGAGTGTTTAAAAGGTCCCCCTCAAATGACGTCGGCCTGGGGGTTTATACAAACGAGGGGCCTGATAATTATTTGATTCCTTGATGGGCCATGGAGGCGCACTGTTCCATGCTTTCCAAGGTGACACTATTTCGTCCTGCGCCTGCACATTAGGAGGTGCCGCTCCAAACTTCCCGAGACGACGCTGCGCTATTCTAGTTGATGTCTGTTTTGGTACGGGTGCATGCTCGGAGGTGCTGCTGAGGCGACATCTCGAGCTTTCCAAGACGGTGCCGTGCCACTCCGAACAGCATCCGTTTTGGTACAGGCGCATGCTCGGAGGCGTCGCCGGGGATCGTCTTGAGCTTTTTGGGATGACACCATGCTACTATGAGTGCTAAGTCTATCTTCGTACGATCGAGGGATGTCAAGCTGCGTCGATATGACCTACCACCTTGGCTTTCATGACGATGTGACGGTAGAGTATCACCCATGAGAGGATGGCATCGGTATGCGCCCATCACTATCAAAGTTTCATCAAATCCACCAAGAGAAGAAATCTTGGTTCACGAGTCTACAAAACAAATGTCCATGTCCTCCAAATATGAAGCCATCGAAAAGACTCCCTACTACTTGTTCGACTTAATCTCATGATCAATCTTAAACCAGCACTGTTGTTTCTTATCTGGACAATCAATTGTCAGTATTAAATCATTTCCATCTTATGACAAACCGAATCCACGAACGGTCTCACTGTTCCTCACAGTTTTCTTGGCTCGAAGCAGCGGCATTGGAGGATCTGTAAATTTCAGAAAATTTTGTGTGATGTTGACATCGATGTAACACTACGTTGTCACTGTTATGAGAACAGTGGTGCGTGATGCCAACCTTCTGCCGATCTTTGTACCACATAATTGTCATGTCGTGGCAACAGTAGCAATAAGTCACTTATGGAACTACTGTGTTCATCATGTGCTGTAGTTTTCTCTCTTATTTGTTCTCCTAGACATTGAAGGGTTTGTGGCGTAGGCAACTTCGTGGAAACATCGCGTATCTGTTCTGTCCAAATAAAACAAAACGTTTTAACAATCGACAGGGGAGGCAACAAGTGACTCTCACGTGTAACATGACTCCATTCACCCTCGCACTCTTCCTGCCATCAGCGGCGCAGCCCCAGAACAAGCTACAGCACTGCCCACAAATGGCCGAGCTGAGCAAATTGCAGATCCGTGTGGGCTACTTCTCGACGGCTAACAAGTAGTCGGCCAGGGACTCATCTGCAAGTTGTACTCTGAACCCGGTGGCACAATTGATCCTCTCGTTCTTCACGTAGTGTTATAATAATTCTGTACCTTGCACCGTAATGCTTTTGCTGCGCAAAGAACTCAGGCTATAAAGCTTCAAGAATCCGAAGCTTTTCATGCACCTTGGGTGGCGCCTTGGAGGTAAACAAAGAAGATCCTTCCTTCCTCTGAGCTCCTCCAATGATCTTTCGACTCACCTGAGGATATAAAAGCCTTTCTCCTCATCTTTTGGAAACAAGGAAGCGTGTCCTGATGGCATTTGTGCTCTCAGATAACTTGAAGGCCTTCGTCAACACATCCTTCCTCCTCCTCTTGTGCTTCTTCTTGACATCCCATATCCGTTCTCCGACCACCTCCTTCCATGTCACGAGCACTCAGACCGCCAAGCCACCTGGCTGCGCCGGGCTTCACAAGATAAAAGACCATCATTCCAAGTGCCTCTACATCAAGAGCCATCACCCCTGCTTGTCTCAGGGCTATGTCAACTACCTCCAGCTTTACTACTGCCTCTGCGGCAGTCACCCTCCGTTTGGGTATGTGCTGCTGGCTCTGTGGCTTCTGATTCTGTTCTACTTGCTGGGCAACACGGCCTCGCAGTACTTCTGCTCCTCGGTGGAGAACCTGTCGAGGGTGCTCAACCTGTCTCCGGCCATTGCCGGCGTGACGCTCTTGTCGCTGGGGAACGGCTCGCCTGATGTGCTTGCCAGCATTGTCTCGTTCCGCTCGGGCTCCGGCGAGGTGGGGCTCAGCAGCGTCCTGGGTGGCGCCTTCTTCGTGTCATGCGTCGTCGTCGGCATCATCAACCTCTGCGCCGGCTCGTCCCCCCGCGCGGCGGCGGTGCGCATCGATCGCTCGAGCTTCATCCGCGACGTGTGCTTCTTCGTCGTCGTGCTGTCGTCTCTCTTCGCCATCCTGCTTGTTGGCAGGATCAACATCTGGGGTGCAATGGCCTTCACGTCCCTGTACTTCGTCTACGTCTCCATCGTGTCAGTGACGCACTTCTGCGGCGAGAAGTACGAAGACCTCGCCATGCCCATCCTGGAGAAGGAGGAGCTCAACGATCCGGTGACCGCGGCGAAGGAGGCGTGGCCCGAGGGCGAAGAAGAGGAGCCGCAGGACTCGGCAAGCTCCCTGATACTCAACTCCACGGCGTCGCAATACCTGAAGCGCTTCCTCTACCTCATGGACATGCCTCTCTACCTTCCAAGGAGGCTAACCATACCAGATGTATCAGAGGAGAGGTGGTCAAGGACGTACGCAGTGACTTCAGCCACACTGGCGCCCATCTTTGTGGCAGCGCTGTGGAACTCCAAGAGAGGCTCCAAAGAGAGTTTCACCATCTATCTCTATGGAGGCTTGGTGGGCATAGTTCTGGGGCTCATTGCACTGCACACCACCATGAAGGAGAGCCCTCCAAAGAAGTTCTTGTTCCCTTGGTTGGCAGGGGGGTTCCTGATGAGTGTTCTCTGGACTTACATCATTGCCGAGGAGTTGGTTGGGCTGCTGGTGTCCCTGGGTTTCATCTTCGGAGTGAGCCCTGGAATCTTGGGGCTGACGGTGCTGGCATGGGGGAACTCCATTGGAGACCTGATAGCCAATGTGGCAATGGCCACGAGTGGAGGTCAGGACGGGGCCCAGATTGCGATGTCAGGGTGCTACGCGGGGCCCATCTTCAACACACTGGCAGGATTAGGGCTATCCCTGGTGGTGTCAGCTTGGGCGGTGCACCCAGATTCGTTTGTGATCCCAGTGGGCAGTGCGCTGTTCGAGATCCTGGGGTTCATGATTGGGGGCTTGCTGTGGGCTCTGGTGATGCTGCCAAGGAAGGGGATGAAGCTGGATAAGGTGGTGGGAGTTGGCCTCTTGGTCATCTATTTCTGTTTTTTGTCTCTCAGGCTCTCCCAAAGCCTCGTGCTGGTGCAAGTAGTTTAAGCAGGCAATCGGCTCTCCGGGTGTTCTTCTATGTACTTGACTTGATGTAGGAGATGTTAGACTTTTGGTTTTGATCACCTGAACAGCTTATATTCTCTCTCTCTCTCTCTCTCTCTCTCTCTCTCTCTCTCTCTCTCTCTCTCTCTCTGTGGTAGAAGATATTAATCACATAAGATCACAATGCATCACTTTAATGTAAAGATCATAGTAACACTTTAATGAAAAGATCATAGTAGAGTTACAGGAACACTTCTGTTGCTTATTTGCTACAGATGAAAGAAGTACACAGCTTATACTCTCTCTCTCTCTCTCTCTCTCTCTCTCTCTCTCTGCGGTAGAAGAAATCAATCACATAAGATTCACAATGCATCACTTTAATGTAAAGATCATAGTAGGGTTACTGTAACACTTCTGTTGCTTATTTACTACAGATGAAAGAACCACACTGCTTATACTCTCTCTCTCTCTCTCTCTCTCTCTCTCTCTCTGTGCGTGTGCGTGTGTGTGTGTGTAAAACATCAGTTTTCAGTAGTGAAATGCAAAGATCGGAGCAAGAATTCTGCACTTTGCTTATTTGCTACAAATGAAAAGATAGGATGGGGCGAGAAAGTCGCAAATGCTTGGACACAAGTGTGCTAATCGAGTGAGACATGTAGGGGCTGCATCATGTGCCCTAACGTTACGCACACTCTTGCTGTTCTCTGTCTCACAGCATCTGCCTGTGAGAACACATGCCACAGATGCGCGCCGAAATCAAGGCTCGTCGGCGTCGTTTTCGTCGTCGTCATCAGAGGAATGGAATTTTGCAGGGTGTCGCAGGCTTCAGCGTTTGAAAATTAATGCATGCACGCCGAAATCCTCCGCGTAAAAAACCATGATACAGTTATTAAGATGATGATGTCTACCAGGCAAAACAACAAGAAATGGCAGGGAATCTTATTGCCTTGCTCTGCTACTCTCTCTCTCTCTCTCTCTCTCTCTCTCTCTCTCTCTCTCTCTCTCTCTCTCTCTCTCTCTCTCTCTCTCTCTCTCTCTCTTATCCAACATGAATTGGCCTCTCCGCTGCACAAAGGTAAATAAACTGCTTACATGATGAAGGCCTGTCATGCATGAGCTATAATGCCTTGATATCCCGTCACCCAAAGAAAGCCAAACTTGGATTAGAGTGACCTTTTCTATATGCTGATTTGTTGTTACTTACCCCCCTCACGGTCATAGTTCATTGTTTTGACTGACACATGACACAAGAAAGAGGCCCACTTCATCTTTCATCAAAGTATTTATTTCATATGGTTTTGTAATAATATCTTGCTGTTTGTTCATACAGATCATTGTCAGAGAACTCAGGATTTACCATTCATATCAATGCACTCACAGTAAAAGAAATCTCTGCACTACACAAGTTCGTATTCCTTATTAGGGTGGTCTTACAAGGAATGTTTAGTGGGCTCTCAGAAAAGACCGTCTCCTACCTGGATGCTGCAGAAAACAACTTGTCTTGTTTGCATCACACAATGGCATGGCAACCATTGTCGCTCGTCCCTTTGTTCTGCTGATTCGTACTGCAGGATCTAACAGGATCTAAATGCCATGGCCACCGATAGCGTTTCTGCACGCAGAGGGCTTACCAGCTCACAGTGATTCTTGCAGTCTGGTTTATCGGCTGCAACGTCCCAATTCATGAGGTGTTGCGTATCTGAATGCACTCAGGACCATGATCGGCTGTCTGCTTTGGTCCTCCTCGTCCTGGCTATCTTTTGTGATCCAACACATGGAGATGTTCATGTTCAGGCGACATGCTACTGATCCACAAGCCATGTAGTCGATCCTGAATTTTCTTTCCGCGTGACGCAACCATTGTAAATGGTGAACTGCATTCTGAAATCTACTCACAACAGTGAACCGATCGCTTGGATCTCTTTTGAATGCTATCAGATCCGTGCACAAGAAAACAATTTAACCTGGGGTTTTGCTGCTGCTTCCCATCTGCTCCTCAAAATTGAAGTACCTGATGAAGCCCCAAAACCTGTTTTTGTTCGGAAGCAAGGGGTACCAGTAGCCTTTTTGATTGCGTGTGGTCGAAGAAACTTAGAAGTTTCCTGTGGCAAATCTGCACAGATAAGTTCAGTAACAGCCATAGATTCTTGGCATTTCCTTTGCCTTTTACCTCGAATTATATTATCTTTCTTTTCCGATCCTTTTTGTCCATACATGTACAGTATTTTTGTGTTTCATACAGTGACTGTTGTGTTAAAAAAGACGTACAACACTTTTGGATCAGTACGCAACACTTATGCTGTGCATAGTCGCCGAAAGCAATACATGAGAAGGAATTTTAGATCTTTTTTTTTTATTCGAAGCTGAAATCAGGTTAAACTTTATTATCGTTAACCATTTATATTATCCATTTTTTGTTACCGTATATTATTCATTTATTAAAAATAATTCAAACAAAATTCTCGAAATTTTTTTATTTCGCAAAAAGAAAATAACCTTGTCATTTTCTTCTTCCCATCATTGATATATAAAGAAATATAACAAAAAAAAAAAAGCAATAGATGTTCTTATTCTTATTTCGTTGAGGTAGTGGAATTAGATTACCAACATAAGAAGAGGAGTCGGTTAAATGTCTGATTCCCGGATCAGAGATCCGACCCGCAGTGGAATAAGAATAATATTATAGCTGAACGGATCCTCCGATACTTCTTCGACCCGAAATCTAGCGGGTTGGCGGCGTCCAACCCGGTCAAGGTGTATGGATACCCACCCCAACTACGAATCTCCGCGCGCCTTCCCGCCTCGGCTTCCTCCTCGAGACGAAATCAAAACCCTATCCGTCTCTTCCGCTTCTCCAAAATTCATCTACTCTTTTCGGTTTCTCCAGTGGATTAGACCTGGGGAGGTCGCTCGGAACCCTGGATTTGCGCAAGAAGTACGTTCTCGGAGCGAGTAAATAGATTATTCGAGATTGTCGATGGGTTCTGCTTACGAAAAGATGAGTGTTTTTTGACACGGTGTTACTATTGGAGCGATATTTTGATTGGATTAGGTCGTTTTAGTTGACAATTTGAGGGTTATTTGAGAGTTCTGTAGCGCAAGTGTGATCTCATAGGGGAAAGGTAGGTTTTTGGAAATGGAGAATATGGTTGGTCAGAGCTTGGAGGAAAGCCAGCACGTTGATCTCTCTCTGCATCCGTCTGGCATCGTTCCCAGATTTCAGTAAGTTCCTTGCTTCCATCTTTTTCAAGAGAAAATTATTGAGTTATGTTATGGGCAATAAAAGCATCCTGGCGCGGCCCACGTGGCTCGCGTCAGGGTAACGTCTCGGCCCCTCCTACGGCCGATCGTGGCAGAGGTTGATTAACAGACGTCATCCTCCGCTGCTCTTCCCCCAGTCCCGCAGGAGGCTGAACCACGGCATCAGATCCGTACGGTGCTCTCAGACGCAATCAGAAACGTGTCAGGCGCCCGACCTATATAAGCCATTGAGTTGTTATGTTTAAGGAGGCTAGCTTCAATCACCATTAGAAAACTAACTTGATCGTCGGAGGGATCGAGCGGAGTACCATCCGACCCAACCTTTGTGCAGAGACAGCTCCTGACGACGGTCTCGAGAGGCGGAGTTTTTTCCTCTTCACATCCGCCGACCGGGACTTCATCAGCGAACCATCACCTCGGCACGCCCGAACCCTACCGCGACGACCTCGGAGTCTCGGTGCCGAAGCTGCCCATCCCTAGGTCACGGTAACATGTTGTTTACACAAACAGATTGGCACTAGAAGGAGGGCTATGTCGAGGGATCACCTGATCAACTCGGACGAGCACCTGGGCGAGGAGCTCCATCCAGAGGGAGCCTCGGTAGAGGCTCCCCTCTTCTCTCGACCAAGGGTGGATGACCCCATCTCGACCTCGGAACGCTACTGGCGCTTGTTTAACGATCCCGGGATCCTCCCGCCCGAGAGTGTCCCCTCCACTTCTCTCCCTGTCACGGCGGAAGCCTTTCGGGACCTCACCCACTAGGTCCGAGCTCTAGCGGAGATGGTGCAAACCGTTGTCCCCCTCCTCCCTCGAGTGACGGACGCACCGACGAGTCAAAGGCCTGAGCCTCCCCTTCAGGCCCGTAATGCGCCCCCCACGGTACCAGCCTCACCCACGTCGCACCCGGTTTCGGACGGGGTCCGGGTTCAGGCGAACCCGGGAATCCCACTCGAGCCCGAGGTGGTGTCCTCGGACTCGACGGACTTATTCTGAGCCCAGCTCTGTTCCGTTTTCCAACGGCTGGACGAGGTGCAAATAGACATCCGTAAGTCGAAGGAGGAACAAAGGGAGGAGGTCCATTGGGGGTCCCCGTTCGTAAGCGACATACGGGATCATCCCATGCCCCCAAACTTTCGCCTCCCCTTCATTGATCCCTATGACGGTTCCACCGACCCGGCTGATCACGTCGCCACCTTTCGGGCTCAGATGGCTCTGTATGGAACCTCCGACGCTTTGATGTGCCGAGCGTTCCCCACCACGCTAAGAGGACCAGCCCGTGCCTGGTACAGCGCTTTGAAAGTCGGGACAATCACTTCCTTCGAACAGCTCGCCAAAGATTTTGAGCTCCACTTCCTTGCGTTTACCCGCCCGAAGTCATCCATCGCCCTCCTCCTGGGGTTGAACCAAAAGGAGGATGAACCCCTCGCCCACTTTGTGCGTCAATTCACTACGGAGATTCGGGGGTTATCTGACGCACATCCTTCACTGTTGATGCAGGCATTCTTGATAGGGTTACGCCCCTCGAGGTTTTGCTGGTCTCTTGTCGAGCGACCCCCTACCTCGGTCGCGGAGATGCTCCAACAGGCAAACCAATACGTCTCGGCTGAGGCCTGGATGTCGGGGAGAAGAGAAGAACGCCAAAGAGGATGATCGGAATTTCCTCGTACAGGAACATGGACTTCCAAGCAGCAGCCTGTGCAACCAAGGTGCAAGTTAAATCGACCCGACCTCTCCACGTCAGGGCTTCCGCCTTCTTCCTTGAATGCGTCTCGGACGCAAATATTCCTCCAGATAAAGGAGAAAGGGATGCTCAGGCCTCCCCATCCGATGACAAGCCCGCGAGAGCTGGCGGACCGGACCCGCTACTGCCGCTTCCATCGACAAAATGGGCACGATACCGAGGAGTGCCACAAATTAAAGCGACAGATCGAGGAGTTGATACGTAGAGGCCATTTGGACCACTACCTCCTACGAGAGCGGGAGCCCTCCCCGCATCCTGAAGGTTCCGTCGAGTGGTACATCGACGTAATCACTGGGGGACCAGCCTCCGGAGGAAATAGCACCTCAGGGCAGAAGGCATACGCCCGTGCCATCGCGACCGAGGAGCATGAACCCGAGTCCGAGCCCGAAATAACATTTCCAACGGAGGATTCGGGTCGGCCTGAGCATGACGATGCCCTGGTAATATCGGCCAGAATCGCCAACGCATAAGTAAGAAGGATTATGGTTGACACAGGCAGCTCAGCCGATATACTTTACCTCGACGCCTTCCAGAAGCTCATAGGGTTCATCGGCGACTCAATCTCACCACTGGGTGCGATCAACCTACCCTTGACCCTCGGGGACTTGCCAAAGATGAAGACGGTGTTGGCAACCTTCCTGGTGGTCGATCTTCCCACTACGTAAAATGCCATCCTAGGACGACCCACCCTCAACAAAATAAGGGCAGTCATCTCCACCTATCATTGGACTTTGAAATTCCCAACCCGCGCTGGGGTCGGGGAAGTCCGGGAAAACCCTTGGGAATCCAGGCAGTGTTACCTGACGGCAGTCTCCCTGTGTAAGAGAAGAATGCCGGAGCAGCCCCTCGACGACCCGCATGAATCCAAGCGTCCTGCTCAGCGCCCCGAACCGACGAGACCCGCGGTCGACGTTCCTCTGCACGAGTGCTGTCCCGACCGGACGGTCGGGATCGGGTCGGAACTGGACGCGCAAGAGCAGGCTCAGCTCATTAGCCTCCTCTAAGAAAATGTGACATCTTTGCTTGGACCCTTGCCGACATCCCGAGAGTCGATCCGAAGGTATCTCAACACCACTTGTGCATTTCCCCGACTGCGCGCCCAGTAAAATAGAGACCGCGGGCTCAGGCCCCCCGAGCGGCAGCAAGCCATGCGAGAAGAAGTGGAGCGACTCTTGGCGGCCGACTTCATCGAGGAGGTCAAATACCCACGGTGGCTGTCCAATGTAGTCCTCGTGAAAAAGCCTAATGGAAGTTGGAGGATGTGTGTTGACTACACCGATCTTAATCGTGCTTGCCCGAAAGATTGCTACCTCCTGCCAAGGATCGACCAACTGGTCGACTCAACCGCTGGGCACGCCCGCTTTTCATTCATGGATGCCTTCTCCGGCTACAACCAGATCCGGATGGCGCCCGAGGATCAGGAGCACACAGCCTTCCTCACTAACCAGGGAGCCTATTTTTATAAGTTCATGCCGTTCGGATTGAAGAATGCCGGAGCCACATATCAAAGGACTATAAGCAAGATATTCGCCCATCAGATAGGGCGAAACATGGAAGTCTATGTCGACGACATGATCGTAAAAAGCCGAACGGGATCGGCCCACCTCGTTGACCTGGTCGAGACTTTTGCCACGCTGAGGAGGTACGGGATGCGCCTTAATCCAGCCAAGTGTGTTTTTGGTGTAACTACAGGCAGATTCCTCGGGTTCATTATACATGAGAGGGGAATCGACGCTAACCCGGAGAAGGTCCAAGCGATCATCAACATGCAAGCCCCCCGAACAGTCAAGGAACTTCAGTGCCTCAACGGAAGGCTTGCAGCCCTGACTCGGTTTTTATCCCGATCGGGAGACAGGTGTCTTCCCTTCTTCCGAGTCTTGAAAAACCCGAAGAACTTTTGATGGACAGTAGAGTGCGAGGAAGCCTTCGCGCATCTGAAATGACACTTATCCGCCCTACCTCGCCTCACCTCGATCTCCGCCCAAGAGAAGCTCTCCATCTACCTGGCGGCATCTCAACACACGGTGAGTTCTATGCTGATCAAAGAGGCTCTCGGAAAACAGCTCCCCGTTTACTATGTCAGTCATGTCCTACGAGGACTGGAGGAGCGCTACCCCCCCCATTAAGAAGCTGGCGTTTGCGCTCGTCCTTGCGGCCCGGAAGCTGCACCCTTATTTCCAAGCCCATACGATCGAGGTAATGACCGACCAACCACTAAGTCAGGTTCTGTTGAAATTCGACACTGCAGGACGCCTCCTCAAATGGTTGGTGGAGCTATCCGAATTCGACCTACAGTACAAACCCAAAACTGCCATCAAGGCACAGGCCCTAGCCGACTTCATCTCGGAGTTAACCCAATCAAGAGCGCAGGGTCCGGAGCAAGTGCAGGTAGACTGAGTCCTTCGGGTTGATGGGTCGTCCGGCTCGAAAGGCGCTGGAGTTGGACTCGTATTGGAGGCCCCCGATGGACGCTCGTTCAAGCGATCTTTCCGCTTCGGCTTTGAGGCCACTAACAATGAGGCGGAGTATGAAGCACTCGTAGCAGGCCTCAGCCTGGCGGCCGAGATGCAATAGGAGCTGTGCACGTCCTTACCGATTCACAACTCATCGCCGAGCAACTCAACAGAGAATGCTAGGCTCGGGATCCGACCATGCCCAAATATCTGACGGAGGTAAGAACCCTAGCCGCTAGTTTTTCCTGCTTCACGTTAACTAGAATTCCTAGGTGCCAAAACGAGTGGGCAGACACGCTCACCAAGTTAGCTTTGAGATCGGACTTCGGGGAACACCCCGAGGTCGAGGAGCTTCCGCACCGGGCTGTGGCCACCGTGACAGTAGACGAACCAGGAGCCCTAGTCACATGGACGCAGGAGATGCTGAGGTATAAGCGAGAAGGTGTCCTTCCTGCCGATGACCTCGCAGCACGACGCCTTCGCCGAACTCAGGTATGGTATTGCGAGATCGGCAACCAACTCTACAGAAGGTCATTCTCACGCCCCCTGTTACGATGTTTGGATCCCGATGAGGCACGGTCGGTCCTCGCCGAGGTCCACGACGGGATCTGCGGGGAGCATATGGGCGGTAGAGCCTTGGCCTTCAAGGTATTGCGTCAAGGCTATTATTGGCCCACGTTGCATCGGGACGCCAGGGCTTACGTGCGGTGATGCGACGCGTGTCAGCACTACGCCCGAGCCTCACAGCACCCCGCAGTCCCACTCACCCCTTTGGATTGCGCCTGGCCTTTTACGCAATGGGGGATGGACCTCCTCGGACCTTTTCTCCCCGGCGTCTGGGCAGCGGAAATACATTATCATGGGAGTCGACTACTTCACCAAATGGGTGGAAGCCGAGCCGCTAGCGACGATCACGGCGTGTCAAGTTGAGCGGTTTGTATGGAGGAACATCGTGACCCGATTCGGCCTCCCTAGGACTATCGTCATCGATAATGGGACTTAGTTTGCCAGCGCTCGGTTCAAAGAATTCTGCGCGACCTACCGGATATAGTTGAGGTTTAGTTCTGTGGCCCACCCTCAGACCAATGGCCTTGCCAAGGTAACCAACTGATCGATCCTGGATGGGCTTAAGAAAAGGACTCTGATGGCCCGATCGAGCTGGGTCGACGAATTACCGAGCATCCTATGGTCCCTGCGAACCACCCCTAAAACCGCCTCTGGCGAATCTCCTTATAGCTTGGCATTCGGTACATAAGCGGTTTTGCCGGCCGAGGTGGTCATCCTTACTCCCCGGGTGGAAGCCTTTGAAGAACCAACGTCGGCCGACGGAATTCGAGCCGGGCTAGACTTGCTCGAAGAACGCAGAGCCGACGCTCACCTAAAAACTTTATCCTACAACCGAAGCGTCGCCAGAAGCTACAACAAAAAAGTCCGCCTCGATTTTCGGGTTGGGAGACTTAGTGTTACGCAAGTCTAAGGTAAGTGATCCAACCCGCGCAAGAGGCAAGCTTGCCCCTAAGTGGGAGGGACCTTACCGTATCATCATAGTCGTCCGACCGGGTACGTTCCAACTCGCGACGATGTCGGGACAGCATATACCGAGGACATGGAATGTCCAGAACCTTAGGAAATATTTTGTGTAAAATTTCACGAGGGAATTAAAGGCAATAGCAGAAAAGCGAGCATTGATTAAAGTAGAAATATTAAGTACAAAACTCATCCTCAAAAAGGGGAAGATACACATGATAAAAGAACAAAAACAAAATAAGAAAATCCCTTAGGATTTTGCCCCCTCTAAGCTATCATCGAAGGGGATCTCGTCAGGCATATTCACCTCCAGGTCCTCGGGACAGGAGGTGAAGGGGTTCTCCTCGATTGTGGAGCCCGGAGGGCACGCTCGAAAGCAGGCCAAGGCAACCTTGTATCCATATTCATAGGATACTCGACCCGTCCGATCCAAACCGAGTAGAAACCCCTCAGACTTCTTGTAACGTTCGACCGCCTCCCGCTCCCTCTCCGGTCAGAGGCATTGTTCCTCGGTGAGGGCTTCCGAGGAAGTCTTGGCTTCGGCCTCATTCGAAGCCAGCTTCACGGCTAAGTCGGAGGCCTCCGTCTTACGGAGGCGGTTCTCCAACTTTTCCGTTCGTAGTAGCTTCTGGAGGTCGGCAGAGGATGACTTTGCGGCCTCAAGCTCGGTGTTGAGGCGAGCCACCTCCGCTTCCAGATCGGTCGCCCGTTTCTCCGCCGCCGCAACCGCCTCAGGATCGGAGCCGACCCGAATCTCATCCAATTGGTGACGCAACTCCGAGTTGCACTCACAAAGACCGCCAATAACCCGACCGGTGTCGCGCGCCCGGTCCACCAAAACGGTAGTATAGTGGAGATTCTGCAAAAATGGTGGAGTTTAGAATAAGAGCTAATAATGAAATTAGGTAAGGGTAAAAGGGATGACACATACCCACATCAGCGACTTAGTTGACTTGTTAATGAGAGCGTCCGAGGGGAGCGTATACAAGTCCCGAGCTATGTCTGGATGAAGCGCCCCCCGGAGGTAAGCGGCGGCCGGGTTTCCCCCTATCCACACCTTGTCCCCGTGGGACAGTCCACCCCACCGGGCAACTAGGGGATCGTTCGCCTCTCCGAAGGGGATTTCGCCCATCACCCGTGCGAGGAAGGGCTCCTCCCTACCCACGGGAAGTCGGCACAAGTCCCTCACCGCCGGCGGGCGAAGATTCTTCTCGGTTGTCTCCTGGCTGGGTCCGACCTCACTTGTTGGCGGAGACGCTCCTTCAAAGACGGCCCCCTCGTTGGCCGCATCCACGGGTCGGGGCATCGACACTTCGGGCCCCTTCGCACCCGTGGCTTTGGTCTTCTTCGTTGGACGTCCGTCCTCCACCTCCAGTGGAGAATCTCTGTCCCCTCTTTTCGGGACAGGCGCCGGGCACGGGGATGAAGACGCCGAAGTCCGTCCGTCGTGTAGCGCCCGTAGGTTCACCATTTCTGCAGGGGGCAATGAGGCGGTTAAGATCAGATGAGCATCAAAGATACATAAGCAATGAACAACAAAGACCCACCCCAAGAGAGCGGGCTGAGCCCCGCTTTGACCAGCCATTGTTCCGACATATTGCGAATGGCCTGAGAGCAGGGAAGAATTTCCCTCAACCTCTCCAGATTGCGACGCTCTTCGGCGTTCAGCTTCGGGGCTGTATTATCGATGGCTCTTGCGGACCATCGAACCCCAAAACCCCAGTCCTCTTCGCAGTGGACGTAAAAGAATCGACTCTTCCACCCTTTATTATTTGTGGGAGCACCGCTCACTCGGAAGCCTGCCCGTGCAGCTATGAAATATCCCCCCGACCCCTTGAAAAAACGAAAACAAGAGAGGAGAAGGTTTCGGGTCGGGGTGATGTTAGCATAGTGGCATTCCCCCAAAAATGCCACCAGATAGCGCCAGGAGTTTGGCGTCACTTGCGACGGCGAGACTCGCCATAGGGAAATGCAGGAAATGATGACAGGGTGTAGGGGAAGGCGAAGACATGCTTCGAGGGCATCTAGGGTTAGTGTGAAGCCATGGGGAATTGGGTCGTAAGCCCGCTGCCCCGAATCGGGGGCTATGAGGTCGTAACACTCCGGGATACTGTAGCGCTCTCGAAGGGTCCCCAATGAGGAACTGCTCATGGAGGAGTCTAAATCGTGCGGCCACATCAGGGCTTTGAGCGCACGCGCCACTTCCTCGTCGGAAGAGCGGTCGGGAGTTGGGGAGGGTAGTCGACTTGGGACACACGCAGAGGAGTGAAAAGAGGACGAAGTGGAGGAAGAAGTGGAAGAGGAGGAAGAGGAAGAAGAGGAGGAGGTCATCTCTTACTGACCTCCTGGTAAAAAGCCGATTGGAAGGAGGCAAGGAGCGCCGGAGCCAAGGAGGACGACTTAGAAGAAGGGAACGGCGAGATCCGGAGCAAAAAAAAACTTGGTTTGTAAGGAATGGTAAAGGATCGCGACCCACACTATTTAAAGACAAAATCCCACTAAAAGGCTCCGCCCCTTCGTCTCCCAAAGTGGGCGACAGCGTATCACCGCCAAAAGGCTCCACTCATCACGTCGGGCAGTCTAAACAATGACCCGATATTAATGGGGACGTGACGTGGCGATCGCCCAAGCATGTAACTTGGGCGGCACGCCAGCGTCCCCTCGGGTCCAGGGACGGACTGCATGCGACCAGTTTTTTGAGACGACACAAGGGCCGAGGGAATCTCCGCCGTCCTCAATTCCCGAGCGACTGCTCGATGATCATTCCCGAGCGACTGCTCGATGATCATTCCCGAGCGACTGCTCGATGATCATTCCCGAGCGACTGCTCGATGTTCATTCCCGAGCGGCTGCTCGATGTTCCATTCCCGAGCGGCTGCTCGATGTTCCACTCCCGAGCGGCTGCTCGATGATCATTCCCGAGCGACTGCTCGATGTTCATTCCCGAGCTGTTGCTCGATGTTCCATTCTTGAGCGGCTGCTCGATGTTCATTCCCGAGCGGTTGCTCGATGATCATTCCCGAGCGGCTGCTCGATGTTCATTCCCGAGCGGCTGCTCGATGTTCATTCCCGAGTGGCTGCTCGATGTTCATTTCCGAGCGGCTGCTCGATGTTCATTTCCGAGCGGCTGCTCGATGTTCATTCCCGAGCGGCTGCTCGATGTTCATTCCCGAGCGACTGCTCGATGTTCATTTCCGAGTGGCTGCTCGATGTTCATTCCCGAGCGGCCGCTCGATGTTCATTCCCAGCGGTGCTCGATGTTCATTCCCGAGCGGGCTCGATGTTCCATTCTCGAGCCGGTTGCTCGATGTTCATTCTGGCGGCTGCTCGATGTTCATTCTCGAGCGGCAGCTCGATGTTCACTCCCGAGCGGCTGCTCGATGTTCCATTCGAGCGATCGCTCGATGTTCATTCTGGCGGCTGCTCGATGCTTCCTTTCCGAGCGGCGGCTCGGTAAACCCAACCATGAACAGCGACTTGAATTCCCTTATTCCCGACCGATACCTCAATGCTCCATCCCCGAGTGACAGCTCGGCCAATCTTTTCTCGAGCGGCGGCTCATTCGCAAAGGCCGGTTCCGCAGGAGGGGCTTTCTTCGGGGGGGGACAGTGTTATGGGCAACAAAAGCATCCTGGCGCGGCCCACGTGGCTCGCGTCAAGGTAACGTCTCGGCCCCTCCTGCGGCCGACCGTGGCAGAGGTTGATTAACAGATGTCACCCTCTGTTGCTCTTCCCCCAGCCCCGCAGGAGGCTGAACCACGGCATCAGATCCGTACAGTGCTCTCAGACGCAATCAGAAACGTGTCAGGCGCCCGACCTATATAAGCCACTGAGTTGTAACGTCTCGGCCCCGTGGCTCGGCCCACGTGGCTCGCGTCAGGGTAATGTCTCGGCCCCTACTGCGGCCGACCGTGGCAGAGGTTGATTAACAGACGTCACCCTCCGCTGCTCTTCCCCCAGCCCCGCAGGAGGCTGAACCACGGCATCAGATTCGTACGGTGCTCTCAGACGCAATTAGAAACGTGTCAGGCGCTCGACCTATATAAGCCACTGAGTTGTTATGTTTAAGGAGGCTGGCTTCAATCACCATTAGAAAACTAACTTGATCATCGGAGGGGTCGGGCGGAGTACCATCCGACCCAACCTTTGTGCAGGGACAGCTCCCGACGACGGTCTCGAGAGGCGGAGTCTTTTCCTCTTCACATCCGTCGACCGGGACTTCATCAGCGAACCATCACCTCGGCACGCCCGAACCCTACCGCGATGACCTCGGAGTCTCGGTGCCGAAGTTGCCCATCCCTAGGTCACGGTAACAGGTTGTTTACACAAACAAGTTAGTACTACAATTTGATTGCGGAAGAAAAGTTTCATATGTTTTGAAAATATCAAAGTTTATGAATCATGGGCTACACGGACCTCGAGAACTTAGCAGTGGCGTCTGACGCCCAGTATTAATATGAACAATTTGCAAATATTCTGTTATCTTTACTGCATAACCATTTTACTAGATGTCCATGAACGGTTCCTATATGGTTCGTTGGTCTTTTTTAGGAATATTGTTTCGACGGTAAATTTGGACGGTAGGTTGGACCTTCCAGCCATAGCTATTCAGGCTCGGAATGCAGAGTACAATCCCAAGGTATGCAGAAAAAAATTGTTTAAGATCATGAAGCATATTATTTTTCGTTTTGTAATTTACTGGTTGCTTTACTATGTTTTTTTTTAAAGCCTTTTAAAGAAAGCATCCTGAAAACAAGATTCCTAAATTCTTTGCTTGTGATTTGGCCAATTGATTAAAAATCTCTACCTCTAATAAACAAGCTTCAAACTTTTGAGTCTTATATAATGTTGTCAAATCCAGAAGCATATTTGCATTGTGTAGAGTTCAGATGCATATACTTGACTATGACTGTTGATGTGAGCAATAAACAGGAAGTGACGTAAGCTCATACCACCTACACCAGGATGACGTCCCTTGTCCCGCACACACCCGACTGTTGCCAAGGTTGACCGACAGATATGACACCGCCTGCCTCTCGCAGGCCGCACGGTCGCCGAGACACGTCACCATCCCGCAGGGGTCAGGTTCTTGGCACGTTGTCAGACGCAATCAGAGGCACGATGCCATAAGCACATCAAAGAACAAGCCACCTGGTCCTTATAAACCCCGGCATATGAGCGTAAAAGGAAAAGAGGACTTTTTCTCTTCTTCTCGATAGACAAACACCCTAAAAAAGACTATCTTTACTGACTTGATCCTCGGAGGGGTTGGGCGGAGTTCTTCCCGACCCGATCTTTGTGCAGGAACCAGAGCCAGGCCTGACCGACGGAGGAGCCCTCGTCGTCACCTCAACCTCCAAGGACCCAGCCCGGAGACCTCCTCCACATTTGTCCTGAACCCAGTCGCGACGGCCCCGAGGCCACGGCATAAAGTTGTTTACACTAACAGATTGGCGCTAGAGGAAGGGCCGATGTCGAAAGGTCAACCGGGTAGCCCAGGCGAGCCCATGCTCGCGGAGTCACGCTCGGTTGGAGCCCCGGCAGGAGGCTCACCCCGTAATAATCCCCGAGCGGAGGATCCCGTTGCCACCACGGAACGTTATTGACGGCTGTTCAATGACCCGGGCCTGCTCCCGCCTGGTGTCACCGCCACCAACCCGCCACCCATATCGGCCGAGGCCTTTCAGGTCCTCGCCCACCAAGTTCAGACTTTGGCGGGGATGATGCAGGCCTTCATCCCGCCTGCGTCCTTATCGGTGCCACCGCCTGAGGTGGACCCGCCATTCCGATCGGACCCACCTGTGCCGGTCCACCTGACTTCCCCGACGCTCCCAACCCTACCTCGGACACGACAGGTTCCGTTCGAGGGGCAGGTGCTGGGTGACCCGAGCAACCATCCCGATCCCGAGGTATTATCCTCAGACTCGGCCGACTCTCTCCGAGCCCAGCTGTGCCTCGTCAACCAATGGCTCGACGAGGTACAGAGGGAGGTGCGCAGGTCCAAGGAAGAGCTGGGGGAAGGCATGTACGGGGGATCGCCGTTCACCCCCCGAGATACAGGATCAATCGATTCCCTCGAACTTCTGTCTCCCCTCCCTTGATGCGTATGGTGGCGCCGGCGACCCGATGGAGCACGTTGCCACCTTCCGTGCTCAAATGATGCTCTACGGCACGTCGGACGCCTTGATGTGCCGGGCATTCCCCACAACGCTGAGGGGGCTGGCTCGAACCTGGTACAGCGATTTTAAGGCCGAGGTATTCTCATCCTTTGACCAGCTCGCAAAAGACTTCGAGCTTAACTTTTTGGTGTATGCAAGGCCGAAGCCATCCGTCGCACTGCTCCTGGGACTCAACCAAAAGGACGAGGAGCCTCTTTCCCTCTTTGTGAATCGCTTCGCCACGAAGATTCGGAAGTTGCCGGATACTCACCCCTCTTTATTGATGCAGGTGTTCATGATCGGGTTACGACACTCCAGGTTTTTCTGGTCCCTTGTGGAGCGGACCCCGGCCACGGTTCCCTAGATGCTCCAGCGGGCAAACCAATTCATAGCGGCGGAAACCTGGATGGCCGGGAAGCGCGAAGAGCGCAAGAGACCTCGGCCCGAGACCCCACGGGAGCGGTCGGCCACCACGCCGAGGAGTAGGGCGGGCCGACCCAACCTGCGGATCCCGAAGTCCCCCCACTCCGTGTTGGGCCATTCCCAGACCGAAACATTCGTCCAAATAAAGGAGAAGGGGTTGCTTAAACCATCCACCCCGATGATGGGTCCCCCTGGACTGTGAGATCAGTCCAGATATTATCGTTTCCACAGATAGCATGGACATGACACTGAGGAGTGCTATGACCTGCGTCGATAAATCGAGGAGCTCATCTGCAGGGGGCACCTGGCCCGCTACCTCCACCAGACCGAAAACTCATCGCCGTGCCCCGAGGGCCCTATCGAGCGACGGATCGACGTTATAACCTATGGTCCCATCGCCGGAGGAAACAGCATGGCCGGGCGGAAGGCGTATGCTCGAGCGGCTCCTGGCGAGAGCTCCAGACAAGGGTTCGCTCCCGAGGTCACATTTCCGCCCGAGGAGCCAGGGCAATCTGAGCACGACGACGTGTTGGTGATAACCGCGAGGATTGCCAACGCCCAAGTCAGAAGGATCATGATCGACACAGGAAGCTCGGCCGACGTACTTTACTTCGATGCTTTTGAGAAGCTCGGCCTGAATAGAGACATCCTGGAGCCGATGCGCTCCGCCCTCACTGGATTCACTGGCGATGTAATTTCGCCGCTGGGGTCAGTCACCTTGCCCCTAACTATGGGAGACCCGCCGAGGACGAAGACGGTAATGACAGCATTCTTGATCGTCGACTTGCCCACTGCATATAATGTGATACTTGGGCGACCGACCCTCAACAAGTTCAGAGCAGTCATATCCACCTACCATCGGATGGTAAAGTTCCCGACCCGAGCTAGGGTCGGCGAAGCCAGGGGAAGTCCCCTTGAGTCTAGGCGGTGTTACCTGACAGCGATTTCACTACACAAGCGGTCGAGGACCAACCTCCTCATGGAAGACCCCAGGGACGCGAAGAAGTCGGCCTAGCACCCCGAGCCGACGGAGCCAACCATTAGCGTGCCTTTGCGCGAAAATCGACCGGACCAAATGGTCCGGGTCGGGTTGGAGCTCCCCGAGCAGAAGCAGAGGCAGCTCGTCAACTTCCTACAAGAGAACGCTGATGTCTTCGCCTAGTCCCCAGCGGATATGCCTGGGGTCGATCCTGAGGTAGCCCAACACTATCTAAACATCTCGCCCAGGGTGCGCCCAGTAAAGCAGAAGCCTCGACGGTTCGCCCCCGAGAGGCAGCTAGCTGTCCGAAAGGAGGTGGAGCACCTCCTGGCAGCAGGCTTCATGGAAGAAGTTAAGTATCCACGATGGCTCTCTAATGTAGTCCTCGTAAAAAAGCCCAAAGGGAATTGGAGGATGTGCATTGACTACACCGATCTTAATCGCGCGTGCCCGAAGGATTGCTATCCCCTCCCGAGGATCGATCAGTTGGTCGACGCCACCTCAGGTCATGCTCGTCTGTCATTCATGGACGCCTTCTCCGGCTACAACCAAATCAGGATGGCGCCCGAGGATCAGGAGCACACAGCCTTCCTCACCAATCAGGGAGTGTTCTTCTACAGGGTTATGCCCTTCGGGCTAAAGAACGCCAGAGCCACGTATCAGAGAATCGTGAATAAGATGTTCGCCTAGAAGATCGAGCGAAACATGGAGGTTTACATTGATGACATGATCGTGAAGAGTCATGCGGCCACAACCCATTTGGACGATCTGGTAGAGGCGTTCTCCACGCTTCGGAAATATGGTCTGCGCCTCAACCCCTCAAAGTGCGCATTCGGTGTCAGCTCGGGTAAATTCCTTGGGTTTATTATACACGAGAGGGGAATCGACACCAACCCGGAGAAAGTCCAGGCGATCATCAACATGCAGGCGCCACGGACGCTCAAGGAGCTGCAAAAGCTAAATGGGAGGCTAGCCGCTCTATCTCGGTTCCTCTCCCGGTCTGTCATGGACAAATTGTAAACGGCTTGTTCGGTGTAACGCTTATGTGTGTCCGTGTCCCTTTTGGTTTGTTATTACTTGTAAAGGGCTTCAAGAACCCAAAAGTGATTTCGAATTGTAGGCTTGATACGATTTGCGTTGAGGGAATACTTGTACTAGAATTCGGTCTATAGTGGACTAATTTTATACCTTTATTGTGCAACCGTTCTGAGCTTGTGATATCCATGGTTGGAATTTGTATTGGCTATAAAGTATTTGCTAAAAGAGTGGCTTGAATCCGTGTGAGCGCTTCTCGTCTCCGTCTTCTCTTTCGTAGGTCCTAAGGGATTGTAGGAGATTTCGGGGAGGCTGACCTTTGCGGTGATACGCATTGGTGCTGCATGGCTTAGGCAAAACTAGCTAAGTCCGTGATAGCACCTGTCTAACCTTCCTCGCCTCACTTTTGTCTCCCCTGGGGAGAAGCTCAACGTTTACCTGGCCACCTCCCCACATGTGGTTAGCTCCGTTCTGATCAAGGGGACCCCGGAGAAGCAGATACTGGTCTATTATATCAGCCACGTCTTGAACGGTCGCGAGGAGCGATACCCGCCGATCGAGAGGCTAGCACTAGCCCTCGTATTGACGGCTTGGAAGCTGCGCCCTTATTTTCAGGCCCATCCGATCGAGGTAATTACCGACCAGCCACTTCGACATATTTTGGCTAAGTTCGACTTAGCAGGTCGCCTTCTTAAATGGTCGGTGGAGCTCGGCGAGTTTGACATCCAGTATGTATCGAGGACCGCCATCAAAGCCCAGGTGGTGGTCAATTTTATCTCGGAGATGGTCCGACCCGAAGGCGACGACCCCGAGCCGACCGACGCGGGATGGGTCCTGTGCGTGGACGGGGCATCGTGCTTAAAGGGCGCAGGGGCCGGGTTGGTGTTACAGGCTCTTGACGGTCGCCTGTTCGAGCGTTCCCTCCGCTTCGGCTTCAAGGCCACGAACAACGAGGTGGAGTATGAGGCTCTCCTAGCCGGACTCAGGTTGGCCACCGAGATGCAGGTGGGCACCCTACATGTCCACATCAACTCACAACTCGTGGCCGAACACCTCAACGGCGGGTACGAGGCCCGCGATCCCACCATGTCGAAATACCTGGCGGAGGTAAAGAGCCTGATCACCAACTTCTCCAGCTTTTCATTATCTAGGATACCAAGGGACCAGAACGAGCAGGCAGATGCGCTCACTAAGCTGGCTTCGAGGTCGGGCCCTGAGGATGAGCCCGACGTTGAGGAGCTCCCCTTCCGCATAATCACAGTGGCCGCGGTGATCATGGTCGATGCACCGATGACGTGGGTGCAGGTGATGCTGCAATTTATGCGGCACGGTAGATTGCCCGACAATGAAGCCGCGGCCCGGCGTCTGCGCCGCACCCAGGCATGGTACTGCGAAGTCAACGGCCGACTTTATAAGAGGTCATTCTCGCACCCCCTCTTACGATGCTTGGATCCCGACAAGGCGCAGTCGGTGCTTGCCGAGGTCCACGAGGGGATTTAAGGAGAACACATAGGCGACCGCACCTTAGCGTTAAAGATACTTCGCTAGGGCTACTACTGGCCCACTATGTGCTGATATGCCCGGACCCATGTCCAACGATGCAATGCGTGCCAGAGGCACGCACGAACGCCTCGGCAACCTGCGGTTCCGCTCACACCTGGGGCTGCACGTGGCCTTTCGTGCAGTGGGGTATGGACCTCCTTGGGCCATTCCCCCTGGCCTCCGGGCAAAGGAGGTACATCATCGTTGGGGTAGATTACTTCGCCAAGTTGTCACGGACAAAATTGTAAATGGCTTGTTCGTGTAATGCTGAAGCTTGTCCGTGTACCTTTTGGTTTGTCATATAATGTAAAGCTTGTAAAGGGCTTGCCCAAAGGCAAAATGCCCCTATTTGAGTGAGTTTGACAGCCATTGTAGGCTTGTACATAAAGTACGTGTCGAGGGAATACTTGTAATAGAATTCGATCTGTAGTGGACCAATTTTATACCTTTGTTGTGCAACTGTTCTGAGCTTGTAATATCCATGGTTGGAATGTGCATCGGTTATAAAGTGTTTGCTAAAAGAGTGGCTTGCGGATCCCGTGTGAAGTACTTTCTCTGTCCCGTCTTCTCTTTCGTTGGTCCTAAGGGATTGTAGGAGATTTCGGGGAGGCTGACCTTTGCGGTGATACGCATTGGTGCCGCACGGCTTAGGCAAAACCAGCTAAGTCCGTGACAGATGGTATCAGAGCGGGACAAGCCCACTTACAAACACTTAGCATGCAAACGTGGGGGACCTAGCGAGGCACCACGAGTACAACAAGCTAAGAAGAATTACGGAGCGCACAAAGGTCGGGATGGCTGAGTTCGAGCAGTGGCTCGACGTTAACACCCAGACTTGACAGTGCTCAAGGCAAGCAGAGTGCTTGGCAAAGGATGAGACCGTGCAAGGTGGAGTGGGTTGTTCAACGATCGAAAGAATTGCAAACTCAAGGAATCTGATACTCATGCAAGGGCTTTCATGCGGACGTTGGATTGTTCGCGGCCATCCCAAGGCGACCGAAGGTCGGCGCCATGGAGCATTGATACTTTCTCTTCGGCATGTTCGGGATACTTTCGTAAGAGGCTGAAGTGTGCAACAGGTTCAGCATATTGCTAGGCCCGGAGGTGCGTGCAAGTGTATTGGTGAAGTGTCACAATCTAGCAAAGTGCATTTGCAAAGCGAATTGGGTACGTTTTGTTCACAGAGGCGAAGTAGTCAAGGGATGGTGGTCTCGGAACTCCCAAAGGGAAGGATGCGAAGAGAGAAGTTGCTCCAAGGGCGATATCCGAGGAGGGATAAGTCCGGTTCTCCATAGGGATAATCTTGTGCAATGGACCGCACCGATTGAGGAGAACCTCAAGACAAAGCTCGATGGTTCGAGCAAGCGGCATGGAGTTGTCGCATGATCTCGCAAGAGGCAATGCGTTGGTGGATGCATAGCGAGATCAAGTGGGGGAGCAACCCAAGGCAACACAAAGTGAAGACACACTTAGAGCCGATAGGGAGATCGGACTCAACAGAGGGCTGACCCGTGGAATGGTGGGCGCGAGGGCCACCATCAACGCAATGCAAATCGAGAAGCAAAGCAACTTGGGGGTAACTTGGTGAAGTACCCAAGCTGCATGAAGGGAGTTGGTTTAGAATATGGAATATGGAGCGGAGGCTTGGAGCTTTCCCTAGACAGAGGTCAAGGACATGGACTCTTGCAGAGGCAGGAATCGGATCATGTCGTTCCATGGGTTTCATATTCAGATGGAGCCGACTCATCTTGCATGGTGCCAAAGACAAGGGGAGTTTTGAGGCACATGCACCTTATCTCGATGAAGCATTTGGTGGAGATTCTAAGGCGACGCAGTTTGCTGAGGCAAAGTTGGTGTCAAAAGGCCTTGACACGGGGCAAGAGGATGCAGAGGCAGTTACTCTTGAAGAATATGCCACAGTGTTGTCATTCAAGTTGCCATGAGGAAAGCGGTGCACAGCGGAGATTGTGCTGGTAGGGGCAGAGTCCCAGGATCCAGACAATGGTGCATCTATTTCAGTGAAGTCAGGGGACTTCGGAAGAGCTGCTAGGCGATGGACTGTCCTAGAGCTAGGCTTCGTCCGAGTGTGACCCAAGAGTGGGTGGACGAAGGCCGATTGCCACAGGAGCGAACAGAATCGAAGATGGCGAAGGCCCTACGATGTGTTGGCGGAGTCCACACATGGAGATATCGCAGGTTGAGTTCATACCACAGGGATCAGAATGCAAGGAGATGTCACCAGGCGGCGACATGATGCAGCAGATCATGGTGGAAAAGTTCGCGGCAAGTTTAAGTGAGTCCCATAGGGGATTGGATCATACTGAGGTATGATCGGAGCTGCCGAAGAGTGGAACTACTTCAGAGCTCACATTCGCTTAAGGAGCCCGGCAAGTCGGAGGACAAGGCCGAGTAAGCGAACATTGCAGCCAATGAAGCTAAGAAGAAGAAATGGTGCAAGTCCCGCAACATGTGTGGCGGTGGCCATACATGGGAGTTGTAGTCTATCTTTCCAAGCGACCAAGTGGAATCGCCAGAGAACACATAGGTGTCAGCAGGTGTGGTCGAAATATGGCGAGGAAGCAATGACGAGTCCAAGAGGGACTCGACTACCCAAGATCAATCATCGGTTAGATTGAAGGTGAACTCAGAGGAGTGTCATCGCAGAGGCGGATCTACCGATCATGAAGAAGGGATGCCGGATAGTAGTGCCATGGGCGCATTCTGTTGCCATGGTACCGCAAAGGCGGGACTTCCGGGAGTCATCAATCCCTTGCTCTCTTAGAGGGAGAGCACTTGGTCGTGATATGGGCGTGGAGGAGGAGAATGCTTTGGCAAACTCCATGTACCAAGACAAGGTGAAGGGCGATGGCGAGAGAACTTCATAAGACCAATGTCAGACTTTCCATCAAGATAGCCGTGAGTGAAGGACTTGGTCGATACAAGAGTGCATGACCAAGGATCGAACAGCAAGGCGATGCGTCTGCTGTACCTTTGCTACTCAAAGGAGTCGGCGATGAAATGATGGAGAAGGCGGTACAATCCCAAAGACGACCAAATCTATCGGAGACTTACTCCAAGTTGGAGTGATAACTTCTTGCATTTCGAAGTTCAATGGCAATGAGAAGGTGAATCACGATGGCGACTCAACGCAAGGATTGCAAACACTTCAAGTGCAGTGTGAGCTAAGAGCAAAGCGAAGTCTAGTAACCGACTTGACGCATTTAAGTACAACCTCGAGGAGGCGGGCGAAGTCAAGTAACCTTTGTCTTCTCAATTACCAAGAGAATGGGTGAAACCGAGCCCCAGCTCTTTTAGTTATCCCAGAGGAGCTCAGACAGATTTGAAGACCCTTCGAAGACAACTAAGTGGAAGAAGATTCGATGGGCAAATTTTGCGGAGGAAGGACCTGAAAATTTCAAAGGTTGCGAGGCAATGCTCGTTAAAGCTCCAACAAGCATCTATCCAGTTTAAGAGACAAGAAGAATTTGAAGACTGGCGCATATCAATGATGGTCTTTTACCTTCATCGATGAATCCGCAAGAGCCGCAAGGATCGGCACAACTCGCCAACCCCACACCAAAGTCGAGTCATTGGCGAAGTCAAGCAAAGCATGGCGGATTAAAGTTCGACGACTCAACAACAACAACCGGAGAACAAATGGGAGCCAAGAGGCGATCGCAGCAGAGAGCGAGAAGATCGAAAATCCAACAAAGAAAAGAAGTTGCACAAGAAAGCTTCACGAGGACGTCGAAGGAATAAGTGGGGGAGAATGTCACGGACAAAATTGTAAATGGCTTGTTCGTGTAAGAAGCTTGTCCGTGTACCTTTTGGTTTGTCATATAATGTAAAGCTTGTAAAGGGCTTGCCCAAAGGCAAAACCCCTATTTGAGTGATCATTGTAGGCTTGTACATAAAGTACGCACGAGGAATACTTGTAATAGAATTGATCTGTAGTGGACCAATTTTATACCTTTGTTGTGCAACTTTCGAGCTTGTAATATCCATGGTTGGAATGTGCATCGGTTATAAAGTGTTTGCTAAAAGAGTGGCTTATGGATCCCGTGTGAAGCGCTTTCTCTGTCCGTCTTCTCTTTCGTTGGTCCTAAGGGATTGTAGGAGATTTTGGGGAGGCGACCTTTCAACGGTGATACGCATTGGTGCCGCACTTTGGCCTAAGTCCGTGATAAAGGAAGCCGAGCCATGGGGCAGTTAGCAGCAGATAGAGAAGTTCGTATGGAGAAACATCGTGACTCGGTTCGGCCTGCCTAAGGCCATCATCACCGACAATGGGACTCAGTTCACCAGTGCCCGGTTTAAGGAGTTCTGCGCGGGCTACAAGATTCAGCTAAGGTTCAGCTCGATGGCCCACCCTCAGATGAACGACCTTGCAGAGGTGACCAACCGGTCCATCTTGGACGGACTTAGGAGAAGGACCCTCACAGCTCGCTCTGCCTAGGTAGACGAGCTCCCGAGCATTCTATGGTCTCTGTGCACCACTCCCAAAACCACGACCGGAGAATCCCCTTACAGCCTCACGTTCGGCACCGAGGCTGTCTTGCCTCCCGAGGTGGTCATCCCAACCCCTCGGACGGAGAGATACGAAGAGGGGACCTCGGTCGAGGGGCTCCGAGCAGGATTGGATCTGCTCGAGGAGCGACGAGCCGACGCGCACCTGAAGGCCCTTTCCTACAAGAGGGCCGTTGCGCCGTTGCCAGGATTTACAACCGAAGGGTACGCCCCCGACCCGTCAAGCTCGGTGACCTAGTGTTGCACAGGGCCGAGGTGAGCAACCCGACCCGTGCGCACGGCAAACTTACCCCAAATTGGGAGGGACCTTATCGGGTCGCAGGAGTCGTCCAAGCAGGGACTTACCGACTCGTGACCATGGACGGCCGCACCCTGCCAAGGACGTGGAACATGCAGAACCTTAAGAAGTTCAGGAAAACAGAGGAAAGTAACATGAGAAACTTTTTGACAAAAAGGATTTTTCATTAAACTGGAGTCAAGTTATAGGACTAGACGACCTGGACTTACAGACCGACTCCTTGAAAAATTTCATGGCAGCTGGCCCTTTGGGGGTTCCGAGCTGTCGTCAAACGGGACCTCCTCGGGCATCTCCACCCCCGAGTCCTCAGGGAAGGAAGCGAAGGGGTCTTCCGCCACCTCAAGGTTGGGGTGGCGTGCCCGGAACCGGGCCAAAGCAATCCGGTACCCATATTCATAGGTGACCTGCCCTGACCGGGTCAGCTCGAGTTGAAAGTCCTCGGACTTCTTATAGTCGTCGAGCAGCCGTCTATCCCTCTCCGGCCTCTGACGGGCCTCCTAGGCCAAGGCCTCGGAAGCGGACTTCGCCTTGGCATCTGCCGCCTCCAGCTGCTTGGTCAGCTTCAGCGCCTCGGCCTTCCGTAGGCGAAGCTTGGTCCGATCCGCCCGCAAGAGTCCCTGAAGGCCGTCGTTCTGCTCTTTGGCCGCCTGAAGCTCGGCCTTAAGGCGAGTCACATATGCGTCCAAATCGGACGTGCGCTGTTCTGCGGCAGCTATAGCCTCGGGACCCATTGCCGCATGGGCCTCCTCGAGTTGCCGGCGCAGCTCGACGTTGCGGTCACCCATCCCACTGACGATCTGACCGGTGTCCCGCACCCGGTCCATCAGTGCCACGATGTAGTGGTGGCTCTGCAAATGAGAAGTGTCAAAACGGGCGCACTCCGGTACCGGTGAGAAGCCTAAGGCACAACACGTACCCACACCACCGACTTGGTGGATTTGCTGAGAAGAGTCTTGGAGGGCAGGGTGTATAGCTCCCCGGCCATCCCAGGGTGAAGCCCTCCTCAAAGGAATGTGGTTGCGGCATCACTGTCAGCCCACACCCTATCCCCGACGGATAGGTTCTCCCAGCGGGCCAGCAGGGGGTCGTGCGCCGCCCCCACTGGCTGGTCTCCCACCAACTGAGCCTGAAAAGGCTCCTCCTTGGCGCCGACTGGAAGCTGACACAATGCCCAGACCGAAGGGAGCCGAGGCTCCTTTCCTGCGCCCTCTCGGCCAGGCTCGCCCTCGCCTTGCTTGGGGCCCGCCTCCGTCCGCTCTGCGCCGGCCTCCTTCGGCTGTGCTACCATCGCAGCAGGCCACTTAGAGGCAAGAACCTTGACCCTCTTCCGCGGATGATCCGCCTCGACCTCCACCGGCGCCTCTTTAGTACCAATCTTTGGTTCGACCACCGCACGTGTAGAGGGGGTTAACGGGATCCGTCTGCTACGGACCGCTCTGAGGTTCACCATCCCTGCAAACAAACATCGGTCAGTACCCGCAAAAGCCCGGAAAGCCCTAAATTACGCATTACAAGTGTACCCAGAGGCACTGGGCTAAGGCCTGCCTCGATCAGCCATGACTCAGTTATGTCTTGGTTGGCTGTGGAAGAAGGATCCCCTTCAGCCACTGGAGGTCCCTGAGCTCGTCATCGCTCAGGCCAGGAGTAGTGTTGTCGATAGTATGAGTCGACCACTGGAGCCCAAAGCCCCAGTCCCTCACACAACTCACAAAGAAGAACTGCCCCTTCCATCCCTTGTTACTGGAAGGGGCGCCACCTACTCTAAAGCCCGGTCAGGCAGAAAGATAGTACCCTCCCGGTCCCTTGGAGAGGCGGAAGCAGGATAAGAACAGGTTCAAAGTTAGAGTGATGACAGCGTAGTGGCATTCCCCTAGGAACACCACCAAACCCCGCCAGCAATTAGGTGCCATCTGCGATGGCGAGATACGCCACCTAGAAATGCAAGAGATGATGATCGGGTGCAGGGGGAAGCACAATCACGCTTCCAGGGCATCCACGGATAATGCGAAGCCCCCGAGCACGGCGTCATACGCTCGCTACCCTGCCTCCGAAGCCACAAAGACGTAGTCCTCCGGGACACAAAAGCGACCCCGAAGGTCAGGGAGCTGTGACCCACTCACGATGGAGTCAAGATTGTGGGGAGATCGCATGGCCTTAAGGGCCCGCATCGCCTTCTCGCCGGAAGGCGAGCCGCAATCATACGGCGAAGGGTTTTGACTAGCAGAAGAGGTGGAAGAGGAAGCAGGAGAAGAAGAGGAAGCGGAAGAAGAGGACGAAGCAGGAGAAGGAGTGGAAGCAGGAGAAGGAGTGGAAGCAGGTGAAGAAGAAGGAGAGGCCATTTATACTGACCTTCGGAAGGAAAATGGAAGGGCTGACGCAAACAGGAGCGGTTGAAGAAATCAGAGGAGACGACCGGGCAGCGAGATCAGGGAAGTCTGGAAGGATTAGCTTGGGAGATAACGGGCGTGCGTTGAGTCAACTGCACATTATTTATAGACAAACTCCCGCCAAAGGCCCCGCCCCTTCGCCTGCACAGAGTGGGCGACAACCCACTGACGTGATAGCCCCCAGGGCGTGTCACTTCAGGAAGACCAAGGAACGCCTTGCCATAAATGAGCCCCAACGTGGCAGCCCGTGGGAAGGCGCGGCAAGCAGAAGCGCGCAGCCACCTCGATCCCGACTCCCAAGAACCCTTTACAGCGTTGTTTCTGGAAAGGTTAAACGACGAGAAACCGGCCCCTTAAGCCGTGCATGCTAGCGATCAAGGGATCTCCCGCCCCCCCAGTGGGCGTGACATACGGGATCATAATCACCCAGGTATTAATTCACTTAACCAACTGCATGGTTCATTACCGCACCATCTGCATGGTTTATTGCCGCGCCAAGCAGTCGCTTGGCCAAAAGACAGCCCGAGCCTCATCTCGACCAGAAAGCCCGAGCCTTGCCATGGCCATAAAGCCCGAGCCTCACCCACCAGAGCGCCTTACACGGTCAGACGCCCGCTGAGCTCAGACTCGGCCGCAGACCGCCTGCGTACACCTCTGCAGTACACCGCCTCGGCCACAAGACGCATCGCTTCGAGCTCTGTACTTTGGTCGCAGCGCCCTTCAGTACACCTTAGCGCGCAGACGCCGCTGCTGCGCTGCAGATGCCCGCTTGAGCTCAGTACCTCGGCGCGCAGATCGCCTGGCAGACAGACACCTCGTGGTATGCTCCGCTCGGCGAGCATTTACGACCGCTGAGCTCTATACCTGGCCAGTAGCATCGCCCGCTACGTCTGACTCAACGCGCGACGCCCGCGCCTGTAGCACGCCGTCGGGCTCAGACTCACTGCAGCCTCGCAGCACCTCCTTCCGGACCTGGGCCCCATAGTCAGACACTCCAGCCACGCCTTCCCTTGGATGACAAACCGACAGACGTCCGCTGCGAGTCCATGGAAAGCATCCCCCCGCACCAATCAGAACACCACCTGAAGCCAGCCTCGGACCCCTGAATAAGCGCCGAGGCAGGGCTTCCTTCGGGGGGGGAATGATGTGAGTAATAAACAGGAAGTGACGTAGGCCCATACCGCCTACACCAGGATGACGTCCCCTGTCCCGCACACACCCGACTGTTGCCAAGGTTGACCGACAGATATGACACCGCCTGCCCCTCGTAGGCTGCACGATCGCCGAGACACGTCACCATCCCGCAGGGGTCAGGTCCTTGGTATGCTGTCAGACGCAATCAGAGACACGATGCCATAAGCACATCAAAGAACAAGCAACCTGGTCCTTATAAACCCCAGCAGATGAGCGTAAAAGGAAAAGAGGAGTTTTTCTCTTCTTCTCGATAGACAAACACCCTAAAAAAGACTATCTTTACTGACTTGATTGTCGGAGGGGTTGGGCGGAGTTCTTTCCGACCCGATCTTTGTGCAGGAACCAGAGCCAGGCCTGACCGACGGAGGAGCCCTCGTCGTCGCCTCAGCCTCCAAGGACCCAGCCCGGAGACCTCCTCCACATTCGGCCCGAACCCAGCCACAACGGCCCCAAGGCCACGACATAAAGTTGTTTACACTAACAACTGTAAAACAAAACTTGACTTAATTAATAATCATCTCAAGATTTCAAGTTTAATAACCATTATATGGCATAAATATAATGACTGTTATATGGCATATTTGATATCTGCATATATGTCTTTTAAAGAAAGCATACTGAATATTCCTAAATTCCTAAAGAAAGCATACTGAATACTCCTACCTCTAGTAAACAAGCTTCAAACTTTTGAGTCTTATATAATGTTGTCAAATCCAGAAGCATATTTGCATTGTATAGAGTTCATGTCAGTTTGAGATGCATATACTTGACTATGACTGTTAAACAAAACTTGACTTAATTAATAATCATCTCAAGATTTCAAGTTTAATGACCATTATATAGCACAAATATAATACCATTATATGGCTTATTTGATATCTGCATATATGTCTTTTAAACAAAGCATATTGAATATTCCTAAATTCCTAAAGAAAGCATACTGAATATTCCTACCTCTAGTAAACAAGCTTAAAACTTTTGAGTCTTATATAATGTTGTCAAATCCAAAAGCATATTTGCATTGTGTAGAGTTCATGTCAGTTTGAGATGCATATACTTGGCTATGACTGTTAAACAAAACTTGACTTAATTAATAATCATCTCAAGATTTCAAGTTTAATGACCATTATATGGCACAAATATAATGACCATTATATGGCTTATTTGATATCTGCATATATGTCTTTTAAGAAAGCATACTGAATATCCCTAAATTCTTTGCTTGTGATTTGGCTTGTTGATTAAGAATTTCTACCTCTAGTAAACAAACTTCAAACTTTTGAGTCTTATATAATGTTGTGAAATCCAGAAGCATATTTGCATTGTTTTGAGTCTGTGTTAGTTTGAGATGCATATACTTGACTATGACAGTTAAACAAAACTTGACTTAATTAATAATCATCATAAGATTTCAGGTTTAATGACCATTATATGACACAAGTAATCTTGTTTGACAAAAATTACTTGATAGAGTTTAGAGCTAATGTCTTGACATCCTTTCTATGTGATCTTTTGGCCCATTATTTGAGTGATAATTTCATAGAAATTATACGTAGATTCTTATATGTTTGTGACCATCCCTTGGTTTCTTTTAATTTGAGCTTCACTGTTTTTACCTTTAGCTTATTAATTTATTTGTAAATTTGATTTGTACTAAGATTTGCTGTTTGAATTTTTTTTTTCTTTTTTGTGCTATTTAGCGTTTTGCTGCAGTCATTATGAGAATAAGAGATCCTAAAACCACATCTTTGGTATTTGCATCTGGAAAAATGGTAAGTTAAACTTATTATGTACATATATATTTCACTTTTTTCTTACCTAATTTGTTCTCTTTAGTTATAGTATTTTTTATTATAATGGTTTATGCCATGATGCTATGCTAGCATAATTGTTACTCATGTTGCTTATTTCTGTTGGTAGTTAGGATTTTTAAGCTTTATGCAAGAACTCTCTACCTGCTTTTGCTCTTTGTTTGGTAAGGATATTATTATGCTGCCAAACTTGCAAAGCCGGAGTTTGAACAGGAAAAGAACAAAATATCAGTTAAAATACAAAGATAGCCTGGTCCCATGCCCTTGTGAAATATTTGTATCCTATTTATGTTTGGCTTAAAAGGCATAAAAAAAAAGGGATAAGTATAGAATAACAATGTTACTTTTGTCAGATGAGGTTTCAAACCTTCAATCATTTGGTAAAATGAAAGCTGCAATTTTATGTTTAAATACATTTAAATCATGACCTCTAATAAAGTGCTTCCCTCATGCATCATAGACAAGTAACAAAAGAATGTCATGCTAATTTAATTGACTGGCATTTGCAATACACAGTTCTTGTTTTTCTTGTAATTTTGTCTTATATGATGTAATTTCTGTTGTCTTAAGGTTTACAACCTTGCAAAAAATGGGTATCTGAAGGTTTATGATTATAGGCTTTTTTTGGATCCCTTGAGTGCTAATCTCTGAATTATAGGATTTAATTATGATTTGTGACTGTAATTTTTAACAGAGTTTTTCCTAGAATTTGCCTTGGTTTTTCATTTTTGATCTTGTTTTTGTTGATAAAACTGTGAAGGAATGAGTTTTTCTTTGGTTAACATAACTTCAAAAATTATGCCTAGTTCTTATTCTGTTGACGTTGCCTTGAGTACTCTCAGATTCAGATTATTTTTTCATTTTTGATCTTGTTTTTGTTGATAAAACTGTGAAGGAATGAGTTTTTCTTGGGTTAACCTAACTTTAAAAACTATGCCTGGTTCTTATTCTGTTGACATTGCCTTGAGTACTCTCAGATTCAGATTATTTCAACCTTAACTTTGCTTAATATACAATTGGATAGACTAAATAAATTTGCTCCTGTGTAATATCTCCGAGTGATATTGGAAACTTATGTTACTATTTTCAGTTGAAGAATCTATCATCTTTCATGATCTTTTTGTTTTTTCCTTTGATAAACCATTGGTGATTGTGATCTATGACGAGGATTACAATGAAGTTTTTGCTCTCTTTTTTCAGCTTTGTACAGGAGCAAAGAGTGAGCTGCAATCAAACCTTGCAGCACGGAAGGTATGTGATTATTTTGATGATAGTATCCATTCTCAAAATTGGACCTTATGCTTACAGTATGAAATTTAGAGTTTAGTAGCTGGTTTGTATCCTGTGCAAAGAGTAATGTTAGATTATTTTCATCAAACTCACTGGCATTATCTCTTCTTTTTTATATTCATCATCTTTTATCTTCTTAGATTTCTATTGTTTTTTTGTTGTGGCATATAGAATTTCAAGATCCAGAACATTGTTGGTTCATGCGATGTAAAATTTCCCATAAGGCTCGAGGGCCTTGCCTATTCTCATCACACTTTCTGTACCATAAGTTTATTCTTTTATATGCTGAAGAACAATTTATTTCAGTTGTATCTTCATAAGATTTCTCTTCTCCATTCCAGTTTTCTTTGGTTTCATAGTGCAAACACGATATACTATTCCCATTTTAGGCCCAGATACCATGCTCATGGGTTATTAATCAATCTAAATTAGTAGTTTGGTCAAAATCAGGATGCTGCATCTATTAAACTTAACTCCAGTATGTACACATGTAATTGCCCTCCTGAGGTTGTTAACTATATCAAATATGATGAACCAACGGAGTCTTACACTATCAGTATGTGTTACGACCTGGTCTGATGGGCTAATTAGCCTATCAACTTCATTTTGACCTATCAATCATTGGTCAAAATGCTTAAGCTGAAATTATTAATAGTACACTCATCAAGCTCATATAAGTCAATCTTAGTCCCACCCACTTCCGATGTGGGATTATTGGACTAACTAGGGGTCTTACAATCTCCCCCACTTAAACGACTTGACGTCTTCAAGGCCAGATCGTAACCTAGCATGGTGCATGTGAGGCATAGCCTAGCGGTGGCTTCACACTGTGATGAGTTCTCTGACTTTATCCACAGGTAGCCCTTTCCTACTCAAGCCTACCTCACCATGCCCGAATACTAGGTCGGCTCTGATACCAAATGTTACGACCTGGTCTGATGGGCTAACTAGCCTATCAACTTCATTTTGGCCTATCAACCATTGATCAAAATGCTTAAGCTGAAGTTGTTAGTAGTACACTCATCAGGCCCATATAAGCTAATCTTAGTCCCACCCACTTCCGATGTGGGATTATTGGACTAACTAGGGGTGTTACAGTATGAACCAGAGCTTTTTCCTGGTCTGATCTATCGGATGAAACAACCAAAGGTTGTACTTCTCATTTTTTGTTTCCGGCAAGATTGTTCTCACTGGTGCTAAGGTGATGTTCTCGATGCTCAAATTCAAATGTAACCTTGCATTATAAATATCTACACCTTTATTCATGATATTTGATCTGATTTAGGTGAGAGATGACATATACACTGCATTCGAGAGTATCCATCCAGTCCTTGGAGAATTCATGAAGAGATCAACGGTATGGAAGATTGTTTCAATCCAATATGTGCATGCTCACATTAAAATATAAAACTAGTGTGACTCAAGCACAGAATTTGGTCTTGCTTGAAACCGTTTCGACTGGTGATTCATAGCCACCGGTAGAAATGGAACCATCTGTCAGTAATGGTGTTAGCTATACTTTAATCTTTTGTTTGATGAAGCAACTTTAAATTCTTTCAAATGTTTATTGCTATGCAATCGGTGGAGATACTCGAAAGAAGTCTGCAGAGATGGTTACTTATAATCCAAAAATCATCAACATCAGCAGATAATTTTAGTTCTTTTGTGTTTTTGCTTCCACGAAAAGTCAATATTAGTTTTCCCAGTATTGCTGGAGTGGTCTTTGACCACGACTGCTGCATCTTTTATATGCATACATGCTTCGCATTGTGTGTATGTAGTTTGGTGAACTGTTTAGTTAAAAACATGGTTGCCATCATCATTCCAACACCCATGACCAAGACTTTTCTTACAGTTTATTGGAGTTGGGTATTGGAAACATATCTAGAATGTCTCACCAATGGATTTCTCTTTTCTCTGTCTCGTGGTTATGTTTATTTTTCAGTTCATGAAAGATCTTCCAAATTCCTTGTTCTTTTCCCTTTCCCACCAAGTTTATCTCTTATGATATTTTAGTAAGTTCTCATTTCCATTATATCGTTGTATGCAGACACTATCAGGACAATGAAGCAGGTCCAAGTGGCCTTTTGATAAGTTGCTACAATCCATCAACTGTACATATGAAGGATCATTTAGGGAGATGCTAGAGCTCACTAAAGACTTGTGAGTTCTGGTTCTTATTGAGAGTTCCTGTGTAGATTTTTATCATGCAAATTACGATCAACTTACCCATGTTCTGTTCTGTTGGAATAAATAGCTGTGCAGATCATTAAACCAAATGATTACACCCAGCTCTGTTGCCAAGTTAGACAGCAGGTATGGCACCTCATCATAAAATCTATCTCTTGGCCTTATCTAGTCCATTGTGGCAAGATATTTCTTGTGAGATGTATTAAAAAGATGCACCCTTTCTTTGACACAAAAATCTATCTCTTGGCCTTATCTAGTCCATCGTGGCAAGATATTTCTTTTGAAATGTATTGAAAAGATACACCCTTTTCTTTGATACCAAAGCCACAAAGGGAGGAAAGAAAACTCTAGCCATCACTTGGCCAATTTATGAGGCAGTTGGTACTTGTTACTCACGTCAACAAACCTTCTGGAAAACTGAAACAGTGGTTCAAATAGATTGCCCTACACAAGTGCAAGAAGGCTTAGGTGCAGTTCCCCAAATCCAATTCCATCTCCTGTCTTTAATGCAAGGATAAGGTCTCATGTCCCGCCATAAAAACATGGTGCAAATCAAGCTTATATTTCTTCCAGCTATAAAGTTTCTCCTTCCCTTCCAACAGCACCCACTCACTCACTAGCTATCACTACTTCAACACCATAATTCACATGCTGAGTTCCCTTCGAAAGAAAGCAGGAGTGGCCATGGAGGTTGTGTCAGTCAAGTGTGAGTGCTGCGGGCTGCGAGAGGACTGCACCGAGGACTACATAAGAAGAGTGAAGGCCAGCTTCGACGGCAAATGGCTGTGTGGACTCTGCTCTGAGGTGGTGAGAGATGAGTCAAGCAGGGGGAGGAAGAAGAGCAACGCGGTGGAGGAGGCTATAAGGGATCACATGTTCTTCTGCAGTAAATCTACGTCGAATCCAGCGGTTGGGGTGGCTGATGGCATGAGACAGATGCTGAGGAGGAGGTCCGGAGAGTTCTCCAAGCCACCTGCAGGAGCATCTCCAAAGAAATATGGAAGGATGGGTAACTCATCTCAAGTAGGAGACGAGAACTCAGCGGTGTTCTACTGAGTAGTTGCTTTTCTTTCATTTCTCTTCTTTGTGTCCGTCGTGCTGCTTCTCTGCAATGTAAAGAGGATTTGCTCAATGAAGCAGACACATTCTGAGGATTACGTGAATGTATCAATACATTTGCAGGTGCTGCATTTGAAGTGAATGGCTGACTATTGTCTGATGAGTGATGAGAAGAACTCTAGTTTCTGATACCTTGGCGGCCAATCAAAACCCTTTTTTTTTTTTCTCTTCCATGGAAACACAAATTATTGATGTTCCAATTACCAGATTGTGACTGACTGACTCTTCATCAAAACTTTCATTGGACAATTCTGAAAAGCCTTTTGTTTACCTTTACTTCTGATACCCTTTTTCTGGACACTTTGTACTGAATTGTTCCTTTCTCTTCATTTCTGTAAAATTTCAATTATATCAATTTGGTCGCTAATGATTTGCTGGAAATCTTTTAAACTTTGTTTTTTCCTAATCCAAAACCTGAATTCTGAGCACTCAGATCTCCCCTTCTTCCATATTATTGGATTATGTGGCTGTAGCTACTTGTGTACGACTGCAAACAATGCCGAAAAGATTTGAGGAACAAAATCCAAATGCTGCCCCATTTGGATTTGGTAATCAAAGTATGTAAGTGGCCTTGAAATCATCATGATTCAAAGGCCAGGTTGATTATAAAGTAAGGCAACAAGAGCCCCATTAGGTTCCACGGTGACGAAGCATGATTGCTGCTACTTGCAAATCATTGGCCTAACTAAAGGAGTTGCTGATGTCACTAACAGAGAAAGCATCTGCTGCAGTGATGTTTACCTCAGAATCAAACTTTCTCTCTCCATTGTTCATGAGATGGGAAGAGCACAAGAAGTAAAATTATTATTATTTTTTTTTGGTTTTTTTGAGGATACTGGATTATTTGCTACCCATCCAAGGTTTCATCTGAGATTTTAGAATTCATGATGCAACAGAGTCATATTGATGATAAGTCAACATCCATGAGATGGAACACCGGTAGAATTGGTGCTGTATGTTTTACTTATATATATATTTTTTCTTTCTTTCCAATTAATAAGGCTTGCACTGAGAATTAGTTTCTCAATTACCCTTTGAAATTTCTTATCATTTTAACAAAAAAATTTTGGATCATTTCGAGACGGTGACAGATGAAAGGGGGACTACGACAGAAATTAAATTGCAGGTTCTTATGCACATAAGAACGCATTGTATATAATCAAATATAATGAAAGAAAACATAGCGGCTTGTGATGGGGATAGATTAATTTGCGGGAACACATCTTTTTAAGGTTAACTTACGAACTTAATATTCTTTTCCATTAAATGAGATGATATTTTAGCTCTCAGGAGAATGTGAAATGGTGAGTCCAACCTTGTCCATTACATTACGAGATCACATTGATCCGATCAGTCCGAGCTATCACTCTCATGGCCAGCCAAGAGAAGGTGATGTGGGAGCTGAAAGAGTTGCGTTTGCTTGGAGGACTTCCAAGGTCAACGACAACATGAATCAATCACATTGAAAAGTTCAAACATATACTGTGGACACAATGAATCCTTCCTAGCCGAATTCCACCTGTTTAAAGCCAAAACCAACTCTCACTGGAAATGTGAAACATTTGAGACCATGGCTGATAAGAGTAGGCAGTGGGAAATAATTCAGCAAGTTATCAGTGAAGGATGTCAGATAATTCAGCTACACCGAAACAGTACTCGAAAGGAAATAACCAAATTACTTTGACTAAAATACCTTTGTCATAAATAACTCGCCCTTGCTTCAAGATGGTAGGGATTTGTGACTGTGAAAAAAGTACGAGTTTGATGAAGGCAAAAAGGAGAAGAGCATTTAAAACTAACACCACATCGAATCATGTCCGGATCACAAACTGGCGTGCACCATCTCATCAGCCATATAGTCCAGGAAGGTAACCTGCTTGAGGAAACATAGTAACCATCTCAGGCTGCAGAAACACCTGCATCTTTGATTGATTCACGCCAAGCATATTCTCTAGCTCCATCCTTGTCCACAATCTTGATCACAAAGTTTGGAGGAGCAACAACCAGTCTGGATCGGATTTCAATGATACACTTGTCAACTAAGTCAATAGCTTCCTCTAATGACATCCCGCTCTTGTAATGTCGGTCCATCATCGACAACGTAAAATAGGATCCATAACCAAATGCGCCCTTGTCAACTTTGTGGAGAGTAGCAATGTAATCGATATAGTAGAGAGATGGGCCAATGTTCTTGTCATATCCAGCCAGCAAAATATTAACAAAATATGGATTCTGGGAAACCAAGAAGATGGTAAGGCTTAAAATTCATGACATCCAATCCAAAAAAAAAAAAAAGATTATAAAACAATTGAATAATTACAAAAGCAGATTCTCTAGAACAAGAGATTGGTACCTGTGAGATGTGATATGAAACTCATCATTACATACTACTTACTAAAGTAAAGAGAAAATTATTCACGTATGAGTACCAGGATAATTATCTCTAGTGAATTTCATATGCAGTTAAGTGGTCGAAGATTCGAGTCCAGTTATAAACATGTAGCGTGCATAGTTATGTAATAATTATATAGGAAAGAGTAACTTTTTTTAGAAAAGGAAGTAGAAAGATAACTACCATTGTCTATCTAAAACAATATATAGTGCGAACAAAACTATGATAAACAAAAGAGGGGTAAACATATTGGAGAAAATAAATTATTAAGATATTACCACTTAGAACGGCACATTTTTGTGATACTGACTTACTAACATCGCAACAAAAACTTCTTAAACCTGGTAAAATTAATGCAAACTTGTAAACTTCTATGGCTTAATGAAGAGAACTCCTTATGCTGACAAATCCATTGACGACTTTCATGTCTAACAGGTATCTAGATATTTTGCAACCACCAAAGGTCAAAGAGATTGAGCAAAGGTAGTTGAGATGACAAAAAAAAGCAAACTTAAAAAAGCGTTTTGTGGTGAAAAAGAAATTTGTAAAATTAAGAAACTCTTGCATGGGTTGCAATAAAGGTTCAACATTGTAAATAAGGGATGTTTTTGCAGGCGGACGTTAAGCTGCTGTGGAGGTTGCCTCAGATCTCTAGATTGTTTGAGATTTGGCAGCTGTTGAGTGACTCGAGCGGTCCTATTTTTAGTTTCTTTTTCCAATTTTTGATGAAAGATCAAATGCTATAGGCAAAATTAGTGGTTAACTTGAAACTCTTGAAGGGATTACTCCATTTTGGTTGATGGTGTGAGGTTTTGGTTATAACTCATGACACTAACCTCTTTTAGAAGCAAGTCGTGTGCATTTTGCTTAAATATAACATCAAGTAAATCTATCTTTACTTTTTTCTTTCATCCACTGATTTAAAGCTCAGATTTTATGGAAAATGCCGGTAATTAACTTGAAACTCTGAAAAGGTTTCTCCATTTTAGTAGATGATATTGCCAACTTGTACTTCAAACTCATGACCACTAACCTGCTCTAGATGCAGTTTCTCTGCATTCTGACTTCAAACAAACCCACAGCTTTGTGTTGCAAATGGGTTAATGGCATAATCATCTAATTTTTTTCTAGCTAATAGAATCTCAACTCCAAAATGATCACTTGCAGTTCTCAAACCTTAAGCACCTCAATCACGCGTTTCCCCATTTTAGTAGATGATATTGCCAACTTGTACTTCAAACTCATGACCACTAACCTGCTCTAGATGCAGTTTCTCTGCATTCTGACTTCAAACAAACCCACAGCTTTGTGTTGCAAATGGGTTAATGGCATAATCATCTAATTTTTTTCTAGCTAATAGAATCTCAACTCCAAAATGATCACTTGCAGTTCTCAAACCTTAAGCACCTCAATCACGCGTTTCCCCATTTTAGTAGATGATATTGCCAACTTGTACTTCAAACTCATGACCACTAACCTGCTCTAGATGCAGTTTCTCTGCATTCTGACTTCAAACAAACCCACAGCTTTGTGTTGCAAATGGGTTAATGGCATAATCATCTAATTTTTTTCTAGCTAATAGAATCTCAACTCCAAAATGATCACTTGCAGTTCTCAAACCTTAAGCACCTCAATCACGCGTATCTATAGAACAACCTCCCCAATCATATCATCACCCTAGTCATGCAAATCACAAATAACCTGAAAGGCATAATTAAGAAAGAGAGCTGACACTAAAAGACCGATAATCCCACAATCTCATCACTAATTTGGTCGCTCAAATCACTTAGTTGGCTTCAATTTCAATGGCCAACCACATTGTCTTACCAATCAACAATCTACGTCACGAAAAAGAAAGAAGAAAGAAATTTCGTTGATTCGGTTTTCCCTAAATAGCAAAAGAAAAGAGGAAAATTGCGCATCGCATCGCAAACGACAGATCAAGGATCGATATATCGAATGGAAACCCTAGAAGGAGGGCAAACGGGGCAAGAAGGACGGACCTTGCGGAGGGCGAGGGCAAGCTCGCCGCGGGTGAAGTTGGCAGTGGCGGCGGTGGTAAGCGGGATGCCATTCCGGAACTCGTAGAGGTGGACGTTCTTCTGGATGTACTCCGTGAACTGCACCCTGCCACACACAGATCACGGCCATCGGCCGGCGAATCAGATGCCAAGGACCGACGAAGAGCAAGAAGAGAAAAACAAATGAAAGATTAAGGGGAGGGGAACGGACCGGTCGCCGGCCTCGCCGGAGGCGCCGAGGAGCTTATGGGAGTCGAGGATCATGACCTTGTCCTCGTTGGACTTGTGGACGAGGATGCTGTGAACTGCGGAAGTGTCCGCCGCCACCAACGCGAAGCCGTCGCCTACCAGCCCGAACACGCACTCCATTTCTTCTCTCGATCTCTCTCTCTCTGGTCGGTGAAAGAGGCGAAGGCAGGCGAAGAAGGCTTAATAGTGGAAGAAGCGATCGAGTTGCCCAAATCGGAGAGACTTGGGGCACAAGGCAGTGTGGGCCGGGTCGGGTGCATCTTCGGGTTTGGGTTTGGGCTCGGATTCGAACCGGTGTGGCTGAACCCAATTCCTAAATTAAGGGGACAAGTCAATTTGGGTTATTTCTATATGATTGAAAGTAATACAAAAAGATGGATCCATCTATCTTGTTTGTACACTCAGCATTGACAAATTATGATTCAGTGATTTGTTCCATTTAAGATGAATAGATTTGTCACATTCAATCTATGTTTAGTTGTGTCGTTCTCAATCTATTTTTGTATAAAAATATTCTCGAATGACATCTAAACAAGAGGATATGATGAGAAATATGCACATTTGGTGCATTATAATATATAGGTTTAGAATGATGAATTTTCATTAAATGGAAATAATGATAATATTAGATGATATAATTTTGACCCATTAAAATCCATATATCCAAACTAGGAGTGTTCCAACACTTTCAAACCATATTATTAAACGCCAAATCAAATCGAATCAAACTAAAAAAAATATTTCAGTTTAATCAAAATAAGACGGTTCAAATCAAAATTATTTAGGATCTGCTTAATCGAATCAATTTTTAATTTTAAATAATATAAAAAATATATAAATTTTAAATGAATCGATTCAATTTAATTGAACTAAACCAAAATTTTGATCTAATTAAATTGACATTCTAAAAAAAAAAGGAAGAAAGGAATCAATAATAAGATAACATAAAAAGACCAAACTCTTCCCAACAGCATATTTATCCATCCATTACAGTAAGTCGTTAGCATCATCGAACTTGAAGAATAATAAAAATAATGATAAAATGCATCTTATTGATCTAAATGTCCCAATCGACATGGGTGTTTAGACATTTTAACAGCACAATTATAAAGATGAAAATATAAACTTAATTAATGGAGAATACCCTTTTAAATTGAAATCATTTATAATCTTTAAAATTAAATTATCGATAAATTAATTCAAATCAAATGAACAAAAAAAAATTTCTAAATTGCATAATACCAAAGAAGAGATAGGACCAAATCTGGTCTCCCCTTACTCTTTGCAATTGAAGATGTTATATCACATCATATCATATCATTTCACATTATATCACATCAAATCCTTTATGTTGTCATCAACAACTCCAATGGTTTTATGCAGTGTGGAAAGCAATAATGTTTGGCTCATTTGTTTCCCCACCCCTCCATTTCCTGTAGCCGTTTCAGTACATCATAAAAAGTGGAAAGAGAGGAGAAGACTACTACTGTGTGTTGGCGCTGGTCCCATGTTTTGTTTCCCATCTCTCCCCCTTTTTGCATTTTGGACTCTTTTTTGCGAACTGTAGTATACTAATAATGAATCATGATATCTTAATTTTTTACCAGGAATTTGTATTATAACATTTAAATCATGAAAAAAATAAAGGAAAAGGAATATAGCTGTAATAATATCTTTTCAAGTCCTTCTATAGCTACATTGATTTGTAAAGCATGCATGCTTTTCTAAGAAAATAATTATATTTTAAAAATATCTTAATTGGTATCTTATTATTTTTTAAAAAAAAATACTCCGACTATCTTTAAAAAAAATTTCTACCTGTTTTGCTTGTTACAATATTTTTGGTCAATTCTAATGTTTTTATCATCACAACAAAAAAAAAATGATTAGTCAAAATAAGATACTCCAAACCAAAACCGTTCGGGATCCACTTAATTGAATCGGGTTTTAATTTAAGTAATTTGAAAATATAATTTTTTTAAATAAATTAGTTCAGTTTGGTGAATCAAGTCAATTTAACTAGACTAACATTCTTTAAAAAAAATTAGATCATATATTATTTTAAATTTTTGCAAAAAAAATATTAGATATAGAAGGGAAAAAAGAATCAACAATAAGATTACAAGAAGCTCTTCCCAATAACAACCTCTAAGAAAGTTAAAGAGTATAGCAACTAGAAATCTTCTTCCATTACAGTGTATTTATTAATCGAATATACTCTACTAAACTTCAAAAATAATAAAAATAATGATACATGATGAATGCATTTTATTAATAGAGACGCCTCAAACATGTTAACGACATACTTAGAAAGATGAAAATATGAACTTAAAAAGATTATTCTTTTTCAACCAGTTCAAATTGGTTAATTGAATTGATGAAAAGTACTCTCCCAAATTAAAATTATTTCTAGTTTTTAAAATTAAATTACTGATAAATCGGCTTGAATCGAACCAATTTAAATTTGATTTTAGGTTCAATTCGATTTGAACACTTGGTTTCCAAGCCATCAAGTGAAAAAAAAATCAAAGTACATACCAAAGAAGAATGTGCTACAGAAGTGATGGAACCAAATGCCAATAATTTATCATCTCCCATTGTTCTTTGTAATTGCAGATGCAGTGTCACATCACTTCACGTTACATTGTATCATATCATATCCTTTATGTTGTCGTCAACAACTCCAATGGTTTTATGCAGTATGGAAAGCAATAATGTTTGGCTCACTTGTTTCCCCACCCCTCCATTTCCTGTAGCTGTTTCAGTACATTACAGAAAGTGGAAAGAGAGACAAAGAGAGGAGAAGACTACTTCTGTGGGCTGGCGCTGGTCCCATGCTTTTGGACTCTTTTTTGTGAACAGTAGTATAACAATAATAATGAATCATGATATCTTAATTTTTTGGGTTTCTCATCTGAATATTTTTTACTAGGATTTTATATTATATAATATATTTAATTAAATGAAAACATTTAAATTATGAAAAAAAAATAAAGGAAGAGGAAACATGGCTGTAATAAAATATTTTCAAGTCTTTCTACAGCTACAATGATTCATAATGGATTATTTTCATAGAAAATATTTATTTTCTTTTTCTACAGGTACCTTATTTTATTTTATTTAAACAGTACTCTTAGTTTAGAAAAAAAAACTTAAACTGTTCCTAAATTTTTTTTTGCTTGTTATAATGTTTTTGGTAAGTTCCAGTGTTTTTATCACCACAATAAAAATATTATAAAATATATTTAAAACACTATGAATATGCCAAATAGAATCAAACTATATGAAAAATAATTTAATGTATCATACTATGATTTAAATAAGTATTTATAATAGTTTATGAACAAGATCATTCAAATAAAAATAAAAAATAAACTTATAGTATTTTAATCACCATAATAAAATATTATAGAACATAATTAAAAACATTATAAATGATCCAAATGAACTCCTAACCTCAATCAAACTAACTAAAAGTCATAACAATATGATATGATAATGAGCTACTTGAAATGATAGTAAAAAATATAATATGATGTTATTTTTATTTTTTTAATAATATTCATAGCATTTTTAGTACCTCAATAAAAAATATTATAAACACTATTTAAAAAATACTATAACAAACCAAATGAAAACACTGTAATAGTTTAAAATTAATAAAAAAGTAAGAAATTTTGGCAAAAATCTTTTTGAGGGATATTTTAAAATTTTAAATTAAGGATATTATTTGAGAAAAAATAAAAAAAATGAAAGATACTGTTTGAAAAATACCTAAAATGTAAATATTTTCTACCAAAATCGTCCATTCATAATTGCTATATATATATATAATTACATCTCACATGCCACTACAGAGCGTCTTAATCATCAATATGTTTGATTGACATAGACTTTATGACTTTAAGTTGCATGAGAATGAAATTATATTTATTTTTTTCTTTTTGGTTTGACCATATGATCTGCTAGGTAATAATATATTATAGAGTTGTGGAAGGTACGCCTAGCAAGCAAACAACATAGTAGATTGGAGGGGACTGCTCTTGACATTGATTGCACATGTTCAAAGAAAAGACAATGGAACTACAACAATAGGATGCTCATTATTAGCTTGCCATGTTAGGGTCTCAATGGAGTAACATTGGATGATAGAATAATTTATCAGAAAAAAAGTATTGTTTTGCAATTTAACCATAGAAAAATATTATTATCTTTCCACATAAATTGTTGTTCTTTTAGATGTAAACCAATCACTTTTTTTTGTTGGTCTTTTTGCTTTTGCATCTTTATCACTTCTACTGTAAAAATCCACTTTACATTCACTGATAAATAATCATGGAAAACTATGTGTATATAGCAGAAAACATGTGCATTTAATATAGATGTTGACCATAAGTGTGGATGTTCTGAGTTGTCAGATTTCCTCACAATTTTGTTGTAGAAAAAAGATTGATTTCCAATTCCATGACAAGGTGGGAGAAACAACATTAATGACTGAAAAATGGTTGGAGAATTAATAGAACATTTTGTCTTCTTCTTCTTTCTACCATTGACCAAAAATACATAGAGGTGTTCAAACAATTGCCCTTAATAAATACTGATTATTTTGGTGCCAATCATCAGTCCTCTTGAAGAACTTGACCATATCATTTCTACTTATAAGTTGAATATCACAAACATAAAATCATGTGATCCAAAAATCTTGAAGTCTAAATTATTAACAACAAATCCATTGTTTGACATGAGACTAAATGAATATTAGAGTACTAAAACAATTTAACTCAAACAAATATAATATGTTCTATTTACATTGTTATGACAGTGCAAAATTATGTTTTGCAGAGGAACCATTTAAAATGTTCTGGACCTTGCATGGGAAAAAAAAATACTGTGCTATTTATTGCCAAATTATATGGGCATGATTAATTTGTATTTATGCAACTTGACAACAGAACATGATGATGGTGGCAGATAAAGCTTCCTATTATATGACATAAATTTGGAATACTTTTATGATTTCATCCAAAATGTCCACACTGAGAAACATCAATATCAAGCAAAAAGTTACCTCACTACAAAGTACGAGTCTTAGAAATATAACAAAAGGAATCTTATCACAATCTTAGAGATAAAACAAAGACATTTATCACAGTTTGACTGAGCTTATAAAATGGAGCATTTGTGTTTATTATCAAGAAATAATCATTAATGCTCAGCAAAAAGCACCCCACTAGGAAATTATAGCCCATAGAAATCCAAGCCAAGGAATCTTAAACTTCTCTTCAGTTGCTTCAATTAGGTTGAAGAGCTTTTGGATTCCAACATGTGTATTGTTATCAATATCAATAAGAACAACCTTCCTAAAACATTGAAATCTTAAAGATGCAGAAAGAAATCTTGAAATTTTCTTACACATGCAAAATTAATCACAATCACCAACCACACCAAACTGACCATTAAAGCAAAGGACAAAAGACAGCAAGAACACCCTACTATAGAGTTACTACCCCCTACTTATAATTTAGTGCATTGGTTTCCATACTCTGCTGGAAAAAAATACATCATATAGGTAAGTACTATAAGAGTGGCAGTATGTAACCAATCATCAGTGTCATGCAAAAAGTGGCTCAGATAAAAAGTGAAGTCCTCCTAGAGATGCATCAAAGGAAGCTTAAAAAATATCTTAATATTTGAACAAAACTTGTCACAGTCAACAGCCACTCCCTCACTCCTATCATTGCTGTAAAAGAAAGCAAAGGACAAGAAGTCAGCAAGAGCAGTGTACCAGACATTATATATTAATGTATGCAAATGCATTTAATGCACTCAAATATACTAAATCTTTGGTGGGTGATGCATGTGATGTGCTGTAGTACTACAAGAATGGAAATAGATACATGTGATGAGGTGATTGGAACACACTCCTTGATTCACTGCACTATTCCTAGCTGTAATCCCAGTCCTAATTGCCACAGATCTACCAACTTGGCATCAAAAAATCAGTCCCATTTCCTTAATTCTTCTTTCCATTCCTGTTTTTGTCTTATACTCTATTTTCTTCTATCCTTTTTGGTTCTTTCTGTGCTTTGCTTGCCCTCTCATTCCTCCAGCCAGACCAAAAGAATCTAACACAGGAGCAACTTGAAGGAGAAGTAGAGAAAGAGGAGAGCAGAGGGGGAAGAGAAAGGGCAAATGGGGTGAGAGTGGATGGAAAAGCAGCTGGATCTTTCAGCACAGCTGCTTGTTGAGTCCAAAAGATCAATCTTTTTCTCGGTGTCAGCGTGTTGTTCCCAGAAGACCCACTTTTAACGTTCCGAATGGTTCGATTGACTTGTAGTTGGCAGGAAATGTGATATTGTGGCTTCTCTTTGGCGATCGGTTCATCTTTCAGGTTTCTGGCTTCATTTCTCAGTTCGACGAGGATCGCCGTCGAAAGGTCGCAGATCATTTCCGGAAAAATTTCAATATTTCTTGGGGAGAAAAAAAAAACGTTCTTTTGACTTCTTTAGTTTGGTTGCGGTACGAACTATTTGGCATTTTAATCTGGCTTTTTTTTCTTCCCTTTAATCAGATTTTTCGTGATATATGCGTAGTTTCCCATGAATCAATGTGTACCAAGTTGCAGTAGAACATCATGATCGTGGTGTAGGTAGTAAATCTGTCACGTAAGCTTGTTTAATTCCTTAAACTTTGTCATCATTTTTCTTTACAAATGTTTTTTTTGTAGATTTTGCTGTAGAAGTTGGGTTTTGGATTGTCCTGGAGGGTTGATCGCTACTCTCTCTCTCATCATCAAGGTGAGGGAAGCATCATCTTCTTCTTCATCATTATCATCATCTTTCCATCCTTGTTTGTCATGTTTATTGTATTGATCTATGCCTTTGTTCTTGTTTAGAATGTGGCTGGTGTTAATGGATCACATGTAGCATCGATTTTTCTGGATCTGTTATGTGATTGAAGAGGTATTCTCTATGCTCCACTATGAGGTTCTGTAGCTGGTACCATTTTGTTTTCTTGTTTTTATTCCGTCCATCTCCTTTATGTTTTACCAAGGGGAACCAAATATCTCCAAGTCCGAAACACTACATCAGAGGTCTCTTCTTTTGGGTCATCAAATTTGTTGAAACCAGTAATTTGCTGTCTGGTGACATTGTGCAGCTCTTGTTCTGTGTTTTGGCCCCCAAAACAGTGTCTTTTGGGATAGAAGCAGATACTAGTGGCATGCTAATCTAAACTCATGGCAACACTATCTCATGCTGAATCTAGACGCTTGTATTCATGGTGGTGGGATAGTCATGTCAGCCCGAAGCAGTCTAAATGGCTTCAGGATAATCTCACTGGTATGTATATCTTTCTCATCTGTGTTTTGTTCCTGGGACAAGTTTATTCATTTGATATCTTACATGAAGTTCTTCATATAGATTTCGCTTTGTTTAACCTCTGCATATAAGCAGCATTAACGACATTGCCAGGTTTAGTTTGTGCCTGAGGTGCTGAATGCTGCATATTTGTAGCACTTGCAAACCTTCAAAATCTAATATTGCATTTGCTTGTCCTGCACTGGGGCCTTCAAAATGGATGTGTAGTTAGCAGTAATCATGCATTGCGCATTTTGCATAAATATGTCAAGTCAAATGTGGAATAACTAATTGGCAGAAAATGTGTGTTTGTAGCATGTGAGAATTTTTCAATTGTTTCAAGTCCGCCGGTAAAAAGTGTAATCGATTTTCTTCTTCCAAGGGTGTGATTGACCCACAAGGTTGTTAAAGAGTCCCTCAAGCTTGCAATCAGGCGAGCATCGGATGGTCCAGCTTTTCATCACAAGTTAACAATCTAGCAGCACTTATTTCAGCACACATGACCTTGGTGTGCTGAATCGATATTCTTAATTATGTGTTAAAAATGTGGATACACAAATAAGTAACAAAAAGTAGATGGGCTTGTCAATCTTCTGAAATCTTCAAGTGGCTCTGGAAGGAAAATGTTTGCATCAGTTTTCACCCTTTCCATAATTTTCTGCTATTAGTCGTTGGTCATGGTTGTGGAAATCAATAATCTAGTAAAATTTTCTGTATTAAGATTCAATTGAAAAGTGTGCTACAAGGTATTCCTTTAGTCTCTTTAGGTTTTACATAATATTTTGTTTCAGATTTTCTCAAGTGAATTTCTCAAAAGAACATATGGATACCATCAAGCACAGATCTTATACAGAGCTTTTACAACTTTCATGTTGATGTTCATTTCACTTCTGAGAAGTAACTCAGCAATAAGCCAATCTCAGCAAGAAAGCAGCCATACTTGCTAGTGTCTAGAAGGACAGAAGCAAAATCTCGGAGGCGTGAAGATTGAACTGATGATTGTGATTATATGAAGTGCTATCGTGAAGTTTAGATTCAATATTTGCTACATTTCTGGTTTTAGTTGATGCTTCAAGACAAGAGAGTGTCTTATGTTCTTTGACTTTTTCTTTGTAAAGAATAATCATAGTTGGCTTGGTATTCATAAGCACTTATGTGTAATTTTGATGATGCTTTCTAATAATCATGCATGTACACTTACCTAGCAGATATGGACAGCAAGATCAAAGAAATGATCAGGCTCATTGAAGAAGATGCTGATTCCTTTGCAAAAAGAGCAGAAATGTATTACAAGAAACGTCCTGAGCTTATAAAACTTGTGGAGGAATTTTACCGAGCATACCGTGCTTTAGCAGAAAGATACGATCATGCGACCGGGGCACTTCATCAGGCTCGCCGAACTATAGCAGAAGCTTTTCCTGATGAAATCCCACTTGAATTCTGTGATGAGCCTCCATATGGATGTCCTGTATCAGATACAGGGATGGATAATCCTGAAACTTCTGAGGAAAGCTTTAACAGGGATGGATTACAGCATGATGTTTTCAGCTTGCCTGGTGAAGTGATGAAATTGAATGAGGTTTATTCTGGTGAAACTGAGGTAACATCAACCGAAGCTTGTTTGAAGCAGTCGAATGAAATATTTGTAACGAATACAAATAGTGCAAATTTTGCTGGAGGGAGGGAAGGACAAAGTTCAGAATATAAATTACTTCAGAAAGAAATTTCCAGGTTATTTAACGAAAACCAGGATCTGAAGAAGCAAGTCGCTTCAGAAACAGCACGTGCTGAACAAAATGAAAACAATGTTCAACTCCTAAAAGAAATGTGCTTTAAGGTAAAATCTGAAAAAGAAGATGCCCTGACTCAATACGAAGAATCCCTGGCGAAGGTATGTTACCTGGAAGATGAAACCTCACGCACCGAAGCAGACCTTAAAAAGCTTAATGATGAGATGCTTACAGCAGCTTCATGTTTGAACATTGCTGAAGAGCGAAATCTTGTATTGGAGAAGGCTAATCTATCTTTACAGTTGGAACATGACGTTCTAAATCAGAAGATAATAGCACAACAGGAGGAGCTTAACAAGAAGGGACAGGAGCTGGAGATTCTCTACATCTCTTTACAAGATGAACAACAAAGAAATGTGACCACTGAAATGACTTGCCAGTCTATTGAGAAGCGGCATACTAGATCTCAAGAAGAGATGAGGCATCTGAAACTGGAGAATAAAAGTCGATCTGAAAAGCTCAAGAACGTGGAGGAAGAACTCCAAACGATTAGGGAGGAAAATGACAGGCTGAATGAACAAAACCTCTCGTCTGCTCTGAAGATAATGGATCTTCAGGATGAGATTATTTCCCTGATTGATATGAACAGGAAACTTGAAGATGAAGCTGATCTCCATATAGAGGAAAAGGAAGCTCTTCAGCTGGAGCTATGTCATCTAAAAAAAGACAGAAATGATTTGGAACAGAAGTACAATGCACTGATAGAGGAAATACAAGCAGTCAATTTATGTGTAGAATCCCTTCAGTCATTGGTAAAGGACTTAAGAAAGAGAAATCTCGACTTGAAAGAGGCAATAAAAAAAACTGAAGATGAAAGAACTCTTTATCTAGAGAAGCTAAACCATATGCAAACAATGACAAAGGAAAATGCTGGACTGGAAGCTTCGCAGTTGGATGCAAATGGTGAACTAGAAAGATTAAGAATTAAAATAACAGAATTAGAAGAATCCTCTGACCATCTCCGGCACATGTTTTCTGTCCATCTAGCTGAAAAGGCTGCACTTATCTCCCGCATTGAGATTGCTGCTCAAAATATGGAGAACCTTTTAAAAAAAAATACGTTCTTGGAGAACACCCTATCTGATATGAATGTTGAACTAGAAGTTTTGAGAGAAAATTTGAAAAATGTGGAAGATTCCTGCAAATCACTTCATGATGAAAAATCTTGTCTTCTTTCTGAAAAAACTACTCTCATATCTCAGGTAACATGTCCAACTATCATTTCTATTTCTACCTTGAGACTCCTAATTAGTTGATTTTGGTACACATACCTTTGCTACTCTACTCAACTAGTCTGTAACTATATCAATCTTCATACTTGTGCTGTTTCATATTTTTACCCAGATCTAATGTTCAATTGTTGTTTGCATCAGTTGCAGAGCATTCAACAGAGTCTGGAGAACTTGGATGGCAGGTACCATGACTTAGAGAACAGAAGCTTGACTCTAGATATGGAGAAAGATTCAAGACTTGATTGTGTGGCAGAGCTGCAGGAGTTATTGCGACTAGAAAAGGAAGAACACAGTAACCTTATTCAATCCAGCACTAATCAGCTGAGTCTGTTGGCAAATTTGATATATGATCTTCAGGAAGGAGGTCAGGAGAGGGAGGAGGATTTTGAAATGGAAAATTACAAAATTATGAATGCTCAGATTGAGATTTTCATCTTGCAAAGGTGTTTGTGTGATATGAAAGAGGAGAGTTTGATTCTTTCAGTAGGATCTCAAAAACATCAACAGGCATTAAGATGTGCTGAAAAACAAATTCTGGAACTTGAGCAGAAATGCCTGACTCAAGAGAAAAAGATAAAATCTTTTACAAAGCATAATGAGAAACTTAGGGAATGGATTCATCTGATTGCAAAATCACTTAAGATCAATCTGCGCTACATTTCATTAGATGTTTTCAAAGACGAAGGACTTCTACAACTTGTTTTCGATGAAATTAGACAGATGCTGCATACTATTTCTGAGGCCCAGGATGAAAAGCAACATCTGCTTCTTGAAAAATCAGTTGTGGTCACCCTTCTTGAGCAGCTTGGGAAGTACGTTGCAGACCTGAGAGCCGAAAAAACTTTACTTGATAGAGAATGTAAAATAAGACTAGAGGAGTTTACACTGCTAAAATGCAAGAATGATGAGTTATTTGAAATGAACAAACGACTGACAAAGGAGATGCAGACTAGCAACCAAAGGGAGGAAGCACTGAGGGCCGAAGTGGATGTGCTATTCAGAGAGTCAACATACTTACAAGAGGCTCAGAGCATGTTACAAATTGAAATATCTAAGATGCTTGAGGAAAACAAACTGATATCTAACAACCTTCATGACTTGGAAGAGGATAACAATGTTATCCTTTCAGAGTTCATGGCCTTGGACTGCCTCTTTGTGATTTTTAAGAGTATTGATTCAGAGAGATTGTTTGAACTACAGCTACTAAGTAATGAAAGAGAATATCTTAACAAGGTGAAGAACAAGCTTGAACAGGAGATCAGATCAATCAATGGAAAAATATTAGTGCTGGAAGTTGAAAACACACATCTCAAAAAATCATTTGCTAGCTTAAATGAATGCAGAAGTTTGCTAATGGACAATTCTAGAAGTATCTGCAAACGACTCAACCTACAAACAAATACAAGTGATTGCTTGTCACAGACAAAGCAGAGTCTGAAAAGAGCACAAGATGTGAACCCAGAAGTTTGTAAGAAACCTATTGATCTTATGTTGGATATTAACGAAACTGAGGCCAGAGAAGAAATAGAGAACAAAATTTCCATCTTGCTGGATGACTCTGCTTGTAAAGAAAATCAGATTGAGTGTTGTTGTCAAGAAAATGAGGTGTTGAAATATGAAGTTAGCATGCTGCAGAAAGATCTCAAGGAGCTCAGAGGCAGAAATGAAAATTTGACTTCTGAAGTGTGGAAAAAAATAGATGAGCTCAAATCCTCTGATGTAGTAATTACATCATTATTGCAAGACATTCAGTTTGAAACAATCAATGCAGTGGTGTTTAAAGAAAAGGTACTTGAGTTGATAAAAACATGTGAGAACCTTCAGAGTCATGGCATAACACAAAGGGAAGTTCTACAAAAGGAAATCACACCAAGAAAATTTACCATCAATGAGTTGGATAAAAAGATTCATGTCCTTGAAGAAGAAAACAGAGGACTGAGGGCTGACTTGAATGAATATGCAATCTATTTGGCATCTTTGTGTGACGATATTGTGATCCTAGAAGAGCTTACCCTTTCCCTTGCAAGGCGGCAGTCAACTTCAATCAATCAGGAAATTGAGGTACTCTTTTCCCCAGAAAATATGCAAAATTAGAAATTATATGATTCATGTTGCGTTGAAAAACCTGAGTTGCATTTAACCAAAATCAGCACACTGTATTTTGGAACTCATTAAAAAATAAGGTCAAATGTTTTCATTTAAAGATCTAGAAAACCTAGAAATTATTTTGTCTTGTTCAGTGGATTTATCTTGGTTTGATAATCTAGTCAGAAGTTGTTTCAAATTTCCTCTTTATATATGGCTTTGCATAGAAGTCAACAAATATCTAATTTAGAAGATTCACAGAAAATAAAACCTGAGCTAACTACATGATGCATTCAGGATGATCAGGTTGATCCTTTTCCTTGCAACACAAACAATGAAGAAGCATCCCAAGATTATAATGTGACAAAACCTACAGGATTTTTAAGACTAAAATGTTTGCACGACAAGGTTAAAGTGCTCCAGGATGTGATGATGAATACTGGAAGTATTCTGGAGCTGGAACGATTTGATTCAGATGCTAATTTGGAGGCTGCATGGAAAGAAATTGAAGGCTTAAAATTGAAGGGGATCCCACACAATCGGACCACTAAATCAAAGTATGAACAGATCCTGAAAGATATACAACTTGATATTGTTTTGAATTCTTCATCATATGAGAATGGTGAGCCTAGAGAAACTGATGAAACCATGGATCGGATGCTTCAACTGTGGGGAGCTGCTGAAGGGTACGACAGCTGGAAGAAGAAAAGTCCCATGATAACTGAGAACAGTATGACGGATTACCAGATTGAAGAAAATGAGAGTGAGCACACTTCAGGTGAACTGGAAGCTGAGAAAGAATTGGATGTTGACAAGCTAGAGCTACCCAAAAAATCTGCAACCCACCAGGAATGGAACAAAATGGTCATAGAAAGACTTTTTTCTGATGCTCAGAGGTTGGTGATTCTTGAAGCAAGCTTACATGAACTACAGAGGAACATGGAAAGATCTCTAAAGGTCAGCAGCCTGACTAGATCCGAGTTCAATGCCATCAACATACAGTTGAAGGAGGCTGAGGGATCCATAATACAGCTCATTGAAGTGAACAGTAAGTTGACAAGCAAAGTGGAAGGCTTATCTGCATCCCTTCGTGATGAAACCATGGAAAAATACAACGGGAACCAAAGACAGAAGCAAATTTCTGATTGGGCTAGGAAGGTGTCTGAGAAAATCGGAAGGCTGGAACTGGAGATGCCAAACATTCAATACAGGTTGCTGAAATTTGAGGAAGATCATGCAAGCAAGAGAGCAGAAGTTGCTAAAAGAAGATCAGCGATTCGTCTGAGAGAATATATCTATGGAAGGAAAAACAGCCGAAGACAGAAGGAAAGCTCTTCTTGTGGCTGTATGAGGCCAACAACAAGTGACTAACTACTCTCTCATGCTGCTTTTATCAGTTTATATGCTGCATGATGTAAATTATGTTTTATGGTGGCTTTAGATACAATGTCTTTCGGTGATCATCGACTGATTTATCAAGAGGTTGTATATAGTAGGCCTAATCTGCATGCATTCCTTGCTGTTGCTTTGTTATGTAACTTGCATGAACAGTCCACTTGCTAAGTCTCATTTTCATTGGATATTATTTGTAGGCTGTTGCTAATTTTGTTATGTTGTCATAGTTGGTCGCAATAATTGCTTTCTAAAACTTATAATTTTGTTTCATCTCCATCTTTAGTCAGCTGATATGATAAGGTTGTTCTTTTTCCATCAGTGATTATGATTCGATTCATGGAATAACCATACAAATCTAATAATTAAGCTCATTCTTAGATGATGCACTTACAAGGTTCTTTAACTTCAACAACCAACCCATAACAGCAGCAAAGTGAGCTCACCATTTAGGACAGAATAGGATATCTGCAAGCATTGGTACTGTTCTTAAGCCGCCGCAAATTGAGAAAATGCATTGCATCTTTTAGATTTACGTATCAGTGGGCCTCATCTGGTTGCATCCACACATGGCATCCACACCGACAAATCATCGTGTCACCGACAAGCCAAAACGACACCGTAGATATCGTGGTCACTCCACAGTTGACCAAAAGCATAATTATTTGTCATGTTGTGGATGATATCGCAATCGAACCAGTGATTGATCAATCACCTGGTTGTTACGATGACTCTACAGGAGAGACCTTCTCCTCCTCGGGTGAAGAAGAAGATGGTTTCCTCCTCGGGTGAAGGAGCGATCCAATGCCGGGGGAATCCACGAATGTCTTAAGAGGCCGGTGCAGCTTCTGCCGTTCTCCAAGAGATCTGAGAGGAAGCAGATGGAGATCTGTAGGCTCATGGGAAAAATTATTGCCTGTAGTTTCAGTTCCGTACCATGATCCGCTAAGATTGTCTTTGTTCTGTTCTTAAACAGTACTCTGTTCTACTGATTTCAGAAAGGAAAACACTGGTTTTGTTTGTTCTGTAATTCCTGTATAGCTTTTGGTGGACGAAGAAGATAACAACTGAACATGTTTGCAGACAAGGAATCAATTTGAGAGGATAGTCTGCAGACAATAACCACATGGATGAGCTGAAATGCTCAGGCTCGGTGAGTGCAGACATTGTGTTTATTGTTTGTAACTTGTGCGGTACAGAATCTTGGATCTAATTTAGCATCACTAGCAGCATCAAGAAGATAAGTAGGCTTCTTTCCACTCATAACATACAACTAGATGCAACTTGAACCTCATTACTGTGATGTACGATGCACCTAACAAATCAACAGAGCTTTTTTCCTATGAACAACAGTGGACGACAAAAAACATAGCTATCTTATTCTTCCCATGCCTGGTGGCACTGATGATGCACCTTCATTCCTTAGTTGTAATGCAGATAAACCCAGAAAGAACAAGCAGCAACAGCAGCAGAAACAAGCAAAGAAAGTTGAAGTATCGAAGTTACAGTAGTCGTAAGGAAATGTCTCATTCAACATCACTGGCAACACTAATAAGTAGCATTGATGATCTTGTTCTACCTTGTGAAAGAGGGCAAGTTGATTGCCTTCTGCTCACGACCATCATTGCTAGCTCTCATGCATGAAACACCTAAAATACTAGCATAGCCTTGCAGCTTTCAGTGACCAAAAAAGGGATAACTTCTCTCACATTCTTCCCATGGGGAGAAATTTATGATGCATCTCTGTTCCTTAGTTGTAAGATGCAGAAGACAAACCCTGCATGCATGCCTGCATGCAGGCAGGCATGAACAACCCTACAAACTAGCCTGGACTTCCAACTTTTTCCTCAAAGCAATGCACCTTCACTATCCTTAGTTGCAAGTCACGCAGATAAACCAGAAGAAACAAGAAAGCAGCAGCAGAAACAACCAAAGAGAGACTAATGCTGGGCACATCCACACTTCCACACATCTTCTGATACATTGCTTAGGGATGATAAGACAGGAGAATGCATGCTAGCTTCAGCAACAAACATGGCGCATCGGGACCATGTGAAACCCACATGGTTAGCATTAATTAGTATCATATTTTCCATCTCGATGATGGACCACTCCAAGATTGAATGATCCCATCGGATGGACACATTGCTGATCTCCATAGAATGTTCATCCCAACATATAATAACTGGAGTACTATCGTGGCCATTGTGCATGGTCAAGAATCTGCTACTCACTGATGAGGATCACACGGAGCGGTTTGATTCACCGGGGACAGGAACACAGGAAGAGCAACTTCATGTACGAGGCCGAAGGACTGTGGCAGTGTTCCATCGACCACATCAAGCACACAAGCCGACAACTTTGGCACTGTCACAGTAAAATAAGCAAGCAAAGCAAAAGCTTGAAGGTGTTGCTTCTTCTCGGTCTCAGCTCGTACGCGTACTTGGAGGATAGCAAAGTAAACAGCACAAAGGCTGAAGAAATTACTGCACTCAGGATGGTGATAGTGCACCGGCACTTTCTTCGGCTTCATGGAAAAGCATTACAGTCAAGGAACACAATAGTAAACAAAGTAAAAGCGTGAAGAAATCACTGCACTCAGAATGGAGATAATTGGCATGCAGTGACTTTGTCAGTGCATTAGCAAGCTTTTCACGTAGCATGCAGTGAAAACACTAGCAGTTCACAGCAATGGTGGTCAAAAGAAGAACTGAAGATAAGTTCTACGAGAAAAGGAGCTTCTGAGAAAAGCACATCAACTGTGATGGCTTGGCAGAAAATTCCGTAGTTTTCCACTGGAAAAATGGTTGTATTTTATCAGGTTGTTGTTGAGATTGGACTGGAGGAAGACGAAGATGATGAATCAGTCATTCTAACATCGAAGATCTATGTTCCTAAGATCACATAGTTATTTACATGAAACATGAAAGTTTTAGCATATCTACTAACTCTACTAGTACTAATACAGCATTTTAGCCACTGCTTAGTAAATAATTTAAATTAAAAATATCTAAAATACCATTAGTTATTTTATTTAATTAGAATTTCAGCATATCTAATGCAAGTTTTTTGGTCTTGCATAACACATATATTAATATTAAATCTAGAGAAATAAACATGCAAGTCATATATGCTTGGTGGGGCTACATCAATATATAAACTTTGCCAAATATAAAACTAGAAATATCTTACAAGATTGCTCTGATTTGAATGTTCAAGGTTAGAATTTTCATATCATCTTTGTGTTCTTATGTAGGTCTTCACCTATTTCTTAAGGTGGGCTCCACCATTGGTTCCTCCTCCACCAACCCACCACACACCACCCCGCCCCCCAAAGAGAGAGAGAGAGAGAGAGAGAGAGAGAGAGAGAGAGAGAGAGAGAGAGAGAGAGAGAGAGAGACCGAGTGCTTTTTTCTACATGTACGTAGTTCTGTTTATCCAAATGCTTACAAACAAACAAAACCATCCCTTCAAGAACTTTATAAAGAGGAGGCATACAATAACACCTGCTACAAGACAAAAAGAAGAATTAAATAAATTAGATAAAATATGCAATGCAAATAAAATGAAACCCCACTCTTTTTGCCTACCGTAGCTTAAGCAGTAGACAAAAACAGTGAACTGACGTGTCTGCCATTTTTTATGTTCCCTTGTGCAACTCAGTTTTCTAACCATTGCGTCCCTACCTGCTTCCGTCACTGTTATTGGAGGCAGCCGCGGCCTTGCTCTGGGCCCCTTGAGACATACGGCACCAGAAGGCGGGTAGTTGAACGGGTGTCAGATGAGCGTGTACAAAAAAGGCTTGTGCTATATCTCATACGAAGAAAGACTCCTTGTACCTGGTAGTATCGCACCCCTTTCTTACCCGCACTGCGATGGAGGTCTGCAGAGGCCTTGCTCGACGACCCACGAATAATCGAGCATCACGAAACGGGTACGTTTCGAGGTAGACATAGGTTGGTAGGAGAAAGACTGGTGAGGATGAACGCCACAACACGTCACACCGGAAGAGACCCATTTTGAACGGGCCACGTGGTCCACTTAAGTGGCACCCACTATGATGGATAACGTGGCGATACATGATTGGTAAATTGCGATATCCCGTGGGTGTCGACGGGCAGGGGGGGTCATACTCCCTTTCTTCCCCGTCCACCGAGCACTTGCGCGCGTGACTCCACAGCAGGAGACAGGGAAAAAGACCCACCGCCACCGGCCGCGTAGTCAATGAAAGTGGGACCCTGTAACGTTTGGAGTCGTGGTATCCTGTGGTTGGTCGGATCACGTACCGGTATAACTACGTGCATGTGGCGCGTCTTCTTCTTGGCGTTCTCCGACACTTCTCGACACTGTTCACTCACCCCTCTGTTGGGAGACCCTCTCTGTCTTCTGCTGTTGCACTGAAAAGAAAAGGGGCAAGAAAAAGGAACCTAAGCGCAGAGAGAGAGAGAGAGAGAGAGAGAGAGAGAGAGAGAGGGACATCGAAGTACGCGATCGAATCCTCTTTTTAAGCCCACTTCGCCGCCTCTCTCTCTCTAGTATTTTTCAATGTAACTCGAGTCTCGGATGGGGCGAAGAAGGAGAAGAAGACGATGATGATGATGTCGATGAAGAAGGGATAGTTGTCTTCCAAGATATCAACTTTAAATGCGAGTTCTTGACTGAGATCTAGCTCGATCCGCTCGGAAGCAGTGCAGTTCGCTGCATAGCAAGCCGGTTCTGCGTTCTTCTTGTATCAAGATCTCTCCGGCTTGAATCTAGAGCGACCTTGTTCTAAATCAAGGTAAAACCTTTGTTAAAGTTACGATTTTTTGCTCCTTTCTAGAGGCATGCATTTTGGTTTGGGCAACTCCCTATCTATCTCTCCCTCTTGAGGTGTGTTTGATTACTTACTAGAAGAAAAAAAAGAAAAAAAGGGAAGAAGAGTGATTTGCATTTGGGTTTTCTACCTTCTGTTCTTAGCAAAATCTCTCTCATTAAGATCACGTGGAGCACGAGCTGCGGGTTTCTCGAAAGTTTGGTTTTGGTGTTGAAAGGAAAGGTTTGATCTTAATTATGTTGTGGATTGTGCAGAATCGTATCTGAGGAAAGGTTGGGCGAGCGAGGGTCCTAAAATGGAGCAGTATGAGGTTTTGGAGCAGATAGGGAAGGGCGCTTTTGGGTCTGCTCTACTGGTGCGGCACAAAGTTGAGAACAAAAGGTGAGTAAAGCCAATGAACCGATCTTTGACCGTTCCAGCTCTTTTGTGCTGCATCTCCTCTGCTTTCTTCTCAGATTTACTCCATCCACTGAGTTAAGCCCAACTCTTCCCCACATTGGGTTGTTGCAGGTATGTCTTAAAAAAGATCCGTCTAGCTCGCCAGACTGATCGGACCCGTCGGTCTGCCCACCAGGAGGTGAGCTTCTTTACTTGATCCACGTTTAGCATTGTTTGCAGCTGATTGATTCTTTTTATCCATTTATCATCTTTGGCTTCTTATATTTCCCTGTTAAAAATTATGACAATCTTCATTCTCCAAGTTTTAATCTCTTTAATTCCTGTGATGGTACATTTTTTCCTTTTCCAATTCAGTTTTGCATCATGGCAAAGTTCCTTTTCCCCCTAATGATTCTTTTCTGGGAATTCAACATCACTTTTTGATATGTTGACTGCCCATTGATGGCTGGTCACAAAGTCCACTCAATTCTTTCGTGGGCCCTACTTGAGTTAGAAGTGCGCACTACAGCTGACCCCATATCTGACGGGAAAAAGAAGGCCTTAGATCATATGATGATGCTGATGGTGATTTAAAATGCTTGTTATGCTTTCTGTGTGGTGAAAATTCTGCAGTTTCTCTTTAGTTTGATGCTACATGAATTGTGAAAAGTTGGTGAGCATTCCTTCATTTGTCTTCTCCTTTTTGCAGATGGAACTTATTTCTAAAGTAAGAAATCCATTTATTGTGGAATACAAAGATTCCTGGGTTGAAAAGGTTTGTAAATTTCCCTTCCATCTGGAAGATTGGTTAACACAGAATCTGCTTTTGTACTTTTTTTCATATTTTAATATAAATATCTCATTATTTGTAACAGTACATTTGGTTTGGCAATCTTTGAGCCTATGAAAATATGTCAGCTAAATTAATTTTCTAAGGATGATTTATGTTTCCTATCACGTCTAGTTTCATAGGATTATACTCTTTCATCATGATATGTTTGGAAGTTTCATGATGCTTAACTAAAGAACAGGAGTGAATTAAGTGCTTCTTCAGTGACTCAACTCTGCTGATTGCACCAAATCCACACCTGGGCTTCCTTCATAGGATTATTCTCTTGCATCATGATATTCTTGGAAGTTTCATGATGCTTAATTAATGTACAGGAGTGAATTAAGTGCTTCTTCAGTGACGCCAATCCGCTGATTGCACCAAAGCCACACCTGGGCTTCCTTCTACTCAATCAAGCGAACCACTCCATGCTACTCAATCAAGAATGTTAAATAAATTGGCAGAGTTTGCATGCTGCTGCTATATTATCTGACTGGACTCTACTTTTCCTATGCATTGCCTTGCTTATCCATGGATAAGTGCAGAAGATTGGTTAGGCAAGGAAGTTGGATGAGAAAGAACTGATGGTCCTACGGTCACCTCTCCAATCTCATGCTTTAACCTTCTTGGCTCTAAAATCCCATAAAAGGCAGGAAATGGATAAAAAAAATTATTTCTAAATAATCGTAGTGCCTGAGGCAATTGAGGTTTTGTTCTGTTGGCCGAACTGTTTAACAAAAAATTGGTGATACAATTATGACATTTAATGCACTTGATGTTGTATATGCTCCTCGAGGAGCACCTGCGTTATACATGTTTAAACAGAAATTTATAGATAAATTTATTAGAGTTATGTATTCTTGTTTTTTCCATCAAATATACAGTAAATGATGTTTGAAGTTTTTAAGTACCATTTAATGATAATCTCACCAGGAAATCTAGTTATTACTGTATTTTAAAAGTTCAAACCTAAAGCTTGTGATTGCATAATATATCTTCTTTTTAGAGCCCTTTTCCAATTTCAACTGATATAGTTCTATTTTCCAAGTTCAATATATTGATCGGATGATATTCATATTTGTGTTGATGTTGATGATTTACTGTCTTTCTATGTGATTTATTGTCTTGTGATGGCTTTGCTTATTTTGCTTTCCTTCAGGGCTGCTATGTATGCATCGTAATAGGTTATTGTGAGGGAGGTGACATGTAAGTTCTGTTTTTAAGTTAAATCTATATTTTGTAAATTCCTATCTGGTGACATCTAGAACTACTCACAGGGCTGAAGTTATAAAGAAGGCCAATGGGCATCTTTTTCCTGAGGAGGTTGTTTATATAGACAACAGCTCAGTATACTTCTGTAAAATAAATGTTTCCTTTCTGCATATGTTTGTATCCATCCTCAATACTTTTTCTGTCAACTGCAAGCAGAAGCTTTGCAAGTGGCTAGTCCAGCTCCTTATGGCACTTGATTACTTACATAAGAATCATATTCTTCACCGTGATGTTAAGGTGAGTTGTGTTGTGAATACTAATGGGTATTCTCTTTATGTAATAGTAGAATAAATTTGAAGTTTATGTTTACTGAATATGCTGCAACGCTGTCTTTTAGTGTTCAAACATATTTCTTACAAGAGATCAAAGCATACGTCTTGGTAAGTTCCTTCTACTATCTTCATTACTGTTGATCTACTATCTTCATTATGCTGAATATTATTTTACTGATGAGTTTAAACTCAGAAATTTTAGCTGACATGATATTTTAAAACTGAGTCATACTTCAGGTGACTTTGGGCTTGCTAAAATTTTAAACTCAGATGATCTGGCATGTTCTGTGAGTGCAAAAGCTGCCTAAAACACTGCATTTAAAAGTTTTATATCATTGCTTACATCTGAGAGCTGTTGGTTCCTGATGCAGGTTGTTGGAACTCCTTGTTATATGTGCCCAGAACTTCTTGCGGACATACCTTATGGTTCTAAGTCTGATATCTGGTCTCTAGGTAAAGTCTCACATGCTTGGGTTACAGAGGTGCCATTTTCAGCATCCCCAAGCTAGTTAGCATTTGACATAAATTTCTTAATTATCCAGGCTGCTGTATCTACGAGATGACTGCTTTAAAGCCTGCATTCAAAGCTTTTGTAAGTTTCAGCAAAATGTGAAGATCAATTTGCAAATAAATTGCTTTAATATTGTCATCCATATCGACTGAGCTTTGAGATTTAGTTATATGTCAAAAGAACCTTGGACTCTGCTATCATGGACAGTGTTGTGCAATTTGATTTTGTCTGTTGTTGTACAAACTGTTCTGTCTTCTTAAATTTCTAGTAAATAATCTTTAGTCTCAAATAATTATTTGCTAAATAATTATTTCCTGTTTGTTAGCTATATTACAATTGATGACATCATGACAATTCCTTCTAGTGGTCATACAAGAGCACGTATTTTTTATTTCTTCAAATAAAAAGAAAGATGGACAAAACTTCATGTTGTGAGTCTCATGCTCTCTTGTTCAGTATAGGTAATATATCTTCTTTACAATGATATGTGCTGAATTGACCTTTTACGAAATTCAATGGGAAAATTCATACTGCATCGATACATGATAGAAAACCTAGTAGGCTAGTACTATGTTATTTAGGATGCATATGGTTATGAATATGTGCCGGAATGCAGATTAAATATACATAAGAACATTGCTTAAATTTTTCTAAAAGGATAAGATATGTTATTATATCACCATTTAGGATGTTCAATTTGATCCAGACAGTAAATTAAAATATCACCCCCTTCCATCTGTTAGTTTTAATAGCAGTATATACTTTGAGTATTTTGATAATTCAAATTTATAAAAAATAAAAAAATTCCAAGCCTTTGCATTTCATGTTATCTGATTTCTTCACTACCCACCTTATCCTTCATCCTTTATTTTCTGCATCAACAGTCACCCAACTTTGCACTTTTCTACTGCATGATAGATGTTGTAGTAAATTTTTTTAATTGGTGATCTAGATTGCCCACATCAATCTGATTGTAGCTGAAAGTAATGCATGAACTTAAACCGTTTTGTCTGATTTAAATACTGAAAAGTATGAGTGGTGATTGTTTGTTCTTTTTATTTAATTTTAAAATGTATCATCCAATTTATGTGATATTTTTTTGTTACATTGTCTCTTACCTTGAGATTTACCTATGGTTTAATTGTTATACAGGATATGCAGGCTTTGATAAACAAAATTAACAAGTCCATAGTGGCTCCTTTGCCAAGTTCATACTCTGGTGCATTGTATGCTCGGTTTATTCTTTTCTTTTTCTTTTTCCAAATATTAGATCCAAAGATTGCGATCGTGAGATAACTTGATTACTGTGTGCAGTAGGGGACTTATTAGAAGCATGCTAAGAAAAAGCCCAGAACATAGGCCAAGTGTACGTACATAGACTAGCAGTATATTCAAGTTCTGAAATCTTCTTTAGTATTTATGATTCTGTAAGTAGTGTCATTACCATAGTACTTTTGAGACCAATAGAGTTCATGTCAACAGGCTGCAGAACTACTCAAGCATCCACATCTTCAACCTTATGTGCTTCAAGTCAATCTAAAGTCTAGCCCTACACGGAATATGCTTCCTATCCATCAACTTACAAGCAATCACATCAGAAAAATTAGATTTCAAGATGATGAAGACAATTCCATGTACAGGAACAGGGAGAAAAGAAATTCTTTAGGCAATGAGAGGATCTTGAAACTGAACAAGACTGTGGAGCAGGACTCCCTAAGTTCAACTCAGACTATTAAAGATTTCCCCATATATCTGAACCATAGAATAAAGCATCTTTCACTTGGTAGCAGTCAAGTTGGGGACAGTGTTATTGACAAGGGAATCTATGAGAAGCGCTCCAGTACCCTGAAGGCCCCAAGATATGCTCCTAAAACCTTCACAACTCCGAGGATGCAAGTAGAGTCCTCAAAGGCATTGCACCCTGGACCAAAGAGTGAACCGGTATGACCATAAAAACTCCTGCTTATATGTTTATTAATCATTAAACATAATGATCATATGCTTCTTTACTAGAATATTTTCACCTGGAGCTCTTAAATATAGAATATTCTTTTCTTATCCTTGGTGTAGAAACTTGTGTCTTTGCACAGAGATGCACATCAAATCAAATACTTATTTTTCTGTATATACTGCCTCAGTATGCGCATATGTTTGTAATGTTTCTTCTAATGGCCACTCATGAAAGATCTCTTAGCAACAATAAATTGCATTAACATGTTATTCTCATGGGGGAATGTAACAACATGAGTTTTATGGTTGCTATTCAAGGAATTATAAGATTTAACATTTTTTTATTGTTGTTTGATCAATTTTGATGAAAGATTTTCTTTTCCTCATTCTATTTAGATTAAGTTCACTATCAGCAGTTGTGGTTACATATCACCTCTCTGTAATCAGTTTAATGTTTTTGCAAGCTGAAATGCTTTAAATCACATGCCTAAATTTCTTGGATAAATGTGTCATCCTAGTATTTATATTGCATAATTTGTACTTGTACAATTGTATTTATTAACTGTACTCACAACAGCTAATTATACTTCTGACGCAGCTCGTATCACGAACTCCAGCAGATAGAACTGGTCAGACCACTCGAAGAGCATCTCTTCCTTTGCTTACATCTGAAACCCGTCCTACATGCAATCTCGATGTTCTCCATCGAGTGGAATCCCCTGATGTGTCAGTCAACTCCCCTCGAATAGATAGAATTGCAGAGTTCCCATTAGCCTCATCTGAAGATCCCCTATTATCTTTCCGTAAGCTCTCTTCAGCTCATGGCTCTTTCTCAGCCACCCCAAACTCTGGAGATCGTTCAATCACCAAGGACAAATGTACCATCCAAATCTTCCGAACTGAAGGTGACAATGGGAGTGATTCTTCTGATCGAAATCCAACAGCTGCAGATGCTTCAAGCCGAGGATCATCAGAATCAAGGCAACGGAGGTTTGACACCTCATCTTACCAGCAGCGTGCAGAGGCCTTAGAGGGATTGCTTGAATTCAGTGCTCAGTTGCTGCAACAGGAGAGATATGAAGAGTTAGGGGTCTTATTGAAGCCATTTGGTCCCGAGAAGGTCTCCCCTCGAGAAACTGCTATTTGGTTAACAAAGAGCTTTAAGGAAACTATACCATAACTCCGTGTCTTTGCCCTCATGTACCATACTTTTGACACTAGGTCTCAAAATTCCTGCATCGGTTTTGTGATGTGAGATAGCTCTAGCTCGATAGGCTGACAATTTAGGTTGAGATTAGCTGCTGATTCTCTTCGAACGATGCATGTATTACGGATTTCAATATTATCATATCCTTTTTACCATCCTTTCCCATCGACATAGTTCGTTTTGTCTTGAGTCTTCAAAAGTGTCAGGTGCAGTTGCTTGGTAGACCATGGAACTTGGACCCTGGTATCCCTTTCCTGAGTTAATAGAGGATGAATTACTTGTGTACAACTGAGAAGATGGTACAAGCTAAGATGTTTTGAAGGTGCAGGCTGCTAACCTTTTTGTCATCACTGTTGTGAGGCCTTGCCCTGATATAATTGTGATTTATTATGAGAATCCAGTGTGCCTGCTGAGTCTCCAGGTTCTGATGTCTCTGCACATGCTAACTAATGTTTGAGAATATAGCAAGTTGATCTACTGAGCTAAGCTCTGAAGGATTTTGTTGTTTGTGTGCAAACAAAATGTAAGTTGGGCCCTTCTTGTTCTTGTGAACTGTATGTTCTAATTCCTCACTCATCAAATGTACAATAGTATGATGATAATGGTGGAGCAGCTGTTTTGCAGGACAAGTAAAATTCTTGTACAGCCAAATTTAAACAACATCAACAAAATGCATCAGGCATATGTTCCATATATAAGTTCATATATATATATATATAATATATATATATATTCAAAATCTTTCAATTAAGGAAATCAAATGGTCTGAACTTATTTGACTCAATCTAGGAGAAGACAAATTCTATTTCAGCATGATCTAAGGATCATGTTACCCCAACCTCTTCTTGTCTGGAATGCATCATACATACACTTTGTCTCATTCACCAACCATGTGGCCAAAAGAAGTTTTTTGATTTGACCACCTTTGTATGCGCCACTAGCCTTAGAAATACTTCAAACATGCACACATACAGTAGTTGTATCCATGCCAAATCAAAAGCCAAGACTTCTTGTCTTGTGTTTAATGTTCACCAACTTTGATCAGCCATCATCCAGCCTCTGCATATTGCATGATTACAAAGTTTTGCGGTTGACCAGTTAGGTCAATGTTCCACCCTGGAGCACATGCACTCCAAAGTCTTCATCTAAAACCCTACTTTTTTTGGTTTGTATAGGGATGGATATTGTATTACTGCATTAGTTACCTTCAACTTTGTTTGTGTAACCTATGCTAAAATATTTGTCCTCCATCATAACAATGGCTTTTATCCAACCATTTGTCCTACAAACTGCAACTCTTATTCTATGATACTGACACACTGTAAACCTAAAACCTATCCCTCTCTCTGTAACTTCTCGTGGATTCCCTGCTTTATGTGGTTCGAATAACTTTGAGTTCAAATGCATGGAGTGGAGCTAATTCTTCTGGCATTCAACCAGTTCTATAGATTTCACAGCTAGTATGAGATGTGCCAAGTTCCTTAGGGTTTATCTCCATGTCCTTGTTCTTTTCTTTTTATGCTTTTGCACATACCTTGTTTCATTCATTCATTTAGATGAAGTTGTGAAGCAGCTTCATGCATGGATGTACTCTTTTGAGGCATCTCCTCTGCCAGTTTCTGACACATTCTTCTGATATAAAAAGCATCTTTTCTTAGGGGTCCTGAATCTTCCATGCATTTGTATGAGCTTAATTTTCACATGGTTATGTTAAATGTAGCCTCTTCAATTCTTCTGCTATTAGGAGTCCTGCCATACCTCTGCATGCCATCATCATCCCTGTAAATGCTCACAAATACCTGACATAATTGACTTTGAAATTTGATACATGTGCAATGACTCCCATTGTTTACACAGTCAATGCTCAAAATTAAAATTTTTATATAAATTAAAACATAAATATAGAAATCATATTAGAAGTTATCTATAAAAATTAGTCCATCACATATTGAATGTACATACGCATACATTGCAAATTTGCCTTCCAATTTCTCTTTCAAGGGTAATACTTTCTCTACGCCTTGCCGGCTCACCCGCCGCACCTACCCGTCGTATGTTGGACAGAGTGCTGAGTCACGTGGGCCCCACATAAGGTGCAAGCCAGTGGTCGAATCCAAATGCGGTTAAGCAATCGCGGACCGCAACAATATTTTTGTTCTTCCGGAAGCCATCGGGACAGATCGAGGCGAGCTGGTCCTTCACGCATCGTTCGAAAGCCAAAAAGTAATCTGTCCAATAGATGTTTCTTGATCCGTGGATGCCATGGAGGGTTGTGAAGCCCAAGGGGGAGGAGTAGGAGGAGGAGACACGGTGGACCCTTGAGATCCGCTGCTTTCCCTGTTCCTGCCCTCGATTTCTGCGTCCACTTGGACAACGAGGAACAGGTGCGATCAGCTATTTGACGATTGGAATGCAGGCGAACCCGGCGGAAGCGGCCCCCGTAATCGGTCGAAGCGCCCCTGCGCCGTCGGACACCAGAGGGAAGCACTGGATCTCGGCGGAGGTCAAGCGATTGGAGCAAGAATCTCGATTCCTGGAAGTAACTCCCTCTCCCTCGTTCCCTCCCTGCCTATTTTTGGTCCCCAATTCCCTGGTGGAAAAGAAATATACTGAAGAAAAATAAAAAGAAAGAACTTTTATCCGTTTTTAAGCGTTTTGGATAACTTCAGAGGCCTTTTGTTCCACTTTCCGCTTAAAGGTTCTTTTATGGAGGTGGTATTGGATGACTGTGGATGTTATCCCGTAGTTCTGTGTGAGCGCACTGGAAAGATTTGATCATGGCATCTATTTTACTTCTCAAGATCATTGCTTTAGAGCTCACAATTTTGGTTAGCAAACTAAAAGCGGTCGATTATCTGCAAACACACACGCACTGATGCAGAAAAGGATTCTAATTTTTTGCTGGTAAGACAATTTAGTGTTGTTTGATTGGAGTTCTGAACATACTTTTTGGTGATTTATTTGAACGCTGCTCTGCACTGCAATCATCATTTAATATGTAATAGTACACGAATAGGATCTTTTCTTGAAGATCTTCAGAATTGGTTCAGATGAGCATGAAACTGAGTTCTCATGTTTTTAGGAGTATTGTTTTGGTTTGATGTTCCACTAGTGCCACAGGAAGGTTGCATATGGTTTATCAGATTTTTCTTACATGAAATGCTATGAGTGATCTATGAAGATGAGCAAACAATAGTAGTCTCCACCAAAGAAAATTAACATCAATGAACCCTTCAATTACGCTTCATTACAAGGAAATGCCTATATGTGAAAATGAGTTAAGTTAACCAACCTATACATTTGCAAGATATATAGTTGAGGAATCATTCAAGTCCATGATGCAATGTATGCACATTGCAGACATATAGTTGAGGCATCAGCCACGTCCATGATGTTGCTATTAATCACCATTTAATTCCAAAGGGCAAGGGAATGCTATCATTGACTAAACCATATGTTATATATGTGAGATCTTGCACCACAATTGACATCTATTTGACACTTGTTCATCATAATATGATGAAATTTCTTAATCATCTTTGTGCCTTATCATTAAATAATTGTTTGGAAAGTTTACTACTACTTTTAAGCTGTCAAATGGACAAAATGTGTTTTCCGGGTTGCTTAATGCATTCTAACCTAGCTAACCCTGTTTGTTCACCCGGTTGCTAAATGGCCTGACCTCCTGAGTGCACGCATATATGTTTTACTTGGATTTAAATCTTTTTTATATTTGGTCAAGTTCGGGCTAAATTAGGTTGCGTGAGTCTTCAATCTATGTTACTTTATGTTTCATCTTTATTTTTTCAGTTGACAGCAGATTGGTTCCTCCAAAGGGTTCAAATCATATTATGCTTGTTGGTCAGTTTTGTGCTTGACCTAGATGTCTTATTAGTACAATATCCTGGTGAGAAGAGTAGGGCTTAATTGTGAGTTGTTTGCATAGATTATGCCATTGCAAAAGGAGTACAATTCTCATGGTTGAAGGCTGTTAAATCTATCTATATTTCTTCTGTTTCTCAAGTTGTTTCTTCTCTCTTTTATTTCCAGTTGTGAAAATCTATTCACTGGAAGCCACCATCTTGTATTAGTCTAAACTAGACAGACAAAAATCGAGGGCATCCACCTTCTTTTTATGATGTCTGGAAAGTTACCTAAACAATTTTGCACCAGTCACAAATGAAGTTACAGCCTTTTATGCTGGTTTTGCCTTTTCAAACTGTTTTGAAGTTGATAGATCTCTCAGAGTCCGTGGTGTGAGGAAAAACCGTAAGTTATGAAGACATCTTTAAGTTGAGCCATAATAAAGGAATCAAAAAACCCAAATGTGCTACTTCTGTGCTAATCAACTTGATGGCTTCACAAAAATTCTACTATTATGATTAGATTTACTTGGTTAGTAGTTAAATTCTCTTGAGTATCATTAGTTGTAATTGATAAACATCACTATGATGCATTGTTGGATTAGGTTACTATTCCATCCATGAACATATGTAACATAGACAGCACTACATGTCATTAATTATATGCATGGCGGATAAAGGCTAGTATGTTGAATTTGCATTGGCATTATAGTCTATCAATGACACAAACTTTGCATAAAGTAGAAGAACATCTCGTCACCAGTTAGAAATTATGTTACAAGCAAATTACTTGAATACAATATGCTTGTGTTATATGTACCAATGTTTGAATCTGATTTCATCTAGTTTGCCAAGTTTGTGAGAACACCTGGGTCCTATTAATGGTTTATTTCTCCCTCCATTCACCTATTTTATTCATATCGGCATTGGAATAGTCCAAAAATTTATAGCAATGCACCTTTTTCTCTTGAATGTATTTTCCTGCTTCTTAACCCTTTTACTGAAATTGATTCTGAACAGGAAGAGCTCCAACAGCTCGAGAAAACAGAGAAACTGTCTGCTGGATTGCCAGAGTATGTATGAAAATGCAATTCAAATTGAATATTGTGTAGATCATATTACTTTCTTAGTAACTGATGTCATAGTTTGATTTCCAAGCAGATTTCTGCTCAAAGTAGAGAGCATTCCAGACCCTCTACTCCCAGAGTAATCAACAAACCTGTCTCTCGTATCTATGCTGAAAAAACAAGCAGTGCCTAGTGTCCAATCCTCACTCAATATATATATTTTATCTGCAGAACAACGGGACCTGCAAACACATCTTGGGATCGCTGGTTCGAGGGACCTCAAGATACGCAAGGTTGCAGATGTTTGATACTCTGATTCAAATTGAAAGGGGAGGTAGATACACAAGGTTGCAGATGCTGGATACTCTGATTCAAATTGAAAGGGGAGGTAACAGGATCTTTTGTTATTTACACTGTTGACACAATATCAAAGGAAGATTGCTGGAAATACAAATCTGTTTCAAGATTGAGCAATATTATGTACTTTGCAGTTTCAGATATTTTTCCTAGAAATGTTTGACATTTTTGTCTTGAGATCTTGGACCGGGTCAATTCGTACTCAACTCTTAGCCTCTTAAAGAATCATATTTTTCTCCCTGCAGTGTTGTAGGTGTCTGCCTTGCCCATTTTTCCTGGGTTTCAATTTTTTGTGGTGCTCAATTGACAGAACAAAGATTTTCCAAGTCAGTGATGGTGTTGCTAAATGAATTACCACAATAAACATAACAATAATAATAAACTTAGCAGTTTGGCAATTTTCATTTCTCATTTGGGCTGTTTAGAGTTGTATCAAGTTGGTTTCGTTGGTTGAATTATTCTGGCATGCTTCATTTAGGAAGAAACTGCATCAAATTGTTATGGAATTTTAAAGATGCATCAGTATCTGTTTTAATGCAGTAGTCTTTTTATGCCACAGAACCAAGCATTGTTGCTGAAAATAATGTCTACTGTGTTTGGCTTAAATCCATTTGAGATATCATGGTAGCTGTATGCAAGAATCCATTCGGTAAATCAGTGTGTCAAAATAATATATCACCAGAGCATGTATTTTTTGAGCAAATGCACTTGCATCAATCTCAAAAACACTATTTGAGAGGTTTGAGCAGCATGACTATATTGTGTTCAATTTTTCATGCTTTAGTTTCCCAAACAGGCCACAAAGTTTAGGCCATGTGTTCTGGATGCTGATGTAACAAGATGCAAAAGTTTCTCTCTCAAAATATAAAGAGAAGATTCCTGGCTTAATGTAGCATCAACAGAGTGAGCATTACATAGACAATACATGAATTATGATCAATAATTAGGATTAACATTCAAGAGTTGATGTCAGCTGTCCACAAAGGGCATGCTGTCTGGTAATATTTGCAGCACATTTCTTTGACTTCAAGTCAAGTGCAGGCAGTCCATTTTAATGCTTGTCTCCAAACTAACAGCACATTTTGGAAAGTTTGCTGGCAAAGTTTAAAAACTAAAAACTAACAGCACATTTTTCACAGTGCCCTTTTCTTATTTTTCTTCACCACACTGTTCTAAAGCTCTAAGTGATCCATAAACAATCATGCATGGACAACAAAGATGGTGTACACAAAAAATGTTGAATGCAGAACAAATAATAAAATGAAGGCATTTCAAATGCCCAAATCTGCTATTGAGGAGGTCAAATGTAAATAGTCCTACCTTACATGCAAGGCAGCTGCTATAATGACTTAGAAAGCTCGACACCGAGGTTTCACCATATTTCAAGAGATGATACAAAAGTTTTGCAAAACGTAAAAGATAATACACGAGATTCAAATTCTTAACCAAGATAAGAGATTCACAGGAGTCAGATTATGGTTTCATAATTATGTGGCAAACAGCATTAATCTTTCCGACAGATACTAGACATAACTGCTTCTAAACAGTCTAAAATCCTCCAAATAATATAATTCAGCTGAAAAAATAAATATCAAAAGCACCGCAATTGCTCTTATTTCATAATTACAACAGCATTGATTCTGTTTAAAATCAGAAAATGTTCAGCTATTGCAAAAAGAAGTGCTTAATGCATTAAGAAAACTTTACATATATATTACAAAATGAGACTAGAAGAAATGCTTTAGAGAAACTGCAGCATTCTTGTTGGCTAATGTTATCAATTCCTTCCTTAATAATAGATCGCAACTATGTAAATGCTAATTCTCGAGACGAGCTCCGCAGAAGGTTAGACATACACCTTAAGAACCATATGATGCTGAACAAAGAAATTAAGCAGATAATAGGTGCCTCAAGTGAAGCAAATGTTCTTCATTAGAGATATTGAGAGAGAGACGAAGATTTGTTAGTAGTGATTCCTGCTCCCAACTCAATGGACCAGAGGCATGCAAAGCTTTCACAGTAGATTGGTATGCATATAGCTCTAGTTCATGGACATTAGCAGTCAGTTCATCCCCAAATTCAGTTTCATACTCTTTTCCTCCTAATGGACATGACGACATGGCATCACCCAAACTATCAAATGCAGCGTCCTCGGAGTGTTTTTTGAGGCTTTGAAAAGCACGACCTGGATACTCTTTACCACTACAACTAGCAACAGAGCATCCATTATTGTCATCACTAAATGCCAAAGGTATCGAAGATGAATTCAGGGCATGATTGTATATATACCCCTCGTCAGCATTTATCTGAGGACACATTGCTAGTCTGTCTTTACTGGATTTATGGAGGAAATTTTTAGTAACATTATCTTTCGAGAAAGAAACTACTTCTACCTTTTTAGACAGTGCTCTTTTAGTTGACTTATGAGATCTGTCAGTGCTGGATTTCCTTTTCCAGCATCTTTCCCTAACCAAATCAACAGGTGAGAAGTCACATCGGGCGTTGAGATTCCTCTTTGCAGATTTAATAGGAGAACTGCAGCCAACATCCTTTTGCTTAGATCTCCTTCCAGTTGAACCTTGTTTGCCAATGACTTGACTCGAACCACAAACCAAATTTCTTGCAGCATCAGAGCTACGTTGGATGTAATCATAGCCAAATTGCTTCCCTAAAATTTGCTGAAGGGGCAAGAACCATTAATCAGATATCTACAAGATACATCTAAGAATAGTAAAAAGTAAATCATCTGCAGTCATAGAGGCATCAAAACAAGGAATCCCAAGTCATTTTATTATTATTATTTTTCATAAATTCATAATAACTGTCTGAATTGTTCATTCCACTCATGTGATGGATGAACTTATATAAGACTCTACTTAAAAGAGCATAGCAAGACATTTCTTGAGGCCTCCAAAAAGTTACATATTGAATAAAGCATAACATCAAATTTAAGAAAAAGAATTTTATGTTTAGTATGAAATTTAAGCATAACATAATCTGATGCAGCTTGCAGAAAGTTACAAAATGGCATTAAGCATAACAGGTGCCAAAAAAGACTACAGTTTAACAATAACCGATATACAAGTGATCATCAACTACTTCAGTGCCATAATTGGCACTCGTACCACACATGAATTAGCATTATCTTTTAGAAGTAAGCAACAATCAGTGGATCAACATTAGTTTTACTCCACAAGAGCTTTTGACTAATGACTCCATTATCATATGACAAACTAGGAGAATGTTTAAACATGACATGATTAATACTTTTAAGGATCACCATGAAGTTTTGCCTTCAATTTTCTTCCAGCATTAAGCAATTAAACATGATTTTGTCACCACCTTCTTGTGTCATGCAAGCAGGAAGCTTCAAGCACATAAATAATCTATAAGAAGCTACCGACCAAGAAAATGACTGATTTATGCATTACTATGAACTGACAAGATCTAGCTGATGATTAAGTAAAGCAACAAGAGCCAGGAATGTATACCCATGGTACTAAAGTAAAATTGTACTGTGAATATGAACAAGCAAGCAACAAAAAAGTCAAAGATGATATTTTAAATGCAAACCTTGCTGAATGAAACACAATGTATACTTAACACAATTGTGCTGGATATTGTGCACAACATTGTGATTTAATATGGCTAGAAAAAAAAAATGTGTGTGAAAGAGAGAGAGGCAGCTATGGATATATGATCAGCAATAAATAGCATGACATGAAGATAATTTAATCTAAGTGTCTCGCGAGAATAGAAAAGATAAGCAATACAACATATCCTACAAATTTTCCAGCACAACTTAGAGTTATAACAATTGACAAATGAAAGAAGAATCTTTCAGCAATTTCAGCATAAAACTTTATAGCCATTTAAACTAAAACTGTATCCATAACGAAATCATACCAGAAGGACCAAGGAGACAGTTATAACAGATAAAGCAGAAAACTGGGAATGAAAAAGGAGAATGGGAAACAAAGCATCAGCCTTTTACCTTGTCAGTCATAATCCATTTGTTGCTCTGCCAAGCTTGTGGTACTCTTAGATCAGACAAACAATGTTCTTTAACTTGGATGGAGTCATAGAGTTTGATTACTACGCAATTATTTTTGAGAACTTTGACAACCTTCCCGATCCTCCAGGAACAGACATCAAGGACCTCAGCTATGTCGCCAACAACCCAATGTGCTTTGTGATTCAGTGGCGGTGGGCATGGCCTAACATCTTCCTCATGTACTGTTTCTACCACAGGCTTCTCGTCGGAAGTCAGAAATAGATCATAACTTACGGTATACTCGTATCCATGTACATATGAAATTCTAGCAGGAAACCAAGAACTACACTGCTCCTCTTTTCTTCTCAAAACCTCTACCTTATTCCCTTTTTTGAACTTCATGATTCTGGTATCCTACATGCCTAACCTTTCTTGACCCTTTATAACAATCAAAAGGTGGCAACCAATAAAATCAATTATTCTGCCCAAACCTTTGGTATCTGAGGAATTTCCAGATGCGGAATGTAGGTTAAAAGCATAGTGCTCACCGATGCTTTGAGAAATATTCTTTTCTAACCTGATGAAAAGTGCACTAAATGAATCAACTTGTCCAAGCATATCAACGTAATAAACTTTATAAACAACAGATCTGACTACTAAATATCTATATTGGAACTCAAATCTTGGAATAAATGAAAATTAGCTGTAAGCAAGTATTTTTTTATAAGCCAAAAGAGGCTTGCAACAAGATGAACAGGAGATGTAAATCGTTCTTGAAGAACTCAATTGCTAGATGACAAACAACACATAAATAACAAATAGTTAGAAATACCGAACTCTATTCACCAAAAAGACCCCAAGAAGAAACGGATGAGAAGCGGAGGAGGGCGTGAGCTAGCATTTAACTACCACAAGAAACCAATACAAGTCCATCCAACAGGAAAGAAGACACCACAAAAAGCTTAAAGACCACCCAATAAAAGATCTTTAGCAGCTCCCAGCATAAAATGATCGAAAAAAATAATCACAAACGCGAAATCAAATAAAATCACGATTTTTTCGCCAAACCAACCTTCAATTTAAGATTTTGAGCAGGGAAAAAGAGCAGCGTCTCGATTCCAACCAAAAGGCACACAAAGATCGGGTCTTTTGCACGTTCTTGTATGCTCAAGACCCGAAAATGATCGAACAATATCGAAGAGAACGATCGGAGACCGACCGAAGGCAGTCGGGAACGGATTGTGATGCGTATTTTTGGAGCCGGGACCGCTTATTCTTGGGCAAAACTGCGAGCTATTTGTTCATGAGATGGGCAGTTTTGGTCACGATCAGAAGAAAACACAAAAAAGGGGGAAAAAGCCTTCTTTTTAATAATCTTAGGTTGTCATTATCTCATAGTTAAATTATATATCACTACAAAAAAAAATTTCCTCTTTTTTCGTTAATATATAAACACACACGCATATATGTATTAAATAGTTTTGTTGATTTATTTTTATGCATATCTATCATCTTAGGGATGGAATAGTAATTGTGTTAATTGCTGTTTTGCTTATGAGATGAGTTCTTTTGGACACAATTTAGAGTAAAACAACAAATGAAAAGAATTTTTTTTTATTGTTTTAGGTTATCACTATCTCATAATTTGATTAAGAAAATGAAAAAAATGGATTTGATGTCCTTTCATGGGGTCACATCTTTTGGGGGAAAAAGCTTTCATATTGCTGCTCCCTGTTGAACATTTTTATTGATAAGAGAATAGTAGAGTTCAGAGGCCCAAGGCAAAGTTTGCAAGATTTGGTAGTTCCCCAATAGCATGAATAATTTCATAACATCAATTTTATTTTATTACATCTACCGAAATAAAAGATATGATATCCCATGTCCACAAGATCCATATCAAAAAAAAAATCCCAAAAAGCAACAACAAAATTGCATGAGTTGAATGTATGTGCCAAACAGTTCAAATTCCAACAATGCAAGATGGAGAAACCCAACACAATCAAAATAAACAGCCATTTTCATGTGAAAGCATATCATCATCACCTTTGGATGTCACATCTGAATGGATGGTGCCATTAAGTTCCAATTGATGAATGTACCACAAAACTTCATGTTTAATCATGGCCCCATCTTGAGGTACAATTCTTTTTCTTTTGTGTAACGCAACCTTTGTGCCAGATTGGGATCTGCAATGCTCCATGAACAATGGACTGTCTTTTGGTGCAAGACAGTATTACTTCTTCATCACAGAGTCAGCAAACTGACTCATTAACTAGGCTAAATAATTTAAATGATTCATTTGCTAGGTACAACTGATTCTTTTGCTTTAACTTTCATAATGATATCATTGATCCTGAAGTATGTGTATTGATATCATAATAGGGTTGCTTGTTTGCTACTTGGGTGATCAGATAACCTCAATATATCATCTATTCTACAACAAGATTATCTTGATATAAAGGGCTAAGTTCCTATTTAACTCACATTAATTTGGGATAATTGACAGTGAAATAGCATTTCAAAGTGAGTTTGATCCCAGGGAGCTCCAAGAAACCATGGTTATATCTCAATTTATTCTCTGACAACTTCCTAACTATCCACATATCCTCTTCCCTCAGCCAAACTATTTCCACATGCCAACAATGCAATTTATGATTGAACAGAACTATATTCTTTTGGTCATCAATACACTGCAGAAGATTGTGACAAAACTCCAGATAAGCTCCAAAATATAACAAGCTAGGGATTGGAGGCTTGCAAAAATTCCTTCTTAAGAAATATTTATTTGCAGTTTGAAGACACAAAATTAACAGCAACCTTTTGCTAGCAAATAAGCAGCTTATTGATCATAGTGGAGTGACTTATCAACAGCACATGACTTTTCTTCTTGTTCTAAATTTGCACTGTGGAATATTCATTGGTTGTTGCCCTTCTGCCTGATTTCTGGAGCCATCTCTCTGAGTTCCTCTAGCGATGGAGGATGAGGACCCTCGGGCGGATAAACCACATAAGAACGCTGCATAAAGATCATAATTAGCATGCCATTTCTGTATTGATCATAAAGAAATATTAATTCATGGTGCAATCTCGACATGACAGTTTATGCTGATTTCACAAATTATACATTGACTTACCAAGCTCACCTTATAATATCTTGGCATTGATTAAAAATACTTCTAAACATCATCTAAATCTAACATAATGGTCCGACCTTACTACAATACATTTCACTTTCCATTGAATAACTACAAGAACAATTTATTCCCTCAACTACTTCAGTGATATAAAATCTGATCATATAAACCATCCAAGCACAATTGAGAATTTGGCAGTCATACCCAACCCAAAATAAAGTTTGCATTCCCGACAACTAGTTGAGAAAAGTACGGTTAATTCTTAGCTTAATGACATCCAAAAATCACAAAATCAACATTTAGTAGGTCTTAGAAATCTGTATCAACAGACAGAATCAGATTCCATTCAGAAATGGAGTTATGATTTAAAAATCAATAACAAGTCAATTTCATAAAATTCAACAATTTGGGACAGGATATGCAATCATGACAACTTCTTGTATGCTACAACATATAGTACCATCAACTAGAGAAACTATATGAAAAAATCTAAGAGAAAAAAGTAAAAGACAAGGAAAAAAAGAAAAACACAAATAATCCAAAAATTAGTCTTGATTTTGAATCTAAGAATATATAAAAATACTCAAAAAATTATGAGAATGGTGCACGCTTCGAGTAATTGTAGATAAGCATAGCTGGAAGAAATGTTATCGCACGGGTTCATAGGTTTTTAGCTCAAATGATTTCGACTGAAAAATGTGTAAGACAACTCCCTTTGGGGCGAGGTCATGATAATGGAGCAATTTACCCTCACCTCATGACCCTAACACCCTGCACTCGATTCACTCCAATCGGGGATTCAGCGATTCAGGTGCGGGTTAAGGAACCTGCTTGAGTCCAAATCCCTCACACCCTATACCTCTTCTTTGCCATTTCCTCTTGATTCTAAAAAAAACGTCTTTCTTGTCCTTCTCTCGAAATCTAAAACGTCTCTTTTATTTTAAAACCCTAACAAAGTCGAAAACAAAACCCTAAATTTCTGATTCGGTAACAAAAAAAGCAAAACCCTTTTTTACGATTGTACTGATTGGTACGATGGGCCAAGCGACGAGAGGGAGAGGGGGATTACGAGGTCCGCGAGCTTAATCAGGTAACAACTCTATCATAAACAAATAAAATTGGAACGATGGAGTAAGTGGAGGAAGGAGAGGAAAAAAGAGCGTACGAAGCCCATGAGCTTGTAGAGGGTGGCTTTCGAGTCTGCGGCGATGGCGAAGGTGACGGCCGCGGGGACTGTCAAGTACGCCGCGAACTTGCCAAGCTCCAACAGCCACCCACCCGATGCCCCCAACGATGACATCTCGATCCCTCTCGCTCCCTCTTCTCATCACCCTTCTTCCCCTCTCTTCTCCTTGTATCCGCCACGGTGTCCGGCATTCCACGTCCACCTCGCTTCACGATTCGTGCAAGTGCCAATTTCGCTTTAAAAGTCGTGCAAAAGCCATTTCGTCTGTAAGTCGCTTGCGCTTCAGGATCCGTGCCGGGATACATCGATGGTTGCCAGCTGGCACTATCCTCTTTGGACGGACGAATCACCCGTGAAAGGATATCGACGATGATGTCACCTATCAGAGACTCCGTCACTTGGCTTCACATGTGTCGGTCCCACGCTAAAGATGCCACGACACCCCATGAATGTTTCATGGGTGGGCCCACCGTGACCCACCCACCCCTCCGTCGTATCATGATATCACATAGGAACTGTGCAATCCCCTACATCATACATACATACACCATCTGATAATTTTCTCCATGTACATTGCTGCAATTGATTGCTTTTTTTATTCATCATTCCAAAGCCATGATACATTGGCGACAAACTTTGCATCCTAATCATTATGCATGTGGATCGGGGAGGGGGCCATGACAGTAGGGTAGTCATGATGCTAACCTCACCTCACCTATCCACACACATAACTTTCGTCTCACCCAACTTGGCTTCTACTGAGCCCCCCCCACATCCATGTCCACATGTTCTCGTTAGGTCGTCTTGTCACGTATAAATAAACTTAAATAGAAAATAATAATAATATCATATCATCTCAAATTACACCAGGAAATAAACACACGTAAAGTTACAGACTGTTTCAAACCAGCGATCAACAGTTCTTCGAGAAAGACTTTGGCAGAGTGCGTGATTTAAACGTGGGAAGACTCGCTGGCGTACTCATTCTTTCTCCCTCCGGGTGTCGAGCGACACGGTCTGAGAGAGAATGTGGGGCCTCTATTGTCTCCCCGGTGACGGCCAATGGGAATAAACGCTCACGTGTCAACTTCAAATTGGATTTAGTGGTGGGACCATTTTGCCTTTAAGTGCCCCGTACGCAATCTCATCAGATCAGTCATTTATAATATATATAAATATGTGTGTATATAACTTGAACGAAATATCTATCATCACAAAAAATTCCATCCTTATCCAATGCATCAGTTTTCCAGTTAAGAGTTTTCACATGTACACCCTTTCTAATTTTTGAAATAGCTTATAAATTTCGATTTAACATATGTGACTATCTTTAGTTAGTATTTTTGAAATACATCCCTTTCATTAACATTAATCATGAAAATTCAGATAATTATGACTCTATTTGTTTTAAATAAACATATACATAAATATATAGAGCATCTCTAATATTTTTAAAATGAATGTAATTAAGCATGATGATACAGATATGCAGGTTTTAAATATTATAAAAATATAAATATGCCTTCAGTTTAGAATAATAAGTACAAAATTCAATTATTCTCGAGGAACCCAAATGAGTATTTGTCATAGTGTTCCCTGGAATACCTTTTAAAATTGATCCCACATTGTGTTTCATGATGGTTCGTATGCTGGATAGTGTGATTAATTGGCACAAGTAAACCCTCCAAAACCAGTGATGTTTTCATGTTCACCCTCCTAAACTAAAGAAATGCTAAATGACCATATATTATTAAAAGATCATTATTTATATAACTTATTACTAATTTTAGGATGATCGCAGCGGCACAGGAGTAAGTTGATTTAAATAATTAGATGAATACAGTTTAATTAACTTAAACTTAAATGTTTTGCATCATAGAGTAATTAGTTCTATCGAGTTAGTGAGTTAGTGAAGGTGTTGACTTACTGCGTTAGTAAAAATCTTAATAATTATCGTAAGATTCTAGATTTAAATTCTATTTTCGTTATTTATTTTTTAAAATAAGTACAAAATTTAATGAGTCAATTGGGTTCCGTACATGCCATACAAATTTGAAAATGACGAGCTTTCCTAATCCTAAATGTGCACATTTAGCTTAATCTTGTTAAAGTAATAAGAATGTGTATCACGTGCACAGAGACAAAACGAATTTAGGACAAAGCGATAAATTTCCATCGCCAAAAGTTTCAAAGTATAATGCCATAAATCCCCATCGTTGCAGGAGACATCCCCTGTCTCTAACCGGACAGGGAATATGATTTCTGCCGCATAAGCAGCGGCCTCAAGGAGGAATCTGTTTCTCTGTGGTGGGATCTTCGCTGTTCCCCGCCTTGGTCGAGACAGCTGATCACACCCGGAAGAGACGCACGAGGGAAGCTAAATGTCGCCGGGCTAACGCAGATAGTATTGTAAAAAAAAAAAAAAAAATACAAATATATTCCTTAAAAGTTAGTTATTTTTGTATAAATCCCTCTAAATACATACTTGATATTGTGTATATTGTGCGTGAATATATGTCTTGCGAAGCCTAAAATTCAACATCCGTGTACTCTTTTAGTTAAATTTGAAGTTAAATATCATTTAAACAGTAATTGTTCAATATATTTATAATATTTTTGGTAATATTAGCCATATAAGAGTAAAAAAGAAATACTAATGGTATGATATCTATAATATTTTATAAAAATAAATAAAAAATATACAATTCGAACTCAAATCTTATGATAAACTTTTAGATGGTGTGTACAAATTTCTTCATTAAATTTATTTAATTTATATATTTTTCATATATATATATATATTAAAAATCTTAATAAAAAGGATCCTATTGGTTTACTAGAATCGTAAGGGCAATATTGGTAGTACCTCTTCGCCGTCTCTTAATATATATAAATAAATAAATACATAATAAATAGTTATAAATAAATAAATAAATAATTAGAACCTCTTTGCCGTCTCTTAATATATTAAAACGACCACGGGTGGCTTAGTTTTTGACCGAAACGAGGAGAGGGAAGGAAGAAAGCTGAAGCATTTTCCATCTTTCGTCGTCTCCATCTGTCTCCTCTCCTTCCTCCGCCTCGGCCTCCTCCTTCTGATCCTGTGTCTTTGATTTCTGTAATTAACTCTGTTGAGATTTCCGTGTTAGGTAATATAACGGTATTGTGGAAAAGGTAAGAGGGAAGATCATGGAGAGGGTCTTCTCCGTGGAGGAGATTCCTGATCCTTTCTGGCCCGGCTCGGATCCGCCGGCTGCGAACGGAGGCGGTGGGATGAATCGGAGCGCCTCGGAGTGGTACTTCGAGAAGTTCCTGGAGGTGGCGGAGGAGAAGGTTGCCGCCCCCGGTCTTCCCAATCCCAACCCTAACCCTGATAGCGGTGGCGGTGTGAGGGAGGATGGGGGAAGAGCGGGGGCCAGCGAGACGACGGTGGCGAAGGTAGAGGGGAACGCCGCCGCCACCGTCCGACCGTCCGATCCGCCGCCGGCCGGGGTCGATCCCGTGGCGTACGCCGCGATGCTAAAGCAGAAACTGGATATGTACTGCGCCGCCGTCGCCATGTCGCGGGTACACGCCATGCCCTGTTTGATATCTTAAATACTTTGACTTGTTTAAATTTTTCCCTCGAGGGGGGATCAAAATTATAACTTAATGGAAATAAGATGCGAGCTTAAGGTTGGCTCTTTCTGTTGGTGGAACTTATTCCTATTCTTGTTTATCTTCATAAATTAATTTTCGGTGACTATATTGCCCTTTTGCTTCGCATTAAAGCCCTCTCTTTTTTCTTAGTTCTTTCCTCGCAAACATTTGAAGTTAAAATGAGACTTAAGTACCATTTCGTCCTTGCGGTCTAGTCCTCAACTTGGTAATTAGAGATGTATACAATGGGAGATTGTGAGCTTTTTAAAAGTCAAGCTTTCATGATTTCTGAAATAAAAAGAAAAATTATAAATCAACTTGAAATGATTTGAGTGAGAACAGAAGTTTGAAGGTCTCAGAATTTTAATTACTTTTGATCTAGTTTCTTAGGCATTTAATGTGAAACTTGATTTTTATTCCTTTTGGACTGTCCTGTGAGGTTTCTGTATGAGATTCCGCAGTTCATATAGATTTGGGACCCTTTTGGTTATACATATTATTGGGAATCAATTAAAGAATGCTCAACTGTGTCTCTTGAGGATTTTGGATGGGATCATATGTATTTTGGCTTAAGCATAAGTGCTTAGCTTGGGATCTCTTTTATATATTTTATAATGGTTTCTTAGCAGCACAATAACATTATTCTATTCAAAAGGATAAGGTTGTAATGGCTGAGATTTCTGAGATTTCATTACAAATGAGATAAATCATCATATAGAGAAAGGCAAACAAATCTTATAAAAGGTGATATCTAGTTAGAACTCAGGCACACATGATCGGTAATTGTTGAATGAAAGGTGCTTTGCAAGAATGAACAATCTGCCTCTAATAAGATGTCATGAAAAATGCAATAGGGTATTTGTAATTAAGATGCATTAGGAATGGGAGAAAACCTGGACCAATGAAAGAAGCCCTGATACAGATTGTTTCCATTCGGGCATGCTTGGAGAAGAGAATATAATCAGAGAACCCATTTTCTTTCTATTCCTTTTAAAAAATATTTTATATGACTTTTTATCACTATGAAGAGAAAGTAGGCCTGAAAAATATCATAATAAACAATTAGTATGTTTCCTCCAATTTGGATATGGTACCCTAAGTTGTAACAAAAATATCCCTTTTTTTACTAACTTTTGTACGCTTACCCCAATCTTCTTCTGTTCATGACTTTCCTAGGTTTGTCAAACCCTAGTCATATTAAATCTTTCATCGCAGATTTTTGTTAAAGATTTAATCACCACTTATTTTTGAATTTCAGAGCTGAAACATTTCACCATTAACTAATGTTCAGCCCTTACAAGCCTGTACCTTTTCTGAGTCCGGGCAAACTTATTTCTTCCTCAAATTTTTTGAGTGTGCAAAATGGAAAATTGGTGCGGTCAAATCTAGTTCCACATCTTATTTGTTGATGAGATCACATCTATTCCCACATCTTTGAGAGTGGGAGAATCAAGGTCCTGTAAAGAGGTAAAGACTACTCTCTCAGAGGCACCTTTCAGGGATCATAGTGGAAGAGCAAAACCATGCAGGATCCATCTAAAATGGATACAACCTTGTGCTCCACTCAGCCCAAGTCAGCAATGAACTGGTGATGGACCTCTTAAGACGGTGGCTCATGTAAGTTCACGAGGCTTGTCATGCCCTTGTTGAGGGACTATGACAAAATCACATTTAGTACCACATTGATTAGATATTTAAGCATTTTTAGTGATCATCTGGAGAGGATAGTTCCTTGCAAGTGAGTGTTTGCACCGGTGGTCTAGTGAGGGACATCATCAGATGATAGTCCAAGTAGGTTTAATAGACCTATGACGCTTCACCTTATACTTTTGATGAGAGCATATTTAGTTTCACATTAGTTAGAGAGTTAGAGAGGACTTCACAAAAGTGAAGGTCATTCCTTTTCTCAAGGTGCCTATTAGGGTTCATCCTGAAGAATAAAGTAGAGCAGATAAGCCTGAGTTTGTGATGGCTTGATGACGAATCTCATTGATTCATAAGGCACTTGCTTGAGAAATTGAACTAGTGAGGGACATCATCAGATGATAGTCCAAGTAGGTTTAATAGACCTATGACGCTTCACCTTATACTTTTGATGAGAGCATATTTAGTTTCACATTAGTTAGAGAGTTAGAGAGGACTTCACAAAAGTGAAGGTCATTCCTTTTCTCAAGGTGCCTATTAGGGTTCATCCTGAAGAATAAAGTAGAGCAGATAAGCCCGAGTTTGTGATGGCTTGATGATGAATCTCATTGATTCATAAGGCACTTGCTTGAGAAATTGAACTGAAGCCCACGATGGAGTTGATGCTCCATTCTAGGTTATTTTAAGTTCTTTCTTGTTGGCTTCTTTATTGCTTCCCATTTTCTCTAATGTTTACCTGTATCACCTTTTGTTTTTGTAAATGTTACAATGCCGAAACCTGTACTTGATGTAAAATATGTGAACTTTTAATAGTTCAACCAATATTCAGTGGAACTATTTTCTGGATTTTAGAAATGATTTATTTTACTTTCAATTTTTTGTTTTTTTCTCATCTTGATTGACCAAAAAGTTAACACCCACAAAAGTTTTGAACTATACCCAAACTGCTGAACTTGAAACTCCTAGGAGCATGCTGAAACTATAATCAAAACTACTAAAATCAAACCATGAGCCTAGTTTCAATCAGCAAAGCTAGGGACAGCCGTTTAATGTGACTTACCTTGATGTTGCTAGAAATGATTACTACTTAAATATTTTCCATAGAATTTATGATAATAGTACGTCCAATTGAGATTCTTACAAACATAGAAAGCTGCAACAATGTTGCAAGAGTACTTATCTCCTCTTTTCTTCCTCAATTGTCTGGTAGTGTAGTTGTCTTTGGCAAGGTTTGCCTTTTCGGGTATCAAACCCATTTCGGCAATCTATTGGAATGGTACATGCCAGTTTGTATTGCTGCATTGGTACACAGTATGCTGGTGTGTACTGGTGTTTTGATGAGGAAGAAAAAGAGGGTGAAGAGAAGGGATGGTGGGGGAACAGAGGAGAAAGAAGGATAAAGGAAGAAGGAAAAAGAAGAGGAGAAGTGTTGTAGTGGCAGTGTGTACCTGGGAAGCAGTGGCAGCATTGAAGCAGAAGTGGCAGCGGCAAAGAGGCATCATCGCAGCGGTGAAGAGGCAGCGCTGTTGCAGCATCGCAGTGGTAAAGCGGCATCGTACGCGAGAAGTGGGCTTGCGCTTGTGAGCCATTTTTTTTTATCTTTTTTAATGCTGAAATAGACTGGGGCCCACCATATTTTGATTTTTTTTACTATTTTTATCAGACTGTCTGAAATGGGAGTGATCCGCGTGAAACACGGACCCTAATTTTTTTTTTCCTTTTGATGCTGAAATGGACTGGGGCCCACCACATTTTGATTTTTTTTACTATTTTAGTCAGACTGTCTGAAACGGGAGTGGTCCGTTATCGGTTCGCGCCCAGACTGATACATATCGCCTGTACCATACTGTTTCATATAGTACAGCAATCACTGGTATTTGGTTCCTATTGTTGCCTTTAGATGTCTCACCAAAACCACCTTTTTTCAATGCTCCAGTTTTTGCTGCCATAGATCAGTTTTTATTTTGCAAATATTGTTTGAAGTACTGTCGGTTGTCTAAGTATCTTTCCTGTTATATTCATTTGGAAAAAAAATTCAGCTGCAGATTTGTATCTCAATGAAATTTAAATATTCATATAATTTTCTTTTTTTAAACTAATTTTCTCAATTTTATAGGGTTCTAGTGTAAATCCTCAAGAGTCTGCTCCTATAGCTGACACCAGTTCACCTGCTTCTGATTCTTCACAGCAGGGATCACAAGCACCTGGGAAGGGTATGCTATATGTAACTGTTGCTTTTAGATTGTTTAGAATATGCAATTGTTACAAATATTATCATGTTATATGCCTTTGAAGTTAATTTTTTCTTGAGTTGTGCTTAATGATAGTATGCAATTTCGACAAAAAATTGCTATAAAAGCTGACTAATTGGAGCACCAGTAGAGCAATAAAATCATATAATTCTCATGTATAATATCTTACTGGTTCCTTGGATTAATTTTCTAAATAGTATAATTATTTAGAAAGTAATCCTTGTCATGATAATTATTTAGAAGAATTTAGAAGATGCTTTGAAGTCTTAGTTTATCAGACTAATGGAGGGATTGAGTAGAGAAGTTATCAGATGGCTTCTATATTGTTTTAAGTGTATTCGTATCTGAGCCCACAGAGGGCTGGATTAGCAGAAATTACCTAATACCTTCTTTATGTTTGCAATTGCACATTATATAATTCATGTGACTAATGTGGTAAGTTATGAAGTTGATATCTTAATACAATAAGTTTGGAATTTTAAATTGGATATGATGAATAATAACTCCATCTCTGACATTGTCCCTTTTTTCTTTTCAGTTCTATTATCTGTTAAGTAGACATGTTTACATGTTGTGAGATACAATTGCACTCTAAAAGTACAATTGTTGTCTTACCAAATATATCGGCCATATTAGTTGCATAGCTCCATTGTGTGACTTGGGATGCCTTTTTTGCTACTTTTGCATTTACTGTTGCATGATTAGGAAATGGTTCCAAGGTGCAAGATAAGGCAGGTGGTGCAACAAGTGGATTTCCAGCTTTACCTGTTATGCAGAATTCAGGTGTTCAAGGGAGGCCAGCAACTAGTGGATCCTCAAGAGAGTACTCGGATGAAGATGAAGCTGATGGGGAAGCTGAAACTAGGGAAAATATGGACCCTGCTGATGTAAAACGTTTAAGGAGGTAAAATGAAAGCATTATAGTTCAGTCAACAGTCCTATTATATGTTGCTATTTAGATAGTAAACCGTTGGTGTTCTGAAACTTGCTTTTCACTATACAACCGTATTAATTGGGTTGTCTCAGACCTGTAAGTTATAAGAGGAGCGGCATAAGCCCAAAGGGCAAGCTTCCGGTGTGTTTAGGCTGACATAGTTAAAGGGACTTGACATGATATGACTGAGCTAGAAAGGATTCATGTGGCATTGAGAACTTGCTACTGGTGCATAAGCCCATATATCTAATGCACCTTGGTTGCCAAAATGATGCTAGTTTTACATACATTAGTCATACAGTTAAAAAGTCTTCCTTAGAAACATTGAGTTCATATTAAATTTGTTAACTTAGTGTCTTTTATTTTGGCTGTTTGTGGGCAGAGAATTGTTTACACTTGTTATTGTCGATAGCTAAATTATTTTTCATTGATTATTTATTCATGTACCCAAACACCTCCAAGGCAACGTTGAGGAACATTGTAGGCTTCAATCATGAAGATGTTTCATGATCAGACTAATGATTTTATTTTCTTTGTTTGACATGATTGATGTACAACCAAGTTATTGCAACTCCACAACATAAAAGCAGAAGCAGAAAAAAAAAGAGAAAGAAAATATAGTGCAGTAAAATAAGAAAAACAGATGCAAATCTCAGGAAAGACAGCATAGGATATATTTCAGGAAGTCACCATTAAATTATTTTGTAGTATGCATTTGCCACCTTGATCCCTCTTTTATAGACCACCAGTCTGTTCTAGGATAATTTGTCGGAACTGGAACTTGCAGATAATGTCTTGTTAAATTTTGCAGACAGAACTCCCTTCAAGTAAATTTTTCTATGATAACTAAGCATCTTCTTCTGACTAAACAAAGATGTTATAAGACTTCTAGCTTATTATCTAAATAATACTATAAAGATAACAAAGAACATATGAAACCAAAGATAAAATACCTCGAGACTTCAATTATCTTTCAACTGTATCGTAGTTGATAATTAGAGGCTTGCTAGGTGCTGTTGTTTGTGTGATTGAACCCATTTAAGCAGTTCTTTATGGAGAGCACTGTGTTGGATTCTCTGAATAGCAATAGAACCTAGAAAGAGAGCAGTTTTGTTAGACACTCTCTATCCTCTGTTCTCTCTCTAGCATGTTCTTGAAATCATATCTGATTTTCTGATATGATTGTCTTTGGCTTGATCAACTCATCTAAGTTCGGCTGCAACCTTTCAGCAAAATATCTATTTTCTTTTTTGTTTTGTTTCCTTGAATCTTCTCGTATAATCACTAGTGCAATCAGCCGGCAGAATTGAAGTTTTTCCTTGTCATAACCAGTTACTCGGACATCATTTTCATGATATTGCTGTCTTCTTCTGTTACTTGTATCATAAAGAAAGTAGAACTTTAGAAATTCATGACTAGCTGATTACGGTTCTGATTGAAAAACGTTTTTGAGATCATTGCACTTTGCATGCAACGGAAGGAACACAGGTTTCAAATGCTTAATGGAAGTCATTATTTGGTAAACTCGTTGGATACTTTTAAACATGGTTCGTATTACCGGTCCGTATCGGTGTATCAACTAGTTGTTGTACGGTATGTTCCGAATTGTACCGAGCTATACCGAGCATATCGACACATAATATAATGGGGTGGTACCGATCTATCGCCTATTTTGGTCCTTTGTCGGATTGGTACATACCGTCCGTATTGAGCGGTATGCTTCATTCAGTACGTAAAACCTTGCTATTAAATGTGTGTTAGATATTTCGAAACACACTAGAACATCTAAACCATCTTCGTTTATTTGTGAATATTAATTGTATACATACACAAGTTATTTATATAAGAATTCATGTCATATTGAATATTAGCAATATGCATGTAGCTTGACTTCTGTCTTGATGCTTTGTATGTTTTTGGTACTTTCGTGAATGTTTTCCATTTATGTAAATGCTTGGTGTGCTTTTCATAAATCACTTACAAGGTTATTGAAGATTATTTAGATACATTACAAACTATAAATTATAACATTATATTTGAGAAAACTGATGTGTTAACTGTTGTGTCCATTGCATCTTAATTTTATAAGGCTTGTCGGCTATCCGTATCATGTCATATCGTTGTCCATATCTATATCCATGTTTCATAGGCATCAACATTTAAGGTTATCTGTGTGAAATTCCATTAATTCTCTGTCATATCTTTTATATACATATATATATATATATATATATATATATATATATATATATATATATATATATATATATCTTCAAACATAGTGTATCAAATCGTATAAATGAACACTGAATTTTCCAGATGTAATTGACTACGGCTTTATTAAATATTGTTGTTTGTAGAGAGGTGTTTGAATCATACTTGACCACTGTGCCATGTTGAGGAAAGCTAATGTTTAAACCCAAACTCTTTTTTCCTTCTGAAATGAGATGCAATTTTGCTAATTTGTCTTCATGTTTGTTCAAAAATATTCCTTTTTGCACTAATTTGGTACTGTTTTTATTTTGGAATTCATAGGATGTGGGATTATCTCCATGCAATCTGTTCTGCATTTTGTTTAACTGGAAGACATAGATCAATTCTAGGGTTGTTGGATCAACTATATGCTGTATGTAAAGGCCCTTCCCATCTGGTCTTTCTGCTGCTCATTTTTCTTTCTCATTCTCAGGATGATCTCAAACCGAGAATCGGCAAGACGCTCGAGAAGGAGAAAGCAAGCACATTTGAGTGAGCTTGAAGCACAGGTATCCTCTTGTTGATCGTTTTTCTTTTATTTTTAGGTGGCAATGGAGTCCTTTAAGACTTTTTTTGACATAATTTGGAATAGGTTGCACAGTTAAGGGTTGAGAACTCTTCACTGTTAAAGCGACTTGCTGATATCAACCAGAAGTACAATGAAGCTGCTGTCGACAATCGGGTACTCAAAGCAGATGTGGAGACTTTAAGAGCTAAGGTAATAGATCTCTCACTTGCTAATGCATCATCTTCCTCTAGAATTTGCAAGTATTCTTTCAAGTTTGCTTTGTTTTAAACTGCATATGCATCGATAATATGCGTCTTGTGGTACCTGCTCTAAGATAATTATGCAATCTTTCACACTCTTGAGGGAAAGATATGCAGCCTTTTATGAGATTCTATGCAATGAGAAAGTCAATTTGGTGGAGTCCGATAGAGTGTAAGCAAAAGATAAACATGCATATACATGTTTCTTTGGATTAATAACATAAACGTAATATTTTTGTCAACTGATTTTGAAAGCTCCTCCAGAAGCCTTTTGCTTTCCTCCTTTTGGTGACATTCATTACTATCGGATATTCTTCATGTTGTTGGTCTTGCTATTCGGGTATGTTTAATCTTGCAAGAAAACATTATTCATTTCTTGTGATGAGAAACACTAATTGGTTAACATTGCTTGGAACAAACGGGATGATCTCATCAAGAGGAGCCAAAGCAAATACTTGATATTTCCCACTGACTGGGCTAACTGCACATGAACAGTATAGGAAAGATGACATGGTAATCCATCCACCTTCTGAAGCCACCCCTCAACTGACTAGTTTAAATGTATAACTTGTTTGGTTGTGAAGACTGACAGTAGGGGTACAATGGACATAAGTCAGAAAGCCTCTGTTCATATAGAATGTTGATCCGTAATGTTTCCCACCAATCTTTTCAGTAGGTAATAATTGTATCACGCTTGGAAGACACATTTCACTTGGAAAGATGAGATGGGAAAAATGCTTTTTGTTCTCACACCACTGGCAGTGCTTGTGAAGCAATGTCTTGCAAATTGTTCAACCATTGTTGCTAACTAAGAACTAGCTTCACCTGATGATTACCGATCACCTTTTCTGGTTATCATAAAACTAGTAATATTTTGTGATCCTGGTTATCAAAGCATCAGGATGGTGCGCGGTTATCTTTCTGTTTCTGTTTCTTTTTATTTTTTTTTGTGGGAACAAACCCATTAAAAGCCTTTTTGTACAAGTCATTTAAGCAATGAACAATTGAAGAGGTATCAGTTGCTCTCATTAGAAAGATATCACAAGTTAGTTACTTAGACTATCTTGATACTTGACAGATCTTGGCATGCTCTGATACTAAAACATGATCAAGTTAATGCTTCTGATCTTGTTCATATATTCAGGTGAAGATGGCAGAGGGCAGTGTAAAGAGGTTAACTGGCATAAATCCTTTGAACCCAACCATATCTGACATGTCAGCACACAGTATACCCTTCTCTGGGAGCCCGTCTGATGCATCTGATGCTTCTGTTCCGATCCATGATGACACGGAACATTTTTTCCAGGCACAGACACATGACAGGAGGATGAACCACCCCTGCCTTCCAGAGATTGCTTCGGCTACCCCGGTTGATGTTGTCCATGGTGTTGTAGCTGGAGGAAAGATGGGAAGAACAGCATCGATGCAACGAGTGGCCAGCCTTGAGCACCTTCAGAAAAAGATCTGCGGGGGTGGACAAAACTCTTGCATGTCTGCACAGTGGGATCCTGAATCCTCTATCAACAACGAGCAGAACCAGGCATAAGAGAAAAATCTGGAACTGACTTAGGGCTGTGTTATTGACCGTGTTCATTCAGGGATGTCCATCTTCTTAGTTTTGGATTCTGCAGCTCATGTCACAGTGCCTTTGACTTTTCTTATTGATATTTGTTCATTAAGTCAATCATTTGTTTTATATACATTATTTAGCTAAGATGGCAAGTGTTGGTATCACAGTGAGATTGGCCCGAGTTAGCTAGAATTTACTTCCATTTATGTATTGGTTTTACTCCAATCTGTGATTGATGAATCCAGTTTGTTAGAAGGAAAAAAGTAAAGCTACATTGTCCAATTTTTGTGGAACTAATTAGTGGGCTTTCTCTTTTGCTCCAAGGTGGGAAACAAAGTTGTATGACAGTTAAAATGGACCGGTCTTTCACATTCACCTGTTGTTTGTAAATTGTAGTGTGGCGGCCTATCTGAATTTTTCATATTAATATTCTCCAAACTTATTGTTCATTGGTTCAAACCATGACCTGCCTATTCAATTGACTTGCAATTATCTAGTCATTGATTTTTGAGCATTTTAGATTGCATCATCCAAATACATTGCAAGTGACAAGCAGAAACCAAGTGGCTCTATCCTCTGTTGAAGTTCTTGCAAATTTTTTTTTTCTTTTTTCATGATGATACTATTTTGTTATCTGGATGGGTGGCAACTTATATACTGTTCCTATATGGAAGGTGCATTTTGAGGAGACATACGACTTTTGTTTTGCTATGATTCTATTTTTGCTAATGGTGAAGCGTTGAAACGAGTCCATAAACCACAAGGAACACCAATCATGAAACAGGTATGCTATTTTGGCCACATATGTATCAAACAAAAGACAACAGACCAAAATATTTATTATATCAAGATCTAAGAAAACTCCACTTCTTGCACAAGATAATTTCTCGATTTGTAGCCTACAAGCACCATTTTGTACTTTTTGACTTGGATACAAGCACTTATTCATCAATGTACAGTGACCAAAAGTGGCTGAGAATTTAGACTAGTTTTTGACTTCCTCAGTGATGCAGATGCAGAGACGAGGAAGATGCAGATGGCGGTCCTTGCCACAATTTTCTCCTCTGTTGTAAGATGAAGGAAGAAACATGTTCTTCGCCAAGTCCAAGATCCCCAAGAGGAAGTGCTGCTGTTAAAGATGCCACAAAGGATTCCACATGCTTTAATCCTTCTTCTGTGGAATTAGCTTCCCCTAACAGCTTAGCAATTGCGCTTCCGACGATGACACCATCGGCACCCCACAATGAAAGCTGTAGTAGTATTTTGCTGGTGTTAATCTCAGAAACAAGGCTTGACAAGTGCAGATCAATCGTGTTACTGACCTGTTTAACATGCTCCGGTTTTGATATGCCAAAGCCAACCGCAACAGGCTTTGCAGTTTTCTGTGAGAACATGGAACAAGATAAACAGGTTATCCGGCTTAGATTTGCAGAAGATTCTTCCTAAAAAGATCATGTGGTAGATAATTAGGACATGCAAGAAACATAAGAGGGGATAGAGAAGGAGCCCACCTCTTTGATTTCCTTGAGAAGAAACTGGACTTGTCTATTCACAGTGTCTCTTGCACCAGTAACTCCGGCAGAACTTACCTACGTGATCAGGGAGGAGACAAATCATGTAATAAGATGGGCAAAGATATTAGAATTATCCTGATTCTATTTTTTGTTCAACTTGGTCATTCTCTCTTTGTCTTGAGTTACATTTTTCTGGGTAATTGATTGAATATATAGAAATTCTCGATGGCAAGCATATAGAAGAGATAAAGCATCATAAATGATTGACTCATTACCGACGAAATGCCATATATTACATGAATGCTTGCAAATAAGAATACTTACGAGGTATATGAATCCTTCTGAAGCATCAGAAATGGCCTTCATTTTCCTTTTCGTGGTAGTAGGTGTAGTGAGCAAAACCTTTGAACGTAAGAAGATATAAAGATCACAAAATCAGAATTCCGCGAAAAGAGAAACTTAGTAATCTATCGCGGCTATAAAGACTACCATACAGAAGAATCAAGAAATGTGAAGAAGCGCCTTGATTTCAGTAACTCTGATGCCTATGTAATTTACACCTCAAAAGATATACTAAATTATGCAGTAGAAGGAACAAAGAGTTTAGCTTGAATAAGCCTACCATATCAACGTTTTTCTTGGCAGCTTCTCTCCTCAAATCAGCACTCCCTTCAAATGGAAGGTCTGGCACGATAAGCCCTGTAGAGTACACATTTAACATTTTTCTTATCGAATGACAGACATTGTTCTCTTCATACAGCCAAATGCCTAGCAAGAACATTTGGCTAACAACAAATCTTTGTCCTCTTCATAGAAATATGAAGAAATATTATCTTCCAAGTGTAGAACAATCAAATTTCATATGTCAGGTATATTTTGAAGTCGGAGAGAAGCGAAGCTTGAGCATCTGAACAAGTCATGCATTACCTTTGACACCAGCATCTTCTAATGCAGACAAGAACCATTCACTTCTGCGGGCCAGTATTAGATTGTAATATGAGAACATTACAATCGGACAAGAGATTTGCGGAACTACCTGCATAAATTTGATCACACATTATATTCCTTTTGGAACTTCAAAAGTATGGGATGATATCTGAAGGAATTCAAGAAGATTGGACCATAAGTAACCCAACCGTAATGTGATATTACTGAGCATCCACATGGCAACATTCTTGGAGATTGTGGGTTAACCATTTAATTACAAATGTGTCATGAGGGACAACTGCCTACAAGCTTGTTTGCTGACTCCATTTGAACTTTATAAAAACTTAGTTGCGAAAGTAATTCGAGGAACTAAGACCGAAGCAAACTTTAGATTTTCCAAGTACATTTCTTTTTTCCAAAAGCAAGAGAGATTCTTTTATTGAATGGAGGCTTAAGGACCAAAAGGATTACCTGTTAACATGCTGTTAATAGGTATTTGAGATGTTCATAGATCAGAAGGTGCTAATGTTGAAACCAATGCAAGTCTACTCTAACAATCAGTTGCCGAACCAATGATTTTGTCAAAGTTAAGATTGTCGCAAGATATATTATAGACAGAGCTAACAAAGCAACGGACCGATGCATTAGTGGTAGGATGCTGTCTCTAAGGATGTCTTACCTCCTTTAACATGGAGATGACTGCTTCCATGTTTGTCTTGCCAGCCAAGGCTCTTTTGTTTGATGCCTAGAGAAGGGGAAAAAATAAGAACATGAATCTTATTAGATAGAAGCCTAGTTTTTTTTTTTCCTCTCTCTCTCTTAGGAAAAAAAATCAGTGGCAAATATTGATTGATTAGTGATACAAAAATAATCAGAAAAAAAAATCAAGAACCTGTATCACAGGACCGTCCAACACAGGATCATTGTACGGCAACCCCAACTCAATTATATCAGCACCACAACAGTCCAGTAGCTTCAGGGCTTTCGCTGTTGTCGATAGATCAGGATCACCAGCAGTGATGTATGGGATAAATGCAACCTAAGCAGAGATAAAATATCCTGTTAAAGATGATTAAGTAATCGACAGCTGCTTTTCTGTGATGTTCATAATTTCTTCAGCAAAAGGAGCAGTGTTCTTCCTTAACACTTCCTCCAAAGAGATGCTGTTGGGGCTATCCAGTAAAATAGCATTGATATGTCAAGTTGATATGTGCACCCTTTTCTTGGGTTTGTGTTGCAGATCATATCATCCGCCTTTGCATGGACATAATAATGGTGGCCTAGTACAACTTGTATTCCTATACAGCTCTCAGAGAGGGTCAACTTGAGAACCTGCCATGAGGGCAATTAAATATATAGAGGATGATGAAATACATATATCCTTATGGATAGAGATGATGGATTGTGCTATCTAGATTCACCTGCTTCGTATGATGTCAATAGATACAAGCTTTTAATAATTGATTATTTCTATGTTTACAAAATACATCGCTCCATTCTCCCACAGACTTCCCCTTTGGGAGGGAGGGTGATTCTTCCATAACATTAGCTTGTCATAGGACAAGGTCAGTTCAATCGGCAAAGGTTAGGTCACATGGAAGAAAGAACATTAGAATTAAGCAAGTTTCAGGTTGTCGCTCAAAATGAAGTAATTCCCATAATATTCAGAGTGAGCTTCGAACTAGTTCTTCTTGAAGCTAAATCATCTGAGTCAGGAGAAAATTGAAGGAAGAAACAAAAAGAAAAAGATAGCAGCAGACGCATAACCCGAAGGCAGGAAAGACGAGAGCTCACTCTTCCTTGGCTTCTTAAATCGGAGAAGGTTTCGGAGATTCCCAGCCGCTGAGCTCTCATCCGAAGAGAAGGTTTCGGAGGGTGGCTCATCAGAACGGAGTGGGATCTGGGTTTCGGTGAAGAAACATGGAAGCAGCAGGAGTAGGGAGGCACAGCCAAATCGAAGGAAGCCATGACGTTTTAAGCGTCGGAACACGAGGCTCACCTGAACTCTCCCCAGGCAATCCATGGCGTTTTATAGGGCTTCGAAAGAGCTCAACCATCTCGAGATTCACATGCTCAAAGTGAACAGAGGAAGGCCGAGGTTGGAATCGTCTCAATGCAGACCGCCGACGAAGTCATCCGCTGTACGAGGAGAAAAGGACGGACAACAAGAAGCACATGGTTATACACCCACCGGCGGTGACTGTTCTTTCGTTGGATGTACGGGAAGCTCAAAAGCCAAGTTTGCTAATGGAAGTTTATGATGATGATGTGGATTGGGATACATCCTCACCACTGATTCGAGGATTTCAAATTTTATCTGATATATTTGTGGGTCCCAATTTATTTAACTGATAAAACTTTAGATAATTTACAATAAAATAATCCATAAATGCCATGTGATTGGTAGGAATGCTTTTATAAGATGATATCTAGATGTGGTTTCGATTCATTAATATATCAAAATTGAGAATTTAAAATTTTATCTGATGTATTTGAGGGCGTCAATTAATTTAGCTGATAAAAATTTTGATAACTTATAATAAAACTTTAGATTAGGAATCCTATTTTGGCCACTCATATTTACCGTATAGATTCATACGCGCGTGTACGGATGAGGATCATTTGTCGTTTGTCAGATGTCATGTGATTGTTTTAGATGCAATGTGATTCATAGGCGCGCATGTACGAATGTGAGGGTCACTCATAAATGCCATGTGATCGGAAGGAACGCTGGTCTCGATTCGGTTTGGGTTATTTGGATCGATGATTTGAGGTTTGAAAACAAATGCATTCTTTGTTTGTTTTGATATTTACAAACCATCATTGGCAAATATAATAATCATATATGATTGAGTTATCATTTTATATATATATATATATATATGATCACAAGATAATAAATAATTATTCGACCGACAGCAATAGATAATTTGACCATTAGACTCATCGGTAAATTGACATTAAGATCAAAACTTATAAATAGAATTATAAATTTTTGATGTTTTAAATTATTTTTAATTAAAAAATAAAAGTGAAAAAAGAAATACAAATATCTAATTATGAAACTAAAATCGATCATATGCAATCTGATTATATATGATTCGATTTCGATTCTCAAAATTAGACATCGGAATTATCGGTTCTGAAATTGGGGTGTAATGCATGATATACTATCTTTGATGCACAAAATCAAAATATTAAAGTTTAGCCGTATAAATAACTTGGATCAAGTGTTTAGTTCAATTCTCTATGTAACGTTAATGTTCTTTTTATCCGATGAAAAATATTAATTGGGAATTGTTAACGTCAACAACTTTACGTCGTGGCCTCGGGGCCGTCGCAGTTGGGTTCGGGTCCGAATGCGCAGGGGTCGCCTCATCGATCTCCGGACAGGAAGCCGACGTCCGGTCAGGTGAAGCTGATCATCCGCTCGGTCGGGATCGCTTCCTTCATCTGGTGGCTAGCTCGCAGCATGCCCTTCGGTTCATGCACACGGGTCGGGTCGGGGGTTTCTCGTCCCGACCCCTCCGATGCTTAAGTCAGCTTTGGATGAGGGGGAGTTGAGTGTTTTAGAGAGAAATAGAGAGGGAGAGGTAGAGAAAGTCCTTGGCTGCCAGCGTCTCCGGGTCGGTGCTACTCCTCTCTGTGATGGGAGTTTGGAGCTTGGCTGCTACCATGCAATGATGGGAGCACAGAGCTTGTCTGCTGCCATGCAGCGATGGGAGCTCGGAGCTTGGCTGCTGCCATGCAACGATGGGAGCTCAGCTGCTGCTATGCAGCGATGGGAGCTCGCTAAGAGAGTCTTCTTCTTCTCCTCCTTCTCCTCCTACTCCTTCTTCTCCTTCTCCTTCTTCTCCTTTTCTCCTCTTCCTTCTCTTCCTGGGTACTGGTTGATTCCCCCTGTGAGAATTTGAGAGCCCCCCACTTTCTCTTCTTCGCAGAGGCTTTATAGGGAAGATTACTATTGGTGATGTGCCCCTCCGCAGGGTGGTACTCTGATGGCGTCTGAACTTGGGTGGACCTGTGGATGACCCGGTTTTTCGGGGATGGGGACGTGCCTTGGTTGGCATTCGAGCTGTCACGTCTCTTGTTTTATTACCCACGTCAGGAATCAAAGAGGAAAAGAGCATTTAATGTGAAACTTGATTTTTATTCCTTTTGGACTGTCCTGTATGAGATTCTGCAGTTCATATAGATTTGGGCCCCTTTTGGTTATGCATATTATTGGGAATCAATTAAAGAATGCTCAACTGTGTCTGTTGAGGATTTTGGATGGGATCATATGTATTTTGGCTTAGGCATAAGTGCTTAGCTTGGCATCTCTTTTGTATATTTTATAATGGTTTCTTAGCAGCACAATAACATTATTCTATTCAAAAGGATAAGGTTGTAATGGCTGAGATTTCATTACAAATGAGATAAATCATCATATAGAGAAAGGCAAACAAATCTTATAAAAGGTGATATCTAGTTAGAACTCAGGCACACATGATCGGTAATTGTTGAATGAAAGGTGCTTTGCAAGAATGAACAATCTGCCTCTAATAAGATGTCATGAAAAATACAATAGGGTATTTGTAATTAAGATGCATTAGGAATGGAGAAAACCTGGACCAATGAAAGAAGCCCTGATACAGATTGTTTCCATTCGGGCATGCTTGGAGAAGAGAATATAATCAGAGAACCCATTTTCTTCTATTCCTTTTAAAAAATATTTTATATGACTTTTTATCACTATGAAGAGAAAGTAGGCCTGAAAAATATCATGATAAACAATTAGTATGTTTCCTCCAAGGTGGATATGGTACCCTAAGTTGTAACAAAAATATCCCTTTTTTTACTAACTTTTGTATGCTTACCCCAATCTTCTTAAGTTCATGACTTTCCTAGGTTTGTCAAACCCTAGTCATATTAAATTTTCATCGCAGCTTTTTGTCGAGCTGAAACATTTTGCCATTAACTAATGTTCACCCTTACAAGCCTGTACCTTTTCGAGTCCAGGCAAACTTATTTCTTCCTCAAATTTTTTTGAGAGCGTGCAAAATGGAAAATTGGCACGGTCAAATCTAGTTCCACATCTTATTTGTTGATGAGATCACATCTATTCCCACATCTTTTAGAGTGGGAGAATCAAGGTCCTGTAAAGAGGTAAAGACTACTCTCTCAGAGGCACCTTTCAGGGATCATAGTGGAAGAGCAAAACCATGCAGGATCCATCTAAAATGGATACAACCTTGTGCTCCACTCAGCCCAAGTCAGCAATAACCTGGTGATGGACCTCTTAAGATGATGGCTCATGTAAGTTCACGAGGCTTGTCATGCCCTTGTTGAGGGACTACGATAAAATCACATTGATTAGATATTTAAGCATTTTTAGTGATCATCCTGGAGAGGATAGTTCCTTGCAAGTGAGAGTGTTTGCACCGGTGATGATCTAGTGAGGGACATCATCGGATGATAGTCCATGTAGGTTTAATAGACCTATGACGCTTCACCAGGTACTTTTGATGAGAGCATATTTAGTTTCACATTAGTTAGAGAGTTAGAGAGTACTTCACAAAAGTGAAGGTCATTCCTTTTCTCAAGGTGCCTATTAGGGTTCATCCTGAAGAATAAAGTAGAGCAGATAAGCCCAAGTTTGTGATGGCTTGATGACGAATCTCATTGATTCATAAGGCACTTGCTTGAGAAATTGAACTGAAGCCCACCACGGAGTTGATGCTCCATTCTAGGTTATTTTAAGTTCTTTCTTGTTGGCTTCTTTATTGCTTCCCAGTTTCTCTAATGTTTACCTGTATCACCTTTTGTTTTTGAAAATGTTACAATGCCGAAACCTGTACTCGATGTAAAATATGTTAACTTTTAATAGTTCAACCAAAATTCAGTGGAACTATTTTCTGGATTTTAGAAATGATTTTTTTTACTTTCAATTTTTTGTTTTTTTCTCATCTTGATTGACCAAAAAGTTAACATCCACAGAAGTTTTGAACTATACCCAAACTGCTGAACTTGAAACTCCTAGGAGCATGCTGAAACTGTAATCAAAACTACTAAAATCAAACCATGAGCCTAGTTTCAATCAGCAAAGCTAGGGACAGCCGTTTAATGTGACTTACCTTGATGTTGCTAGAAATGATTACTACTTAAATATTTTCCATAGAATTTATGATAATAGTATGACCAATTGAGGTTCTTACGAACATAGAAAGCTGCCACAATGTTGCAAGAGTACTTATCTCCTCTTTTCTTCCTCAATTGTCTGGTCGTGTAGTTGTCTTTGGCAAGGTTTGCCTTTATTATGGGTATCAAACCCATTTCGGCAATCTATTGGAACGGTACATGCCAGTTTGTATTGGTGCATTGGTACACAGTATGCTGGTGTGTAGTGGTGTTTTGATGAGGAAGAAAAAGAGGGTGAAGAGAAGAAGGGATGGTGGAGGAACAGAGGAGAAAGAAGGATCAAGGAAGAAGGAAAAAGAAGAGGACAAGTGTTGTAGTGGCAGCGTACCTGGGAAGCAGTGGCAGCATTGAAGCGGAAGTGGCAGCGGCAAAGAGGCATCATCGCAGCGGTGAAGAGGCAGCGCTGTTCCAGCATCGCAGTGGTAATGCGGCATCGTACGCGAGAAGTGGGCTTGCTCTTGTGAGCCATAATTTTTTTTTAATCTTTTTTAATGCTGAAATAGACTGGGGCCCACCATATTTTGATTTTTTTACTATTTTAATCAGACCGTCTGAAATGGGAGTGGTCCGCGTGAAACACGAGCCCTAATATTTTTTCCTTTTAACGCTGGAATGGACTGGGGCCCACCGCATTTTGATTTTTTTACTATTTTAGTCAGACTGTCTGAAATGGGAGTGGTCCGGTATCGGTTCACGCCCAGACCGATACATATCGCCTGTACCATACTGTTTCATACGGTACAGCAATCACTGGTCTTTGGTTCCTATTGTTGCCTTTAGATGTCTCACCAAAACCACCTTTTTTCAATGCTCCAGTTTTTGCTGCCATAGATCAGTTTTTATTTTGCAAATATTGTTTGAAGTACTGTCGGTTGTCTAAGTATCTTTCCTGTTATATTCATTTGGAAAAAAAATTCAGCTGCAGATTTGTATCTCATTGAAATTTAAATATTCATATAATTTTCTTTTTTTTAACTAATTTTCTCAATTTTATAGGGTTCTAGTGTAAATCCTCAAGAATCTGCTCCTATAGCTGACACCAGTTCACCTGCTTCTGATGCTTCACAGCAGGGATCACAAGCACCTGGGAAGGGTATGCTATATGTAACTATTGCTTTTAGATTGTTTAGTATATGCAATTGTTACAAATATTATCATGTTATATGTCTTTGAAGTTAGTTTTTTCTTGAGATGTGCTTAATGATAGTATGCAATTTCGACAAAAAATTGCTATAAAAGCTGACTAATAGGAGCACCAGTAGAGCAATAAAATCATATATTCTCGTGTATAATATCTTACTGGTTCCTTGGATTAATTTTCTAAATAGTATAATTATTTAGAAAGTAATCCTTGTCATGATAATTATTTAGAAGAATTTAGAAGATGCTTTGAAGTCTTAGTTTATCAGACTAATGGAGGGATTGAGTAGAGAAGTTATCAGATGGCTTCTATATTGTTTTAAGTGTATTCGTATCTGAACCCACAGAGGGCTGGATTAGCAGAAATTACCTAATACCTTCTTTATGTTTGCAATTGCACATTATATAATTCATGTGACTAATGTGGTAAGTTATGAAGTTGATATCTTAATACAATAAGTTTGGAATTTTAAATCGGATATGATGAATAATAACTCCATCTCTGACATTGTCCCTTTTTTTTTTTCAGTTCTATTATCTGTTAAGTAGACATGTTTACATGTTGTGAGATACGATTGCACTCTAAAAGTACAATTGTTGTCTTACCAAATATATCGGCCATATTAGTTGCATAGCTCCATCGTGTGACTTGGGATGCCTTTTTGCTACTTTTGCATTTACTGTTGCATGATTAGGAAATGGTTCCAAGGTGCAAGATAAGGAAGGTGGTGCAACAAGTGGATTTCCAGCTTTACCTGTTATGCAGAATTCAGGTGTTCAAGGGAGGCCAGCAACTAGTGGATCCTCAAGAGAGTACTCGGATGAAGATGAAGCTGATGGGGAAGCTGAAACTAGGGAAAATATGGACCCTGCTGATGTAAAACGTTTAAGGAGGTAAAATGAAAGCATTATAGTTCAGTCAACAGTCCTATTATATGTTGCCATTTAGATAGTAAACCGTTGGTGTTCTGAAACTTGCTTTTCACTATACAACCGTATTAATTGGGTTGTCTCAGACCTGTAAGTTATAAGAGGAGCGGCTTAAGCCCAAAGGGCAAGCTTCCGGTGTGTTTAGGCTGACATAGTTAAAGGGACTTGACATGATATGACTGAGCTAGAAAGGATTCATGTGGCATTGAGAACTTGCTACTGGTGCATAAGCCCATATATCTAATGCACCTTGGTTGCCAAAATGATGCTAGTTTTACATACATTAGTCATACAGTTAAAAAGTCTTCCTTAGAAACATTGAGTTCATATTAAATTTGTTAACTTAGTGTCTTTTATTTTGGCTGTTTGTGGGCAGAGAATTGTTTACACTTGTTATTGTCGATAGCTAAATTATTTTTCATTGATTATTTATTCATGTACCCAAACACCTCCAAGGCAACGTTGAGGAACATTGTAGGCTTCAATCATGAAGATGTTTCATGATCAGACTAATGATTTTATTTTCTTTGTTTGACATGATTGATGTACAACCAAGTTATTGCAACTCCACAACATAAAAGCAGAAGCAGAAAAAAAAAGAGAAAGAAAATATAGTGCAGTAAAATAAGAAAAACAGATGCAAATCTCAGGAAAGACAGCATAGGATATATTTCAGGAAGTCACCATTAAATTATTTTGTAGTATGCATTTGCCACCTTGATCCCTCTTTTATAGACCACCAGTCTGTTCTAGGATAATTTGTCGGAACTGGAACTTGCAGATAATGTCTTGTTAAATTTTGCAGACAGAACTCCCTTCAAGTAAATTTTTCTATGATAACTAAGCATCTTCTTCTGACTAAACAAAGATGTTATAAGACTTCTAGCTTATTATCTAAATAATACTATAAAGATAACAAAGAACATATGAAACCAAAGATAAAACACCTCGAGACTTTAATTATCTTTCAACTGTGTCGTAGTTGATAATTAGAGGCTTGCTAGGTGCTGTTGTTTGTGTGATTGAACCCATTTAAGCAGTTCTTTATGGAGAGCACTGTGTTGGATTCTCTGAATAGCAATAGAACCTAGAAAGAGAGCAGTTTTGTTCGACACTCTCTATCCTCTGTTCTCTCTCTAGCATGTTCTTGAAATCATATCTGATTTTCTGATATGATTGTCTTTGGCTTGATCAACTCATCTAAGTTCGGCTGCAACCTTTCAGCAAAATATCTATTTTCTTTTTTGTTTTGTTTCCTCGAATCTCCTCGTATAATCACTAGTGCAATCAGCCGGCAGAATTGAAGTTTTTCCTTGTCATAACCAGTTACTCGGACATCATTTTCATGATATTGCTGTCTTCTTCTGTTACTTGTATCATAAAGAAAGTAGAACTTTAGAAATTCATGACTAGCTGATTACGGTTCTGATTGAAAAACGTTTTTGAGATCATTCCACTTTGCATGCAACGGAAGGAACACAGGTTTCAAATGCTTAATGGAAGTCATTATTTGGTAAACTTGTTGGATACTTTTAAACATGGTTCGTATTACCGGTCCGTATCGGTGTATCAACTAGTTGTTGTACTGTATGTACCGAATTGTACCGAGCTATACCGAGCATATCGACACATAATATAATGGGGTGGTACCGATCTATCGCCTATTTTGGTCCTTTGTCGGATTGGTACATACCGTCCGTATTGAGCGGTATGCTTTAGTACGTAAAACCTTGCTATTAAATGTGTGTTAGATATTTCGAAACACACTAGAACATCTAAACCATCTTCGTTTATTTGTGAATATTAATTGTATACATACACAAGTTATTTATATAAGAATTCATGTCATATTGAATATTAGCAATATGCATGTAGCTTGACTTCTGTCTTGATGCTTTGTATGTTTTTGGTACTTTCGTGAATGTTTTCCATTTATGTAAATGCTTGGTGTGCTTTTCATAAATCACTTACAAGGTTATTGAAGATTATTTAGATACATTACAAACTATAAATTATAACATTATATTTGAGAATTCTGATGTGTTAACTGTTGTGTCCATTGCATCTTAATTTTATAAGGCTTGTCGGCTATCCGTATCATGTCATATCATTGTCCATATCTATATCCATGTTTCATAGGCATCAACATTTAAGGTTATCTGTGTGAAATTCCATTAATTCTCTGTCATATCTTTTTATATATATATATATATATATATATATATATATATATATATCTTCAAACATAGTGTATCAAATCGTATAAATGAACACTGAATTTTCCAGATGTAATTGACTACGGCTTTATTAAATATTGTTGTTTGTAGAGAGGTGTTTGAATCATACTTGACCACTGTGCCATGTTGAGGAAAGCTAATGTTTAAACCCAAACTCTTTTTTCCTTCTGAAATGAGATGCAATTTCGCTAATTTGTCTTCATGTTTGTTCAAAAATATTCCTTTTGCACTAATTTGGTACTGTTTTTATTTTGGAATTCATAGGATGTGGGATTATCTCCATGCAATCTGTTCTGCATTTTGTTTAACTGGAAGACATAGATCAATTCTAGGGTTGTTGGATCAACTATATGCTGTAAAGACCCTTCCCATCTGGTCTTTCTGCTGCTCATTTTTCTTACTCATTCTCAGGATGATCTCAAACCGAGAATCGGCAAGACGCTCGAGAAGGAGAAAGCAAGCACATTTGAGTGAGCTTGAAGCACAGGTATCCTCTTGTCGATCGTTTTTCTTTTATTTTTAGGTGGCAATGGAGTCCTTTAAGACTTTTTTTGACATAATTTGGAATAGGTTGCACAGTTAAGGGTTGAGAACTCTTCACTGTTAAAGCGACTTGCTGATATCAACCAGAAGTACAATGAAGCTGCTGTCGACAATAGGGTACTCAAAGCAGATGTGGAGACTTTAAGAGCTAAGGTAATAGATCTCTCACTTGCTAATGCATCATCTTCCTCTAGAATTTGCAAGTATTCTTTCAATTTTGCTTTGTTTTAACCTGCATATGCATCGATAATATGCGTCTTGTGGTACCTGCTCTAAGATAATTATGCAATCTTTCACACTCTTGAGGGAAAGATATGCAGCCTTTTATGAGATTCTATGCAATGAGAAAGTCAATTTGGTGGAGTCCGATAGAGTGTAAGCAAAAGATAAACATGCATATACATGTTTCTTTGGATTAATAACATAAACGTAATTTTTTTGTCATCTGATTTTGAAAGCTCCTCCAGAAGCCTTTTGCTTTCCTCCTTTTGGTGACATTCATTACTATTGGATATTCTTCATGTTGTTGGTCTTGCTATTCGGGTATGTTTAATCTTGCAAGAAAACATTATTCATTTCTTGTGATGAGAAACACTAATTGGTTAACATTGCTTGGAACAAACTGGATGATCTCATCAAGAGGAGCCAAAGCAAATACTTGATATTTCCCACTGACTGGGCTAACTGCACATGAACAGTATAGGAAAGAGGACATGGTAATCCATCCACCTTCTGAAGCCACCCCTCAACTGACTAGTTTAAATGTATAACTTGTTTGGTTGTGAAGACTGACAGTAGGGGTACAATGGACACAAGTCAGACAGCCTCTGTTGATATAGAATGTTGATCCGTAATGTTTCCCACCAATCTTTTCAGTAGGTAATAATTGTATCACGCTTGGAAGACACATTTCACTTGGAAAGATGAGATGGGAAAAATGCTTTTTGTTCTCACACCACTGGCAGTGCTTGTGAAGCAATGCCTTGCAAATTGTTCAACCATTGTTGCTAACTAAGAACTAGCTTCACCTGATGATTACCGATCACCTTTTCTGGTTATCATAAAACTGGTAATATTTTGTGATCCTGGTTATCAAAGCATCAGGATGATGCGGTTATCTTTCTGTTTCTGTTTCTTTTTATTTTTTATTTTTTTTGTGGGAACAAACCCATTAAAAGCCTTTTTGTACAAGTCATTTAAGCAATGAACAATTGAAGAGGTATCAGTTGCTCTCATTAGAAAGATATCACAAGTTAGTTACTTAGGCTATCTTGATACTTGACAGATCTTGGCATGCTCTGATATTAAAACTTGATCAAGTTAATGCTTCTGATCTTGTTCATATATTCAGGTGAAGATGGCAGAGGGCAGTGTAAAGAGGTTAACTGGCATAGATCCTTTGAACCCAACCATATCTGACATGTCAGCACACAGTATACCCTTCTCTGGGAGCCCATCTGATGCATCTGATGCTTCTGTTCCGATCCATGATGACAAGGAACATTTTTTCCAGGCACAGACACATGACAGGAGGATGAACCCCCCCTGCCTTCCAGAGATTGCTTCGGCTACCCCAGTTGATGTTGTCCATGGTGTTGTAGCTGGAGGAAAGATGGGAAGAACAGCCTCGATGCAACGAGTGGCCAGCCTTGAGCACCTTCAGAAAAAGATCTGCGGGGGTGGACAAAACTCTTGCATGTCCGCCCAGTGGGATCCTGAATCCTCTATCAACAGCGAGCAGAACCAGGCATAAGAGAAAAAACTGGAACTGACTTAGGGCTGGTGTTATTGACTCGTGTTCAGTCAGGGACTTCCATCTTCTTAGTTTTGGATTCTGCAGCTCATGTCACAGTGCCTTTGACTTTTCTTATTGATATTTGTTCATTAAGTCAATCATTTGTTTTATATACATTATTTAGCTAAGATGGCAAGTGTTGGTATCACAGTGAGATTGGCCCGAGTTAGCTAGAATTTACTTCCATTTATGTATTGGTTTTACTCCAATCTGTAATTGATGAATCCAGTTTGTTAGAAGGAAAAAAGTAAAGCTACATTGTCCAGTGTTTGTGGAACTAATTAGTGGGCTTTTCTTTGCTCCAAGGTGGGAAACAAAGTTGTATGACAGTTAAAATGGACCGGTCTTTCACATTCACCTGTTGTTTGTAAATTGTAGTGTGGCGGCCTATATGAATTTTTCATATTAATATTCTCCAAACTTATTGTTCATTGATTCAAACCATGACTGCCTATTCAACTGACTTGCAATTATCTAGTCATTGATTTTTGAGCATTTTAGATTGCATCATCCAAATATATTGCAAGTGACAAGCAGAAACCAAGTGGCTCTATCATCGGTTGAAGGTCTTGCAATTTTTTTCTTTTTTGGTGGCATTCATGATGATACTATTTTGTTATCTGGATGGGTGGCAACTTATATACTATTCCTATATGGAAGGTGCATTTTGAGGAGACATACGACTTTTGTGTTGATATGATTCTATTTTTGCTGATGGTGAAGCGTTGAAATGAGTCCATGAACCACAAGGAACACCAATCATGAAACAGGTATGTTATTTTGGCCACATATGTATCAAACAAAAGACAACAGACCAAAATATTTATTATATCAAGATCTAAGAAAACTCCACTACTTGCACAAGATAATTTCTCGATTTGTAGCCTACAAGCACCATTTTGTACTTTTTGACTTGGATACAAGCACTTATTCATCAATGTACAGTGACCAAAAGTGGCTGAGAATTTAGACTAGTTTTTGACTTCCTCAGTGATGCAGATGCAGAGATGAGGAAGATGCAGATGGCGGTCCTTGCCACAATTTTCTCCTCTGTTGTAAGATGAAGGAAGAAACATGTTCTTCACCAAGTCCAAGATCCCCAAGAGGAAGTGCTGCTGTTAAAGATGCCACAAAGGATTCCACATGCTTTAATCCTTCTTCTGTGGAATTAGCTTCCCCTAACAGCTTAACAATTGCGCTTCCGACGATGACACCATCGGCACCCCACAATGAAAGCTGTAGTAGTATTTTGCTGGTGTTAATCTCAGAAACAAGGCTTGACAAGTGCAGATCAATCGTGTTACTGACCTGTTTAACATGCTCCGGTTTTGATATGCCAAAGCCAACCGCAACAGGCTTTGCAGTTTTCTGTGAGATCATGGAACAAGATAAACAGGTTATCCGGCTTAGATTTGCAGAAGATTCTTCCTAAAAAGATCATGTGGTAGATAATTAGGACATGCAAGAAACATAAGAGGGGATAGAGAAGGAGCCCACCTCTTTGATTTCCTTGAGAAGAAACTGGACTTGTCTATTCACAGTGTCTCTTGCACCAGTAACTCCGGCAGAACTTACCTACGTGATCAGGGAGGAGACAAATCATGTAATAAGATGGGCAAAGATATTAGAATTATCCTGATTCTATTTTTTGTTCAACTTGGTCATTCTCTCTTTGTCTTGAGTTACATTTTTCTGGGTAATTGATTGAATATATAGAGATTCTCGATGGCAAACATATAGAAGAGATAAAGCATCATAAATGATTGACTCATTACAGACGAAATGTCATATATTACATAAATGCTTGCAAATAAGAATACTTACGAGGTATATGAATCCTTCTGAAGCATCAGAAATGGCCTTCGTTTTCCTTTTTGTGGTAGTAGGTGTAGTGAGCAAAACCTTTGAACGTAAGAAGAAATAAAGATCACAAAATCAGAATTCCGCGAAAAGAGAAACTTGGTAATCTATCGTGGCTATAAAGACTACCATACAGAAGAATCAAGAAATGTGAAGAAGCTCCTTGATTTCAATAACTCTGATGCCTATGTAATTTACACCTCAAAAGATATACTAAATTATGCAGTAGAAGGAACAAAGAGTTTAGCTTGAATAAGCCTACCATATCAACGTTTTTCTTGGCAGCTTCTCTCCTCAAATCAGCACTCCCTTCAAATGGAAGGTCTGGCACGATAAGCCCTGTAGAGTACACATTTAACATTTTTCTTATCGAATGACAGACATTGTTCTCTTCATACAGCCAAATGCCTAGCAAGAACATTTGGCTAACAACAAATCTTTGTCCTCTTCATAGAAATATGAAGAAATATTATCTTCCAAGTGTAGAACAATCAAATTTCATATGTCAGGTATATTTTGAAGTCGGAGAGAAGCAAAGCTTGAGCATCTGAACAAGTCATGCATTACCTTTGACACCAGCATCTTCTAATGCAGACAAGAACCATTCACTTCTGCGGGCCAGTATTAGATTGTAATATGAGAACATTACAATCGGACAAGAGATTTGCGGAACTACCTGCATAAATTTGATCACACATTATATTCCTTTTGGAACTTCAAAAGTATGGGATGATATGTGAAAGAGTTCAAGAAGATTGGACCATAAGCAACCCAACCGTAATGTGATATTACTGAGCATCCACATGGTGACATTCTTGAAGATTGTGGGTTAACCATTTAATTACAAATGTGTCATTAGGGACAACTGCCTACAAGCTTGTTTGCTGACTCCATTTGAACTTTATAAAAACTTAGTTGCGAAAGTAATTCGAGGAACTAAGACCGAAGAAAACTTCAGATTTTCCAAGCACATGTCTTTTTTTCAAAAGCAATAGGGATTCTTTTATTGAATGGAGGCTTAAGGACCGAAAGGATTACCTGTTAACATGCTGTTAATAGGTATTTGAGATGTTCATAGACCAGAAGGTGCTAATGTTGAAACCAATGCAACTCTACTCTAACAATCAGTTGCTGAACCAATGATTTTTTCAAAGTTAAGATTGTCATAAGATATATTACCGATGCATTAGTGGTAGGATGCTGTCTCTAAGGATGTCTTACCTCCTTTAACATGGAGATGACTGCTTCCATGTTTGTCTTGCTAGCCAAGGCTCTTTTGTTTGATGCCTACAGAAGGGGAAAAAAAAATAAGAACATGAATCTTATTAGATAGAAGCCTTGCTTTTTCTTTTTTTTTTTCTCTCTCTCTCTTATGAAAAAAATCAGTGGCAAATATTGATTGATTAGTGATACAAGAAATAATCAGGAAAAAAAAAATGAAGAACCTGTATCACAGGACCATCCAACACAGGATCACTGTACGGCAACCCCAACTCAATTATATCAGCACCACAACAGTCCAGTAGCTTCAGGGCTTTCGCTGTTGTCGATAGATCAGGATCACCAGCAGTGATGTATGGGATAAATGCAACCTAAGCAGAGATAAAATATCCTGTTAAAGATGATTAAGTAATCGACAGCTGCTTTTTCTGTGATGTTCATAATTTCTTCAGCAAAAGGAGCAGTGTTCTTCCTTAACACTTCCTCCAAAGAGATGCTGTTGGGGCTATCCAGTAAAATAGCATTGATATGTCAAGTTGATATGTGCACCCTTTTCTTGGGTTTGTGTTGCAGATCATATCATCCGCCTTTGCATGGACATAATAATGGTGGCCTAGTACAACTTGTATTCCTATACAGCTCTCAGAGAGGGTCAACTTGAGAACCTGCCATGAGGGCAATTAAATATATAGAGGATGATGAAATACATATATCCTTATGGATAGAGATGATGGATTGTGCTATCTAGATTCACCTGCTTCGTATGATGTCAATAGATACAAGCTTTTAATAATTGATTATTTCTATGTTTACAAAATACATCGCTCCATTCTCCCACAGACTTCCCTTTGGGAGGGAGGGTGATTCTTCCATAACATTAGCTTGTCATAGGACAAGGTCAGTTCAATCGGCAAAAGGTTAGGTCACATGGAAGAAAGAACATTAGAATTAAGCAAGTTTCAGGTTGTCGCTCAAAATGAAGTAATTCCCATAATATTCAGAGTGAGCTTCGAACTAGTTCTTCTTGAAGCTAAATCATCTGAGTCAGGAGAAAATTGAAGGAAGAAACAAAAAGAAAAAGATAGCAGCAGACGCATAACCCGAAGGCAGGAAAGACGAGAGCTCACTCTTCCTTGGCTTCTTAAATCGGAGAAGGTTTCGGAGATTCCCAGCCGCTGAGCTCTCATCCGAAGAGAAGGTTTCGGAGGGTGGCTCATCAGAACGGGTGGGATCTGGGTTTCGGTGAAGAAACATGGAAGCAGCAGGAGTAGGGAGGCACAGCCAAATCGAAGGAAGCCATGACGTTTTAAGCGTCGGAACACGAGGCTCACCTGAACTCTCCCCAGGCAATCCATGGCGTTTTATAGGGCTTCGAAAGAGCTCAACCATCTCGAGATTCACATGCTCAAAGTGAACAGAGGAAGGCCGAGGTTGGAATCGTCTCAATGCAGACCGCCGACGAAGTCATCCGCTGTACGAGGAGAAAAGGACGGACAACAAGAAGCACATGGTTATACACCCACCGGCGGTGACTGTTCTTTCGTTGGATGTACGGGAAGCTCAAAAGCCAAGTTTGCTAATGGAAGTTTATGATGATGATGTGGATTGGGATACATCCTCACCACTGATTCGAGGATTTCAAATTTTATCTGATATATTTGTGGGTCCCAATTTATTTAACTGATAAAACTTTAGATAATTTACAATAAAATAATCCATAAATGCCATGTGATTGGTAGGAATGCTTTTATAAGATGATATCTAGATGTGGTTTCGATTCATTAATATATCAAAATTGAGAATTTAAAATTTTATCTGATGTATTTGAGGGCGCCAATTAATTTAGCTGATAAAAATTTTGATAACTTATAATAAAACTTTAGATTAGGAATCCTATTTTGGCCACTCATATTTACCGTATAGATTCATACGCGTGTACGGATGAGGATCATTTGTCGTTTGTCGATGTCATGTGATTGTTTTAGATGCAATGTGATTCATACGCGCGTATGTACGAATGTGAGGGTCACTCATAAATGCCATGTGATCGGAAGGAACGCTGGTCTCGATTCGGTTTGGGTTATTTGGATCGATGATTTGAGGTTTGAAAACAAATGCATTGCTGTTTGTTTTGATATTTACAGCCATCATTGGCAAATATAATAATCATATATGATTGAGTTATCATTTTATATATATATATATATATATATATGATCACAAGATAATAAATAATTATTCGACCGACAGCAATAGATAATTTGACCATTAGACTCATCGGTAAATTGACATTAAGATCAAAACTTATAAATAGAATTATAAATTTTTGATGTTTTAAATTATTTTTAATTAAAAAATAAAAGTGAAAAAAGAAATACAAATATCTAATTATGAAACTAAAATCGATCATATGCAATCTGATTATATATGATTCGATTTCGATTCTCAAAATTAGACATCGGAATTATCGGTTACAAATTGGGGTGTAATGCATGATATACTATCTTTGATGCACAAAATCAAAATATTAAAGTTTAGCCGTATAAATAACTTGGATCAAGTGTTTAGTTCAATTCTCTATGTAACGTTAATGTTCTTTTTATCCGATGAAAAATATTAATTGGGAATTGTTAACGTCAACAACTTTACGTCGTGGCCTCGGGGCCGTCGCAGTTGGGTTCGGGTCCGAATGCGCAGGGGTCGCCTCATCGATCTCCGGACAGGAAGCCGACGTCCGGTCAGGTGAAGCTGATCATCCGCTCGGTCGGGATCGCTTCCTTCATCTGGTGGCTAGCTCGAAGATGCCCTTCGGTTCATGCACACTGGTCGTGGTCGGGGTTTTCGTCCGACCCTCCGATGCTTAAGTCGACTTTGGATGAGGGGAGTTGAGTGTTTTAGAGAGAAATAGAGAGGGAGAGGTAGAGAAAGTCCTTGTCGCCCGGGCGTCTCGGGTCGGTGCTACTCCTCTCTGTGATGGGAGTTTGGAGCTTGGCTGCTACCATGCAATGATGGGAGCACAAAGCTTGTCTGCTGCCATGCAATGATGGGAGCTCGGAGGAGCTTGGCTGCGCCATGCAACGATGGGAGCTCACCGCTGCTATGCAAATGATGGGAGCTCGCTAAGAGAGTCTTCTTCTTCTCCTCCTTCTCCTCCTACTCCTTCTTCTCCTTCTCCTTCTTCTCCTTTTCTCCTCTTCCTTCTCTTCCTGGGTACTGGTTGATTCCCCCTGTGAGAATTTGAGAGCCCCCCACTTTCTCTTCTTCGCAGAGGCTTTATAGGGAAGATTACTATTGGTGATGTGCCCCTCCGCAGGGTGGTACTCTGATGGCGTCTGAACTTGGGTGGACCTGTGGATGACCCGGTTTTTCGGGGATGGGGACGTGCCTTGGTTGGCATTCGAGCTGTCACGTCTCTTGTTTTATTACCCACATCAGGAATCAAAGAGGAAAAGAGCATTTAATGTGAAACTTGATTTTTATTCCTTTTGGACTGTCCTGTATGAGATTCTGCAGTTCATATAGATTTGGGCCCTTTTGGTTATGCATATTATTGGGAATCAATTAAAGAATGCTCAACTGTGTCTGTTGAGGATTTTGGATGGGATCATATGTATTTTGGCTTAGGCATAAGTGCTTAGCTTGGCATCTCTTTTGTATATTTTATAATGGTTTCTTAGCAGCACAATAACATTATTCTATTCAAAAGGATAAGGTTGTAATGGCTGAGATTTCATTACAAATGAGATAAATCATCATATAGAGAAAGGCAAACAAATCTTATAAAAGGTGATATCTAGTTAGAACTCAGGCACACATGATCGGTAATTGTTGAATGAAAGGTGCTTTGCAAGAATGAACAATCTGCCTCTAATAAGATGTCATGAAAAATACAATAGGGTATTTGTAATTAAGATGCATTAGGAATGGGAGAAAACCTGGACCAATGAAAGAAGCCCTGATACAGATTGTTTCCATTCGGGCATGCTTGGAGAAGAGAATATAATCAGAGAACCCATTTTCTTCTATTCCTTTTAAAAAATATTTTATATGACTTTTTATCACTATGAAGAGAAAGTAGGCCTGAAAAATATCATGATAAACAATTAGTATGTTTCCTCCAAGGTGGATATGGTACCCTAAGTTGTAACAAAAATATCCCTTTTTTTACTAACTTTTGTATGCTTACCCCAATCTTCTTAAGTTCATGACTTTCCTAGGTTTGTCAAACCCTAGTCATATTAAATTTTTCATCGCAGCTTTTTGTCAGAGCTGAAACATTTTGCCATTAACTAATGTTCAGCCCTTACAAGCCTGTACCTTTTCTGAGTCTGGGCAAACTTATTTCTTCCTCAAATTTTTGAGAGCGTGCAAAATGGAAAATTGGCACGGTCAAATCTAGTTCCACATCTTATTTGTTGATGAGATCACATCTATTCCCACATCTTTTAGAGTGGGAGAATCAAGGTCCTGTAAAGAGGTAAAGACTACTCTCTCGTGAGGCACCTTTCAGGATCATAGTGGAAGAGCAAAACCATGCAGGATCCATCTAAAATGGATACAACCTTGTGCTCCACTCAGCCCAAGTCAGCAATAACCTGGTGATGGACCTCTTAAGATGATGGCTCATGTAAGTTCACGAGGCTTGTCATGCCCTTGTTGAGGGACTACGATAAAATCACATTGATTAGATATTTAAGCATTTTTAGTGATCATCTGGAGAGGATAGTTCCTTGCAAGTGAGAGTGTTTGCACCGGTGATGATCTAGTGAGGGACATCATCAGATGATAGTCCATGTAGGTTTAATAGACCTATGACGCTTCACCAGGTACTTTTGATGAGAGCATATTTAGTTTCACATTAGTTAGAGAGTTAGAGAGTACTTCACAAAAGTGAAGGTCATTCCTTTTCTCAAGGTGCCTATTAGGGTTCATCCTGAAGAATAAAGTAGAGCAGATAAGCCCAAGTTTGTGATGGCTTGATGACGAATCTCATTGATTCATAAGGCACTTGCTTGAGAAATTGAACTGAAGCCCACCACGGAGTTGATGCTCCATTCTAGGTTATTTTAAGTTCTTTCTTGTTGGCTTCTTTATTGCTTCCCAGTTTCTCTAATGTTTACCTGTATCACCTTTTGTTTTTGAAAATGTTACAATGCCGAAACCTGTACTCGATGTAAAATATGTTAACTTTTAATAGTTCAACCAAAATTCAGTGGAACTATTTTCTGGATTTTAGAAAAGATTTTTTTTACTTTCAATTTTTTGTTTTTTTCTCATCTTGATTGACCAAAAAGTTAACATCCACAGAAGTTTTGAACTATACCCAAACTGCTGAACTTGAAACTCCTAGGAGCATGCTGAAACTGTAATCAAAACTACTAAAATCAAACCATGAGCCTAGTTTCAATCAGCAAAGCTAGGGACAGCCGTTTAATGTGACTTACCTTGATGTTGCTAGAAATGATTACTACTTAAATATTTTCCATAGAATTTATGATAATAGTATGACCAATTGAGGTTCTTACGAACATAGAAAGCTGCAACAATGTTGCAAGAGTACTTATCTCCTCTTTTCTTCCTCAATTGTCTGGTCGTGTAGTTGTCTTTGGCAAGGTTTGCCTTTATGGGTATCAAACCCATTTCGGCAATCTATTGGAACGGTACATGCCAGTTTGTATTGGTGCATTGGTACACAGTATGCTGGTGTGTACTGGTGTTTTGATGAGGAAGAAAAAGAGGGTGAAGAGAAGAAGGGATGGTGGAGGAACAGAGGAGAAAGAAGGATCAAGGAAGAAGGAAAAAGAAGAGGACAAGTGTTGTAGTGGCAGCGTACCTGGGAAGCAGTGGCAGCATTGAAGCGGAAGTGGCAGCGGCAAAGAGGCATCATCGCAGCGGTGAAGAGGCAGCGCTGTTCCAGCATCGCAGTTGTAATGCGGCATCGTACGCGAGAAGTGGGCTTGCTCTTGTGAGCCATAATTTTTTTTTATCTTTTTTAATGTTGAAATAGACTGGGGCCCACCATATTTTGATTTTTTTTACTATTTTAATCAGACTGTCTGAAATGGGAGTGATCCGCGTGAAACACGAGCCCTAATTTTTTTTTCCTTTTAACGCTGGAATGGACTGGGGCCCACCACATTTTGATTTTTTTACTATTTTAGTCAGACTGTCTGAAATGGGAGTGGTCCGGTATCGGTTCACGCCCAGACCGATACATATCGCCTGGACCATTACTGTTTCATACGGTACAGCAATCACTGGTCTTTGGTTCCTATTGTTGCCTTTAGATGTCTCACCAAAACCACCTTTTTCCAATGCTCCAGTTTTTGCTGCCATAGATCAGTTTTTATTTTGCAAATATTGTTTGAAGTACTGTCGGTTGTCTTAAGTATCTTTCCTGTTATATTCATTTGGAAAAAAAAAATTCAGCTGCAGATTTGTGTCTCAATGAAATTTAAATATTCATATAATTTTCTCAATTTTATAGGGTTCTAGTGTAAATCCTCAAGAGTCTGCTCCTATAGCTGACACCAGTTCACCTGCTTCTGATTCTTCACAGCAGGGATTACAAGCACCTGGGAAGGGTATGCTATATGTAACTGTTGCTTTTAGATTGTTTAGAATATGCAATTGTTACAAATATTATCATGTTATATGCCTTTGAAGTTAATTTTTTTCTTGAGATGTGCTTAATGATAGTATGCAATTTCGACAAAAAATTGCTATAAAAGCTGACTAATAGGAGCACCAGTAGAGCAATAAAATCATATAATTCTCATGTATAATATCTTACTGGTTCCTTGGATTAATTTTCTAAATAGTATAATTATTTAGAAAGTAATCCTTGTCATGATAATTATTTAGAAGAATTTAGAAGATGCTTTGAAGTCTTAGTTTATCAGACTAATGGAGGGATTGAGTAGAGAAGTTATCAGATGGCTTCTATATTGTTTTAAGTGTATTCGTATCTGAACCCACAGAGGGCTGGATTAGCAGAAATTACCTAATACCTTCTTTATGTTTGCAATTGCACATTATATAATTCATGTGACTAATGTGGTAAGTTATGAAGTTGATATCTTAATACAATAAGTTTGGAATTTTAAATCGGATATGATGAATAATAACTCCATCTCTGACATTGTCCCTTTTTTCTTTTCAGTTCTATTATCTGTTAAGTAGACATGTTTACATGTTGTGAGATACGATTGCACTCTAAAAGTACAATTGTTGTCTTACCAAATATATCGGCCATATTAGTTGCATAGCTCCATCGTGTGACTTGGGATGCCTTTTTTGCTACTTTTGCATTTACTGTTGCATGATTAGGAAATGGTTCCAAGGTGCAAGATAAGGAAGGTGGTGCAACAAGTGGATTTCCAGCTTTACCTGTTATGCAGAATTCAGGTGTTCAAGGGAGGCCAGCAACTAGTGGATCCTCAAGAGAGTACTCGGATGAAGATGAAGCTGATGGGGAAGCTGAAACTAGGGAAAATATGGACCCTGCTGATGTAAAACGTTTAAGGAGGTAAAATGAAAGCATTATAGTTCAGTCAACAGTCCTATTATATGTTGCCATTTAGATAGTAAACCGTTGGTGTTCTGAAACTTGCTTTTCACTATACAACCGTATTAATTGGGTTGTCTCAGACCTGTAAGTTATAAGAGGAGCGGCTTAAGCCCAAAGGGCAAGCTTCCGGTGTGTTTAGGCTGACATAGTTAAAGGGACTTGACATGATATGACTGAGCTAGAAAGGATTCATGTGGCATTGAGAACTTGCTACTGGTGCATAAGCCCATATATCTAATGCACCTTGGTTGCCAAAATGATGCTAGTTTTACATACATTAGTCATACAGTTAAAAAGTCTTCCTTAGAAACATTGAGTTCATATTAAATTTGTTAACTTAGTGTCTTTTATTTTGGCTGTTTGTGGGCAGAGAATTGTTTACACTTGTTATTGTCGATAGCTAAATTATTTTTCATTGATTATTTATTCATGTACCCAAACACCTCCAAGGCAACGTTGAGGAACATTGTAGGCTTCAATCATGAAGATGTTTCATGATCAGACTAATGATTTTATTTTCTTTGTTTGACATGATTGATGTACAACCAAGTTATTGCAACTCCACAACATAAAAGCAGAAGCAGGAAAAAAAAGAGAAAGAAAATATAGTGCAGTAAAATAAGAAAAACAGATGCAAATCTCAGGAAAGACAGCATAGGATATATTTCAGGAAGTCACCATTAAATTATTTTGTAGTATGCATTTGCCACCTTGATCCCTCTTTTATAGACCACCAGTCTGTTCTAGGATAATTTGTCGGAACTGGAACTTGCAGATAATGTCTTGTTAAATTTTGCAGACAGAACTCCTTCAAGTAAATTTTTCTATGATAACTAAGCATCTTCTTCTGACTAAACAAAGATGTTATAAGACTTCTAGCTTATTATCTAAATAATACTATAAAGATAACAAAGAACATATGAAACCAAAGATAAAATACCTCGAGACTTCAATTATCTTTCAACTGTATCGTAGTTGATAATTAGAGGCTTGCTAGGTGCTGTTGTTTGTGTGATTGAACCCATTTAAGCAGTTCTTTATGGAGAGCACTGTGTTGGATTCTCTGAATAGCAATAGAACCTAGAAAGAGAGCAGTTTTGTTAGACACTCTCTATCCTCTGTTCTCTCTCTAGCATGTTCTTGAAATCATATCTGATTTTCTGATATGATTGTCTTTGGCTTGATCAACTCATCTAAGTTCGGCTGCAACCTTTCAGCAAAATATCTATTTTCTTTTTTGTTTTGTTTCCTTGAATCTTCTCGTATAATCACTAGTGCAATCAGCCGGCAGAATTGAAGTTTTTCCTTGTCATAACCAGTTACTCGGACATCATTTTCATGATATTGCTGTCTTCTTCTGTTACTTCTATCATAAAGAAAGTAGAACTTTAGAAATTCATGACTAGCTGATTACGGTTCTGATTGAAAAACGTTTTTGAGATCATTCCACTTTGCATGCAACGGAAGGAACACAGGTTTCAAATGCTTAATGGAAGTCATTATTTGGTAAACTTGTTGGATACGTTTAAACATGGTTCGATTACGGTCCGTATCGGTGTATCAACTAGTTGTTGTACGGTATGTACCGAATTGTACCGAGCTATACCGAGCATATCGACACATAATATAATGGGGTGGTACCGATCTATCGCCTATTTTGGTCCTTTGTCGGATTGGTACATACCGTCCGTATTGAGCGGTATGTTTTAGTACGTAAAACCTTGCTATTAAATGTGTGTTAGATATTTCGAAACACACTAGAACATCTAAACCATCTTCGTTTATTTGTGAATATTAATTGTATACATACACAAGTTATTTATATAAGAATTCATGTCATATTGAATATTAGCAATATGCATGTAGCTTGACTTCTGTCTTGATGCTTTGTATGTTTTTGGTACTTTCGTGAATGTTTTCCATTTATGTAAATGCTTGGTGTGCTTTTCATAAATCACTTACAAGGTTATTGAAGATTATTTAGATACATTACAAACTATAAATTATAACATTATATTTGAGAAAACTGATGTGTTAACTGTTGTGTCCATTGCATCTTAATTTTATAAGGCTTGTCGGCTATCCGTATCATGTCATATCGTTGTCCATATCTATATCCATGTTTCATAGGCATCAACATTTAAGGTTATCTGTGTGAAATTCCATTAATTCTCTGTCATATCTTTTATATATACATATATATATATATATATATATATATATATATATATATATATATATCTTCAAACATAGTGTATCAAATCGTATAAATGAACACTGAATTTTCCAGATGTAATTGACTACGGCTTTATTAAATATTGTTGTTTGTAGAGAGGTGTTTGAATCATACTTGACCACTGTGCCATGTTGAGGAAAGCTAATGTTTAAACCCAAACTCTTTTTTCCTTCTGAAATGAGATGCAATTTCGCTAATTTGTCTTCATGTTTGTTCAAAAATATTCCTTTTTGCACTAATTTGGTACTGTTTTTATTTTGGAATTCATAGGTTGTGGGATTATCTCCATGCAATCTGTTCTGCATTTTGTTTAACTGGAAGACATAGACCAATTCTAGGGTTGTTGGATCAACTATATGCTGTATGTAAAGGCCCTTCCCATCTGGTCTTTCTGCTGCTCATTTTTCTTTCTCATTCTCAGGATGATCTCAAACCGAGAATCGGCAAGACGCTCGAGAAGGAGAAAGCAAGCACATTTGAGTGAGCTTGAAGCACAGGTATCCTCTTGTCGATCGTTTTTCTTTTATTTTTAGGTGGCAATGGAGTCCTTTAAGACTTTTTTTGACATAATTTGGAATAGGTTGCACAGTTAAGGGTTGAGAACTCTTCACTGTTAAAGCGGCTTGCTGATATCAACCAGAAGTACAATGAAGCTGCTGTCGACAATAGGGTACTCAAAGCAGATGTGGAGACTTTAAGAGCTAAGGTAATAGATCTCTCACTTGCTAATGCATCATCTTCCTCTAGAATTTGCAAGTATTCTTTCAATTTTGCTTTGTTTTAACCTGCATATGCATCGATAATATGCGTCTTGTGGTACCTGCTCTAAGATAATTATGCAATCTTTCACACTCTTGAGGGAAAGTTATGCAGCCTTTTATGAGATTCTATGCAATGAGAAAGTCAATTTGGTGGAGTCCGATAGAGTGTAAGCAAAAGATAAACATGCATATACATGTTTCTTTGGATTAATAGCATAAATGTAATATTTTTGTCAACTGATTTTGAAAGCTCCTCCAGAAGCCTTTTGCTTTCCTCCTTTTGGTGGCATTCATTACTATTGGATATTCTTCATGTTGTTGGTCTTGCTATTCGGGTATGTTTAATCTCGCAAGAAAACATTATTCATTTCTTGTGATGAGAAACACTAATTGGTTAACATTGCTTGGAACAAACGGGATGATCTCATCAAGAGGAGCCAAAGCAAATACTTGATATTTCCCACTGACTGGGCTAACTGCACATGAACAGTATAGGAAAGATGACATGGTAATCCATCCACCTTCTGAAGCCACCCCTCAACTGACTAGTTTAAATGTATAACTTGTTTGGTTGTGAAGACTGACAGTAGGGGTACAATGGACATAAGTCAGAAAGCCTCTGTTCATATAGAATGTTGATCCGTAATGTTTCCCACCAATCTTTTCAGTAGGTAATAATTGTATCACGCTTGGAAGACACAATTCACTTGGAAAGATGAGATGGGAAAAATGCTTTTTGTTCTCACACCACTGGCAGTGCTTGTGAAGCAATGTCTTGCAAATTGTTCAACCATTGTTGCTAACTAAGGAACTAGCTTCACCTGATGATTACTGATCACCTTTTCTGGTTATCATAAAACTAGTAATATTTTGTGATCCTGGTTATCAAAGCATCAGGATGGTGCGCGGTTATCTTTCTGTTTCTGTTTCTTTTTTTTTTTTTTTTTGTGGGAACAAACCCAATAAAAGCCTTTTTGTACAAGTCATTTGAGCAATGAACAATTGAAGAGGTATCAGTTGCTCTCATTAGAAAGATATCACAAGTTAGTTACTTAGGCTATCTTGATACTTGACAGATCTTGGCATGCTCTGATATTAAAACTTGATCAAGTTAATGCTTCTGATCTTGTTCATATATTCAGGTGAAGATGGCAGAGGGCAGTGTAAAGAGGTTAACTGGCATAAATCCTTTGAACCCAACCATATCTGACATGTCAGCACACAGTATACCCTTCTCTGGGAGCCCATCTGATGCATCTGATGCTTCTGTTCCGATCCATGATGACAAGGAACATTTTTTCCAGGCACAGACACATGACAGGAGGATGAACCCCCCCTGCCTTCCAGAGATTGCTTCAGCTACCCCAGTTGATGTTGTCCATGGTGTTGTAGCTGGAGGAAAGATGGGAAGAACAGCCTCGATGCAACGAGTGGCCAGCCTTGAGCACCTTCAGAAAAAGATCTGCGGGGGTGGACAAAACTCTTGCATGTCCGCACAGTGGGATCCTGAATCCTCTATCAACAACGAGCAGAACCAGGCATAAGAGAAAAAACTGGAACTGACTTAGGGCTGGTGTTATTGACTCGTGTTCAGTCAGGGACTTCCATCTTCTTAGTTTTGGATTCTGCAGCTCATGTCACAGTGCCTTTGACTTTTCTTATTGATATTTGTTCATTAAGTCAATCATTTGTTTTATATACATTATTTAGCTAAGATGGCAAGTGTTGGTATCACAGTGAGATTGGCCCGAGTTAGCTAGAATTTACTTCCATTTATGTATTGGTTTTACTCCAATCTGTAATTGATGAATCCAGTTTGTTAGAAGGAAAAAAGTAAAGCTACATTGTCCAGTGTTTGTGGAACTAATTAGTGGGCTTTCTCTTTTGCTCCAAGGTGGGAAACAAAGTTGTATGACAGTTAAAATGGACCGGTCTTTCACATTCACCTGTTGTTTGTAAATTGTAGTGTGGCGGCCTATCTGAATTTTTCATATTAATATTCTCCAAACTTATTGTTCATTGATTCAAACCATGACTGCCTATTCAATTGACTTGCAATTATCTAGTCATTGATTTTTGAGCATTTTAGATTGCATCATCCAAATATATTGCAAGTGACAAGCAGAAACCAAGTGGCTCTATCCTCGGTTGAAGGTATTGCAATTTTTTCTTTTTTTTGGTGGCATTCATGATGATACTATTTTGTTATCTGGATGGGTGGCAACTTATATACTATTTTTTCTCTCTCTCTCTCTCTTAGGAAAAAAATCAGTGGCAAATATTGATTGATTAGTGATACAAGAAATAATCAGGAAAAAAAAATGAAGAACCTGTATCACAGGACCATCCAACACAGGATCACTGTACGGCAACCCCAACTCAATTATATCAGCACCACAACAGTCCAGTAGCTTCAGGGCTTTCGCTGTTGTCGATAGATCAGGATCACCAGCAGTGATGTATGGGATAAATGCAACCTAAGCAGAGATAAAATATCCTGTTAAAGATGATTAAGTAATCGACAGCTGCTTTTTCTGTGATGTTCATAATTTCTTCAGCAAAAGGAGCAGTGTTCTTCCTTAACACTTCCTCCAAAGAGATGTTGTTGGCCATCCAGCAAAATAGCATTGATATGTCAAGTTGATATGTGCACCCTTTTCTTGGGTTTGTGTTGCAGATCATATCAACCGCCTTTGCATGGACATAATAATGGTGGCCTAGCACAACTTGTATTCCTATACAGCTCTCAGAGAGGGCCAACTTGAGAACCTGCCATGAGGGCAATTAAATATATAGAGGATGATGAAATACATATATCCTTATGGATAGAGATGATGAATTGTGCTATCTAGATTCACCTGCTTCGTATGATGTCAATAGACACAACCTTTTAGATAATTGATTATTTCTAAGTTTGCAAAACACATTGCTCCATTCTCCTACAGACTTCCCCTTTGGGAGGGAGGGTGATTCTTCCATAACATTAGCTTGTCATAGGACAAGGTCAGTTCAATCGGCAAAAGGTTAGATCACATGGAAGAAAGAATATTAGAATTAAGCAAGTTTCAGGCTGTCGCTCAAAATGAAGTAATTCCCATAATATTCAGAGTGAGCTTCGAACTAGTTCTTCTTGAAGCTAAATCATCTCAGTCAGGAGAAAATTGAAGGAAGAAACAAAAAGAAAAGGATAGCAGCAGACGCATAACCCGAAGGCAGGAAAGACGAGAGCTCACTCTTCCTTGGCTTCTTAAATCGGAGAAGGTTTCGGAGATTCCCAGCCGCTGAGCTCTCATCCGAAGAGAAGGTTTCGGAGGGTGGCTCATCAGAACGGAGTGGGATCTGGGTTTCGGTGAAGAAACATGGAAGCAGCAGGAGTAGGGAGGCACAGCCAAATCGAAGGAAGCCATGACGTTTTAAGCGTCGGAACACGAGGCTCACCTGAACTCTCCCCAGGCAATCCATGGCGTTTTATAGGGCTTCGAAAGAGCTCAACCATCTCGAGATTCACATGCTCAAAGTGAACAGAGGAAGGCCGAGGTTGGAATCGTCTCAATGCAGACCGCCGACGAAGTCATCCGCTGTACGAGGAGAAAAGGACGGACAACAAGAAGCACATGGTTATACACCCACCGGCGGTGACTGTTCTTTCGTTGGATGTACGGGAAGCTCAAAAGCCAAGTTTGCTAATGGAAGTTTACGATGATGATGTGGATTGGGATACATCCTCACCACTGATTCGAGGATTTCAAATTTTATCTGATATATTTGTGGGTCCCAATTTATTTAACTGATAAAAATTTAGATAATTTACAATAAAACAATCCATAAATGCCATGTGATTGGTAGGAATGCTTTTATAAGATGATATCTAGATGTGGTTTCGATTCATTAATATATCAAAATTGAGAATTTAAAATTTTATCTGATGTATTTGAGGGCGTCAATTAATTTAGCTGATAAAAATTTTGATAACTTATAATAAAACTTTAGATTAGGAATCCTATTTTGGCCACTCATATTTACCGTATAGATTCATACGCGCGTGTACGGATGAGGACCATTTGTCGTTTGTCAGATGTCATGTGATTGTTTTAGATGCAATGTGATTCATACGCGCATGTACGAATGTGAGGGTCACTCATAAATGCCATGTGATCCGAAGGAACGCTGGTCTCGATTCGGTTTGGCTTATTTGGATCGATGATTTGAGGCTTGAAAACAAATGCGTTGCTGTTTGTTTTGATATTTACAGCCATCATTGGCAAATATAATAATCATATATGATTGAGTTATCATTATATACATATATATATATATATATTATATGATCATAAGATAATAAATAATTATTCGACACTAGCGACAACAATAGATAATTTGACCATTAGACTCATCGATAAATTAACATTAAGATCAAAACTTATAAATAGAATTATAAATTTTTGATGTTTTAAATTATTTTTAATTAAAAAAATAAAAGTGAAAAAAGAAATACAAACATCTAATTATGAAACTAAAATCGATCATACGCAATCTGATTATATATGATTCGATTTCGATTCTCAAAATTAGAAATCGGAATTATCGGTTCTGAAATTGGGGTGTAATGCATGATATATTATCTTTGATGCACAAAATCAAAATATTAAAGTTTAGCCGTATAAATAACTTGGATCAAGTGTTTAGTTCAACTCTCTATCTAACGTTAATGTTCTTTTTATCCGATGAAAAATATTAATTGGGAATCAAAGAGGAAAAGAGCATTTAATGTGAAACTTGATTTTTATTCCTTTTGGACTGTCCTGTATGAGATTCCGCAGTTCATATAGATTTGGGCCCCTTTTGGTTATGCATATTATTGGGAATCAATTAAAGAATGCTCAACTGTGTCTGTTGAGGATTTTGGATGGGATCATATGTATTTTGGCTTAAGCATAAGTGCTTAGCTTGGCATCTCTTTTATATATATATATTATAATGGTTTCTTAGCAGCACAATAACATTATTCTATTCAAAAGGATAAGGTTGTAATGGCTGATATTTCATTACAAATGAGATAAATCTATCATATAGAGAAAGGCAAACAAATCTTATAAAAGGTTTTGTTAAATCTGAGCAAACTTATTTCTTATTAAATCTTTCATATTAAATCTGGGCAAACTTATTTCTGGACAAACCCTAGTCATATTAAATCTTTCATCGCAGCTTTTTGTTAAAGATTTAATCACCACATATTTTTGAATTTGAGAGCTGAAACATTTCGCCATTAACTAATGTTCAGCCCTTACAAGCCTGTACCTTTTCTGAGTCTGGGCAAACTTATTTCTTCCTCAAATTTTTTGAGAGTGTGCAAAATGGAAAATTGGCATGGTCAAATCTAGTTCCACATCTTATTTGTTGATGAGATCACATCTATTCCCACATCTTTTAGAGTGGGAGAATCAAGGTCCTGTAAAGAGGTAAAGACTACTCTCCCAGAGGCACCTTTCAGGGATCATAGTGGAAGAGCAAAACCATGCAGGATCCATCTAAAATGGATACAACCTTGTGCTCCACTCAGCCCAAGTCAGCAATGACATGGTGATGGACCTCTTAAGATGTGGCTCATGTAAGTTCACGAGGCTCGTCATGCCCTTGTTGAGGGACTACGACAAAATCACATTGATTAGATATTTAAGTATTTTTAGTGATCATCCGGAGAGGATAGTGCTGGGAAAAAAATATGTTAATGCGGAATAATATTTTTCCCTCTTCGTATATCAAAATGGGTTCCTCATCAAAAATACCAACTTGATATTAAAAGCAAATATTAACCAGAACAACATTAATAACAGAATAACTGATCAATCACAGGTGAGACCGAATTTTTAACGTAGAAAACCCAACGCGGGAAAAACCACGGGACCGTAGTCCACTTTAAACTTCCACTATCACCAATAATGATAATAGGTTTATAATAGGTCTTCTCTAAAATAATAAGAGGATCACAATAACATCAAGATCAGATATCTTGGCTGAACAATAGTACTATCATCATCATGGATCTCTTTTTAAAAAGGATTTAGATCTCACCAAATAGGTATAGCAGGAAAATACCTTAGAAAGGATAAACCACAGATCGGTACCGTTAGGATTGTAGAGTTTACTGCAAGAATTCTCCACGTCAAATCTGGGCCAAAACCGATAAAGTTTGGTCACCGATCATCAAGCAGAAAAACTCAGAATCCTAATTTTTCTTCTTTCCTCTTCTCTCTCTTCCCTTTCTCTCACTATGCCGCACGCTGCACGTCGTACGCTGCACACCGTTGCAGTCTCTGCTGTTCTCTCTTTCCTGCACTACACAAAAGAAACCCTTGGCTTCTATTTAATTAACTAAGTTGGGCTCAGGCTCAATTATCTGGTCCAAGCCCACTTATGGGCTGGACCCAACAATTCTCCCCCTCCAGCTCATATGGTGGGCTGTACTAAGCCCGCTCTTCGCCTACAAGCTTCAAGCTTCTCCTTAGGCAAAGACTTTGTCAACATGTCTGATCCATTCTTATTGGTATGCACCTTTTCCAACTATAATTCTTTCATCTCAAGCACATCACGAATCCAATGATATCTCACATCAATATGCTTGGATCTAGAATGGTACGTTGAATTCTTGGAGAGATGAATGACACTGATCATCACAAGAAATGCAAGATATTCTTCCTGCTTCAAGCCCAATTCTGTAGAAACTTTTTATCCATAAAACTTCCTTACAGTGCTTCAAGAATAGCTATGTATTCTGCTTCTGTGGTTGATAGAGCAACATATTTCTGTAACTTAGATTGCCAAGAGACTGCTCCCCCCGCAAATGTCATCAAGAACCCCGATGTGGACTTTTTGGAATCAGTATCACCAGCCATGTCTGCATCTGTGTACCCTTCTAACACAGGTTCACCACTGCCAAAACATAAACACAACCTGGAAGTACCTCTTAGATATCTTAATATCCATTTTACTACTGCCCAATGTTCTTTTCCAGGATTAGAGAGAAATCGGCTAACAACTCCAACTGCATGAGCTATACCTGGCCTAGTACAAACCATAGCATACATCAAACTGCCTACTGCAGATGAGTAAGACACTCTGGATATTTCTTCTTTTTTCTTTCTCACTTATTGGACATTGTATTGAGCTGAGCTTAAAATGACCTGCAAGTGGAGAACAAACTGCTTTAGCTTTACTCATATTGAATCTTTCAAGAACCTTCTCAATGTAGGTCTCCTGAGATAGCCAAATCTTCCCTTTCTTCCTATCATGAAGAATCTTCATGCCAAGTATTTGTTTTACCGATCCCAAGTTTTTCATAGCAAAAGACTTACTTAACTCTCTTTTAAGTTTTTCAATTTTATCGGCATCATGACCAACAATCAACATATCATCCATATATAGTAGGAGAATAATGAAATCATCATATGAAAACTTCTTTGTAAACACACAATGATCAGATGTGGTTCTATTGTACCCTTGGCTTATCATAAAGGAATCAAACTTCTTGTACCACTGTTTGGGTGCCTGTTTGAGACCATATAAACTTTTTCTTAGCTTACACACTAGATTTTCTTTTCCCTTGACTTTGAAGCCTTCTGGTTGCTCCATGTAAATTTCTTCTTCTAGATCACCATGAAGAAATGCAGTTTTCACATCAAGTTGCTCAACTTCTAAATCCAAGCAGGCAGCTAAACCAAGAACAACTCGGATAGATGACATTTTCACCACAGGAGAAAATATTTCTTCAAAGTCAATACCTTTTTTTTGACTGAATCCCTTCACAACTAGTCGTGCCTTATATCTTTATTGTGAGCTATTATTTTCAGTCTTCAATTTGTAAACCAATTTATTCTTGAGAGCTTTCTTCTCTTTAGGCAACTTTACCAAGTTATAGGTGTGGTTCTCAAGCAAAGATCTCATCTCTTCTTACATGGCTTTAACCCACTCATTCTTGTGCTCATGTAAAATAGCTTCCTAGTAAGTTTCTGGCTCTCCATCAGTAAGCATAACATACTTATGTGGAGGATATCTTGTAGATGGTTATCGCTCTCTTGTGGATCTTTTCAATGGAATCTCAATTGGTGGTGGAGGTGCTTTCTCAGTTGGTTCAACTTCATCAACTGTAGGAGTATTATCACTAACATTCTCACCACATTCTTCTTCATCATCATCTCCCCCATGATCATCATGAACTATAGGTGGAGGAACTGAACCCAAACTCCAAGGAATATAAACAGAGGTTTCTGGCTTCTCAACATTATCATCATTATCAAACAATTGATCTTCAAGAAATACAACATCCCTACTTCTAATAATCTTCTTGTTCACTGGATCCCATAATCTGTACCCAAACTCTTCATGACTATATCCCAAGAAAATATATGACTTTGCCTTATTATCAAGTTTGGATCTCTCATCTTTGGGAATATGTACAAATACTTTGCACATAAAGACTCTCAAATGATCATAAGATACATCTTTCCCTTTCCATACTCTATCTGGAACATCACCTTTTAGAGAAACTGATGGAGAAATATTTATCAAGTCAACTGTAGTTCTCATAGCCTCCCCCCAAAATGACTTAAATAATTTGGCATGGGAAAGCATACACCTAATCCTTTCTTCAATGGTTCTGCTCATCCTTTCTACCACACCGTTTTGCTGATGAGTTTTTGGAACTATTTTCTCAAGCATGATACCATGAAACCTACAATAATTCTCAAAAGGACCCTTGTACTCGCCACTATTATCTGCTCGAACACTCTTTAGCTTTCTGCCAGTTTCTCTTTCAACACTGACATGAAATTCTTTGAAGACATCGAGTACCTGGTCTTTAGATTTCAAAGCAAAAGCCCAAACTTTTCTAGAATGATCATCAATAAAAGTAACAAAATAAAGAGCACATCCAAGAGTTCTAGTTTGTATAGTACAGACATCAGTATGAACTAAATTAATAATATTTGATTTTCTAGATGACGGATAAGTATGAAATGCAACTCTGTATTTTTTCAACTAAGCAATGATCATAAGATTTAAGAGATGTACCTTGCAACTTTGGTAAGAACTGTTTTCTAGCAAGAGTTTGAAGTCCCTTCTCACTGATATGACTAAGCCTCTTATGCCAAAGATCTATGCTTTCACCCTTTTGAATTACATTAATCTCTCCTTTGTGTAGCTTAACTTCCATAATATAAAAAGAGTTCAACTTCTTTCCTCTCGCCACAACTAGAAAACCTTTAGTGAGCTTCCATTTGCTTTCACCAAAATAATGTGTAAATCCTTCATCATCAAGTCTGCCTGTAGATATCAAATTCAGACGAATATCTAGAACATGTCTAACATCTTTGAGTATCAATTTGCTCCTAGTACTGGTCTCTAAGCAAATATTTCCAATACCCATAATCTTGGATGTACCATTGTTTCTCATTCTAACATTGCCAAAATCACCAGCAGTATAGGATCTGAATAAATCATCATGAGAAGTAACATGGAATGAAGCACCAGAGTCAATTATCCAGTTACTGTCCTGAGCTGCAAGACTAACACATCCATCATCACAAACAGTAATGATATCACCTTCAGCAGCAATTGTATTGGTCTCTTTTTTATTTTTCTTCCTTTCATTCTGTTCTCGCTTCCAAAACCTACACTCTTTCTTCATATGACCTGGCCTATTATAGTGGAAACACCTGATATCTCTTCTAGACTTGGATCTTGCTCTGTAACTATGTGGATTTCTACTGTGACTTCTTCCACGTCTTTCCTGCTTTTTAGTAACAAGTGCACCAGAAGAAGATTCTCCCTGTTCTTTCCTTCTGGCATCTTCATTCAGTAAACTATCTTTAACCATGTCTACAGTTAGAGTCTCCTCTGGCGTGGAGTTATAAATTGTCACCACATACGTTTCCCAATTTTCTGGTAAAGAGCTGAGAAGTAGCAATCCCTGCATTTCATGATCTATATTCATTTTCATAGCAACCAACTTGTTTGCAAGACTCTGAAATAGACTTATGTGCTTAATAATGTTGTCACCATCTTTATACTTCAAATTAACAAGCCTTCTAAGGAAAGAAATTATATTTCCCATTGTCTTTTTCGCAAACAGATTTTCTAGCCTTTGCCAAACAATATCAGCTCTAGTTTCATCAGAAATATGCTCATGCAGATTTATATTCATCCATCTTCTAATATAAGCAATAGCTTTCCTATGTTGGACCTCTCATTCCTCCTCTTCCATAGTAGAGGGTTTTTCTTTAACTTTGATGGGCTTATACAAATCTTTGCAATAGAGCAAGTCTTCCATCATACGCCTCCAAGTGGAATAATTTGATGAGTTTAATTTAATCATACCATCTGATTCTTCCATTTCAATCACACAAGAAAAATTAGTAGCAAATAACAACCTGCTACTCTGATACCACTTGTTGGGAAAAAACCTGTTAATGTGAAATAATACTTTTCCCTTTTTGTGTATCAAAATGGGTTCCTCATCAAAAATACCAACTTGATATTAAAAGCAAGTATTAACCAGAACAATATTAATAGCAGAATAATTGATCAATCACAGGTGAGACCAAATTTTTAACGTGGAAAACCCAATGCGGGAAAAACCACGGGACCGTAGTCCACTTCAAACTTCCACTATCACCAATAATGATAACAAGTTTACAATAGGTCTTCTCTAAAATAATAAGAGGATCACAATAACATCAAGATCAGATATCTTGGCTGAACAATAGTACTGTCATCATCATAGATGAATCTTTTTTAAGAAAGGATTTAGATCTCACCAAACAGGTATAGTAAGAAAACACCTTAGAAAGGATAAACCACAGATTGGCACCGTTAGGATTATGGAGTTTACTGCAAGGATTCTCCACGTCAAATCTGGGCCAAAACCGACGAAGTTTGGTCACCGATCGTCAAGCAGAAAAACTTAGAATCATAGTTTTTCTTCTTTCCTCTTCTCTTTTCCTCTCTCATCGTGTCTTTGCCGCACGCCGCACGACGTCAGACGCCGCCGCCGCCTTTGCACACCGTTGTAGATCGTTTCTCTTCCTGACCGCACAAAAGAAACCTTTAACTTTTATTTAATTAACTGAGTTGGGCTCAGGCCCAATTATCTGATCCAAGCCCACCTATGGGCTGAAATAGTTCCTTGCAAGTGAGAGTGTTTGCACCGGTGATGGTCTAGTGAGGGACATCATCAGATGATAGTCCATGTAGGTTTAATAGACCTATGACGCTTCACCTTGTACTTTTGATGAGAGCATATTTAGTTTCACATTAGTTAGAGAGTTAGAGAGGACTTCACAAGAGTGAAGGTCATTCCTTTTCTCAAGGTGGTATTAGGGTTCATCTGAAGAATAAAGTAGAGCAGATAAGCCCGAGTTTGTGATAAACGATGACGAATCTCGTTGATTCATAAGGCACTTGCTTGAGAAATTGAACTGAAGCCCACCACGGAGTTGATGCTCCATTCTAGGTTATTTTAAGTTCTTTTCTTGTTGGCTTCTTTATTGCTTCCCAGTTTCTCTAATGTTTACCTGTATCACCTTTTGTTTTTGAAAATGTTACAATGCCGAAACCTGTACTCGATGTAAAATATGTTAAACTTTTAATAGTTCAACCAAAATTCAGTGGAACTATTTTCTGGATTTTAGAAATGATTTTTTTTACTTTCAATTTTTTGTTTTTTTCTCATCTTGATTGACCAAAAAGTTAACATCCACAGAAGTTTTGAACTATACCCAAACTGCTGAACTTGAAACTCCTAGGACCATGCTGAAACTGTAATCAAAACTACTAAAATCAAACCATGAGCCTAGTTTCAATCAGCAAAGCTAGGGACAGCCGTTTAATGTGGCTTACCTTGATGTTGCTAGAAATGATTACTACTTAAATATTTTCCATAGAATTTATGATAATAGTACGACCAATTGAGGTAATTACGAACATAGAAAGCTGCAACAATGTTGCAAGAGTACTTATCTCCTCTTTTCTTCCTCAATTGTCTGGTCGTGTAGTTGTCTTTGGCAAGGTTTGCCTTTATTATGGGTATCAAACCCATTTCGGCAATCTATTGGAACGGTACATGCCAGTTTGTATTGGTGCATTGGTACACAGTATGCTGGTGTGTACTGGTGTTTTGATGAGGAAGAGAAGGGATGGTGGAGGAACAGAGGAGAAAGAAGGATCAAGGAAGAAGGAAAAAGAAGAGGACAAGTGTTCTAGTGGCAGTGTACCCGGGAAGCAGTGGCAGCATTGAAGCGGAAGTGGCAGCGGCAAAGAGGCATCATCGCAGCGGTGAAGAGGCAGCGCTGTTCCAGCATCGCAGTGGTAATGCGGCATCGTACGCGAGAAGTGGGCTTGCTCTTGTGAGCCATAAATTTTTTTTAATCTTTTTTAATGCTGAAATAGACTGGGGCCCACCATATTTTGATTTTTTTACTATTTTAATCAGACCGTCTGAAATGGGAGTGGTCCGTGTGAAACACGATCCCTAATTTTTTTTCCTTTTGACGCTGAAATGGACTGGGGCCCACCACATTTTGATTTTTTTTACTATTTTAGTCAGACTACTGTCTGAAATGGGAGTGGTCCGTTATGGGTTCACGCCCAGACCGATACATATCGCCTGTACCATACTGTTTCATACGGTACAGCAATCACTGGTCTTTGGTTCCTATTGTTGCCTTTAGATGTCTCACCAAAACCACCTTTTTTCAATGCTCCAGTTTTTGCTGCCATAGATCAGTTTTTATTTTGCAAATATTGTTTGAAGTACTGTCGGTTGTCTAAGTATCTTTCCTGTTATATTCATTTGGAAAAAAAAATTCAGCTGCAGATTTGTATCTCAATGAAATTTAAATATTCATATAATTTTCTCAATTTTATAGGGTTCTACTGTAAATCCTCAAGAGTCTGCTCCTATAGCTGACACCAGTTCACCTGCTTCCGATGCTTCACAGCAGGGATCACAAGCACCTGGGAAGGGTATGCTATATGTAACTGTTGCTTTTAGATTGTTTAGAATATGCAATTGTTACAAATATTATCATGTTATATGTCTTTGAAGTTAATTTTTTTCTTGAGTTGTGCTTAATGATAGTATGCAATTTCGACAAAAAATTGCTATAAAAGCTGACTAATAGGAGCACCAGTAGAGCAATAAAATCATATAATTCTCATGTATAATATCTTACTGGTTCCTTGGATTAATTTTCTAAATAGTATAATTATTTAGAAAGTAATCCTTGTCATGATAATTATTTAGAAGAATTTAGAAGATGCTTTGAAGTCTTAGTTTATCAGACTAATGGAGGGATTGAGTAGAGAAGTTATCAGATGGCTTCTATATTGTTTTAAGTGTATTCGTATCTGAACCCACAGAGGGCTGGATTAGCAGAAATTACCTAATACCTTCTTTATGTTTGCAATTGCACATTATATAATTCATGTGACTAATGTGGTAAGTTATGAAGTTGATATCTTAATACAATAGGTTTGGAATTTTAAATTGGATATGATGAATAATAACTCCATCTCTGACATTGTCCCTTTTTTCTTTTCAGTTCTATTATCTGTTAATTAGACATGTTTACATGTTGTGAGATACGATTGCACTCTAAAAGTACAATTGTTGTCTTACCAAATATATCGGCCATATTGGTTGCATAGCTCCATCGTGTGACTTGGGATGCCTTTTTTGCTTACTGTTGCATGATTAGGAAATGGTTCCAAGGTGCAAGATAAGGCAGGTGGTGCAACAAGTGGATTTCCAGCTTTACCTGTTATGCAGAATTCAGGTGTTCAAGGGAGGCCAGCAACTAGTGGATCCTCAAGAGAGTACTCGGATGAAGATGAAGCTGATGGGGAAGCTGAAACTAGGGAAAATATGGACCCTGCTGATGTAAAACGTTTAAGGAGGTAAAATGAAAGCATTATAGTTCAGTCAACAGTCCTATTATATGTTGCCATTTAGATAGTAAACCGTTGGTGTTCTGAAACTTGCTTTTCACTATACAACCGTATTAATTGGGTTGTCTCAGACATGTAAGTTATAAGAGGAGCGGCATAAGCCCAAAGGGCAAGCTTCCGGTGTGTTTAGGCTGACATAGTTAAAGGGACTTGACATGATATGACTGAGCTAGAAAGGATTCATGTGGCATTGAGAACTTGCTACTGGTGCATAAGCCCATATATCTAATGCACCTTGGTTGCCAAAATGATGCTAGTTTTACATACATTAGTCATACAGTTAAAAAGTCTTCCTTAGAAACATTGAGTTCATATTAAATTTGTTAACTTAGTGTCTTTTATTTTGGCTGTTTGTGGGCAGAGAATTGTTTACACTTGTTATTGTCGATAGCTAAATTATTTTTCATTGATTATTTATTCATGTACCCAAACACCTCCAAGGCAACGTTGAGGAATATTGTAGGCTTCAATCATGAAGATGTTTCATGATCAGACTAATGATTTTATTTTCTTTGTTTGACATGATTGATGTACAACCAAGTTATTGCAACTCCACAACATAAAAGCAGAAGCAGAAAAAAAGAGAAAGAAAATATAGTGCAGTAAAATAAGAAAAACAGATGCAAATCTCAGGAAAGACAGCATAGGATATATTTCAGGAAGTCACCATTAAATTATTTTGTAGTATGCATTTGCCACCTTGATCCCTCTTTATAGACCACCAGTCTGTTCTAGGATAATTTGTCGGAACTGGAACTTGCAGATAATGTCTTGTTAAATTTTGCAGACAGAACTCCCTTCAAGTAAATTTTTCTATGATAACTAAGCATCTTCTTCTGACTAAACAAAGATGTTATAAGACTTCTAGCTTATTATCTAAATAATACTATAAAGATAACAAAGAACATATGAAACCAAAGATAAAATACCTCGAGACTTCAATTATCTTTCAACTGTATCGTAGTTGATAATTAGAGGCTTGCTAGGTGCTGTTGTTTGTGTGATTGAACCCATTTAAGCAGTTCTTTATGGAGAGCACTGTGTTGGATTCTCTGAATAGCAATAGAACCTAGAAAGAGAGCAGTTTTGTTAGACACTCTCTATCCTCTGTTCTCTCTCTAGCATGTTCTTGAAATCATATCTGATTTTCTGATACGATTGTCTTTGGCTTGATCAACTCATCTAAGTTCGGCTGCAACCTTTCAGCAAAATATCTATTTTCTTTTTTGTTTTGTTTCCTTGAATCTTCTCGTATAATCACTAGTGCAATCAGCCGGCAGAATTGAAGTTTTTCCTTGTCATAACCAGTTACTCGGACATCATTTTCATGATATTGCTGTCTTCTTCTGTTACTTGTATCATAAAGAAAGTAGAACTTTAGAAATTCATGACTAGCTGATTACGGTTCTGATTGAAAAACGTTTTTGAGATCATTGCACTTTGCATGCAACGGAAGGAACACAGGTTTCAAATGCTTAATGGAAGTCATTATTTGGTAAACTCGTTGGATACTTTTAAACATGGTTCGTATTACGGTCCGTATCGGTGTATCAAGTAGTTGTTGTACGGTATGTTCCGAATTGTACCGAGCTATACCGAGCATATCGACACATAATATAATGGGGTGGTACCGATCTATCGCCTATTTTGGTCCTTTGTCGGATTGGTACATACCGTCCGTATTGAGCGGTATGCTTCATTCAGTACGTAAAACCTTGCTATTAAATGTGTGTTAGATATTTCGAAACACACTAGAACATCTAAACCATCTTCGTTTATTTGTGAATATTAATTGTATACATACACAAGTTATTTATATAAGAATTCATGTCATATTGAATATTAGCAATATGCATGTAGCTTGACTTCTGTCTTGATGCTTTGTATGTTTTTGGTACTTTCGTGAATGTTTTCCATTTATGTAAATGCTTGGTGTGCTTTTTATAAATCACTTACAAGGTTCTTGTAGATTATTTAGATACATTACAAACTATAAATTATAACATTATATTTGAGAAAACTGATGTGTTAACTGTTGTGTCCATTGCATCTTAATTTTATAAGGCTTGTCGGCTATCCGTATCATGTCATATCGTTGTCCATATCTATATCCATGTTTCATAGGCATCAACATTTAAGGTTATCTGTGTGAAATTCCATTAATTCTCTGTCATATCTTTTATATACATACATATATATATATATATATATATATATATATATATATATATATATATATCTTCAAACATAGTGTATCAAATCGTATAAATGAACACTGAATTTTCCAGATGTAATTGACTACGGCTTTATTAAATATTGTTGTTTGTAGAGAGGTGTTTGAATCATACTTGACCACTGTGCCATGTTGAGGAAAGCTAATGTTTAAACCCAAACTCTTTTTCCTTCTGAAATGAGATGCAATTTTGCTAATTTGTCTTCATGTTTGTTCAAAAATATTCCTTTTGCACTAATTTGGTACTGTTTTTATTTTGGAATTCATAGGATGTGGGATTATCTCCATGCAATCTGTTCTGCATTTTGTTTAACTGGAAGACATAGATCAATTCTAGGTTGTTGGATCAACTATATGCTGTATGTAAAGGCCCTTCCCATCTGGTCTTTCTGCTGCTCATTTTTCTTTCTCATTCTCAGGATGATCTCAAACCGAGAATCGGCAAGACGCTCGAGAAGGAGAAAGCAAGCACATTTGAGTGAGCTTGAAGCACAGGTATCCTCTTGTCGATCGTTTTTCTTTTATTTTTAGGTGGCAATGGAGTCCTTTAAGACTTTTTTTGACATAATTTGGAATAGGTTGCACAGTTAAGGGTTGAGAACTCTTCACTGTTAAAGCGGCTTGCTGATATCAACCAGAAGTACAATGAAGCTGCTGTCGACAATAGGGTACTCAAAGCAGATGTGGAGACTTTAAGAGCTAAGGTAATAGATCTCTCACTTGCTAATGCATCATCTTCCTCTAGAATTTGCAAGTATTCTTTCAATTTTGCTTTGTTTTAACCTGCATATGCATCGATAATATGCGTCTTGTGGTACCTGCTCTAAGATAATTATGCAATCTTTCACACTCTTGAGGGAAAGTTATGCAGCCTTTATGAGATTCTATGCAATGAGAAAGTCAATTTGGTGGAGTCCGATAGAGTGTAAGCAAAAGATAAACATGCATATACATGTTTCTTTGGATTAATAGCATAAATGTAATATTTTTGTCAACTGATTTTGAAAGCTCCTCCAGAAGCCTTTTGCTTTCCTCCTTTTGGTGGCATTCATTACTATTGGATATTCTTCATGTTGTTGGTCTTGCTATTCGGGTATGTTTAATCTCGCAAGAAAACATTATTCATTTCTTGTGATGAGAAACACTAATTGGTTAACATTGCTTGGAACAAACGGGATGATCTCATCAAGAGGAGCCAAAGCAAATACTTGATATTTCCCACTGACTGGGCTAACTGCACATGAACAGTATAGGAAAGATGACATGGTAATCCATCCACCTTCTGAAGCCACCCCTCAACTGACTAGTTTAAATGTATAACTTGTTTGGTTGTGAAGACTGACAGTAGGGGTACAATGGACATAAGTCAGAAAGCCTCTGTTCATATAGAATGTTGATCCGTAATGTTTCCCACCAATCTTTTCAGTAGGTAATAATTGTATCACGCTTGGAAGACACATTTCACTTGGAAAGATGAGATGGGAAAAATGCTTTTTGTTCTCACACCACTGGCAGTGCTTGTGAAGCAATGTCTTGCAAATTGTTCAACCATTGTTGCTAACTAAGGAACTAGCTTCACCTGATGATTACTGATCACCTTTTCTGGTTATCATAAAACTAGTAATATTTTGTGATCCTGGTTATCAAAGCATCAGGATGGTGCGCGGTTATCTTTCTGTTTCTGTTTCTTTTTATTTTTTTTTGTGGGAACAAACCCATTAAAAGCCTTTTTGTACAAGTCATTTAAGCAATGAACAATTGAAGAGGTATCAGTTGCTCTCATTAGAAAGATATCACAAGTTAGTTACTTAGACTATCTTGATACTTGACAGATCTTGGCATGCTCTGATATTAAAACTTGATCAAGTTAATGCTTCTGATCTTGTTCATATATTCAGGTGAAGATGGCAGAGGGCAGTGTAAAGAGGTTAACTGGCATAGATCCTTTGAACCCAACCATATCTGACATGTCAGCACACAGTATACCCTTCTCTGGGAGCCCGTCTGATGCATCTGATGCTTCTGTTCCGATCCATGATGACACGGAACATTTTTTCCAGGCACAGACACATGACAGGAGGATGAACCACCCCTGCCTTCCAGAGATTGCTTCGGCTACCCCGGTTGATGTTGTCCATGGTGTTGTAGCTGGAGGAAAGATGGGAAGAACAGCATCGATGCAACGAGTGGCCAGCCTTGAGCACCTTCAGAAAAAGATCTGCGGGGGTGGACAAAACTCTTGCATGTCTGCACAGTGGGATCCTGAATCCTCTATCAACAACGACCAGAACCAGGCATATGAGAAAAAACTGGAACTGACTTAGGGCTGGTGTTATTGACTCGTGTTCAGTCAGGGACTTCCATCTTCTTAGTTTTGGATTCTGCAGCTCATGTCACAGTGCCTTTGACTTTTCTTATTGATATTTGTTCATTAAGTCAATCATTTGTTTTATATACATTATTTAGCTAAGATGGCAAGTGTTGGTATCACAGTGAGATTGGCCCGAGTTAGCTAGAATTTACTTCCATTTATGTATTGGTTTTACTCCAATCTGTGATTGATGAATCCAGTTTGTTAGAAGGAAAAAAGTAAAGCTACATTGTCCAGTGTTTGTGGAACTAATTAGTGGGCTTTCTCTTTTGCTCCAAGGTGGGAAACAAAGTTGTATGACAGTTAAAATGGACCGGTCTTTCACATTCACCTGTTGTTTGTAAATTGTAGTGTGGCGGCCTATATGAATTTTTCATATTAATATTCTCCAAACTTATTGTTCATTGATTCAAACCATGACTGCCTATTCAACTGACTTGCAATTATCTAGTCATTGATTTTTGAGCATTTTAGATTGCATCATCCAAATATATTGCAAGTGACAAGCAGAAACCAAGTGGCTCTATCATCGGTTGAAGGTCTTGCAATTTTTTCTTTTTTTTGGTGGCATTCATGATGATACTATTTTGTTATCTGGATGGGTGGCAACTTATATACTATTCCTATATGGAAGGTGCATTTTGAGGAGACATACGACTTTTGTGTTGATATGATTCTATTTTTGCTGATGGTGAAGCGTTGAAATGAGTCCATGAACCACAAGGAACACCAATCATGAAACAGGTATGTTATTTTGGCCACATATGTATCAAACAAAAGACAACAGACCAAAATATTTATTATATCAAGATCTAAGAAAACTCCACTACTTGCACAAGATAATTTCTCGATTTGTAGCCTACAAGCACCATTTTGTACTTTTTGACTTGGATACAAGCACTTATTCATCAATGTACAGTGACCAAAAGTGGCTGAGAATTTAGACTAGTTTTTGACTTCCTCAGTGATGCAGATGCAGAGATGAGGAAGATGCAGATGGCGGTCCTTGCCACAATTTTCTCCTCTGTTGTAAGATGAAGGAAGAAACATGTTCTTCACCAAGTCCAAGATCCCCAAGAGGAAGTGCTGCTGTTAAAGATGCCACAAAGGATTCCACATGCTTTAATCCTTCTTCTGTGGAATTAGCTTCCCCTAACAGCTTAGCAATTGCGCTTCCGACGATGACACCATCGGCACCCCACAATGAAAGCTGTAGTAGTATTTTGCTGGTGTTAATCTCAGAAACAAGGCTTGACAAGTGCAGATCAATCGTGTTACTGACCTGTTTAACATGCTCCGGTTTTGATATGCCAAAGCCAACCGCAACAGGCTTTGCAGTTTTCTGTGAGAACATGGAACAAGATAAACAGGTTATCCGGCTTAGATTTGCAGAAGATTCTTCCTAAAAAGATCATGTGGTAGATAATTAGGACATGCAAGAAACATAAGAGGGGATAGAGAAGGAGCCCACCTCTTTGATTTCCTTGAGAAGAAACTGGACTTGTCTATTCACAGTGTCTCTTGCACCAGTAACTCCGGCAGAACTTACCTACGTGATCAGGGAGGAGACAAATCATGTAATAAGATGGGCAAAGATATTAGAATTATCCTGATTCTATTTTTTGTTCAACTTGGTCATTCTCTCTTTGTCTTGAGTTACATTTTTCTGGGTAATTGATTGAATATATAGAGATTCTCGATGGCAAACATATAGAAGAGATAAAGCATCATAAATGATTGACTCATTACCGACGAAATGCCATATATTACATGAATGCTTGCAAATAAGAATACTTACGAGGTATATGAATCCTTCTGAAGCATCAGAAATGGCCTTCATTTTCCTTTTTGTGGTAGTAGGTGTAGTGAGCAAAACCTTTGAACGTAAGAAGAAATAAAGATCACAAAATCAGAATTCCGCGAAAAGAGAAACTTGGTAATCTATCGTGGCTATAAAGACTACCATACAGAAGAATCAAGAAATGTGAAGAAGCTCCTTAATTTCAATAACTCTGATGCCTATGTAATTTACACCTCAAAAGATATACTAAATTATGCAGTAGAAGGAACAAAGAGTTTAGCTTGAATAAGCCTACCATATCAACGTTTTTCTTGGCAGCTTCTCTCCTCAAATCAGCACTCCCTTCAAATGGAAGGTCTGGCACGATAAGCCCTGCAGAGTACACATTTAACATTTTTCTTATCGTATGACAGACATTGTTCTCTTCATACAGCCAAATGCCTAGCAAGAACATTTGGCTAACAACAAATCTTTGTCCTCTTCAAATAAATATGAAGAAATATTATCTTCCAAGTGTAGAACAATCAAATTTCATATGTCAGGTATATTTTGAAGTCGGAGAGAAGCGAAACTTGAGCATCTGAACAAGTCATGCATTACCTTTGACACCAGCATCTTCTAATGCAGACAAGAACCATTCACTTCTGCGGGCCAGTATTAGATTGTAATATGAGAACATTACAATCGGACAAGAGATTTCTTGGAACTACCTGCATAAATTTGATCACACATTATATTCCTTTTGGAACTTCAAAAGTATGGGATGATATCTGAAGGAATTCAAGAAGATTGGACCATAAGTAACCCAACCGTAATGTGATATTACTGAGCATCCACATGGCAACATTCTTGGAGATTGTGGGTTAACCATTTAATTACAAATGTGTCATGAGGGACAACTGCCTACAAGCTTGTTTGCTGACTCCATTTGAACTTTATAAAAACTTAGTTGCGAAAGTAATTCGAGGAACTAAGACCGAAGCAAACTTTAGATTTTCCAAGTACATTTCTTTTTTCCAAAAGCAAGAGAGATTCTTTTATTGAATGGAGGCTTAAGGACCAAAAGGATTACCTGTTAACATGCTGTTAATAGGTATTTGAGATGTTCATAGATCAGAAGGTGCTAATGTTGAAACCAATGCAAGTCTACTCTAACAATCAGTTGCCGAACCAATGATTTTGTCAAAGTTAAGATTGTCGCAAGATATATTATAGACAGAGCTAACAAAGCAACGGACCGATGCATTAGTGGTAGGATGCTGTCTCTAAGGATGTCTTACCTCCTTTAACATGGAGATGACTGCTTCCATGTTTGTCTTGCCAGCCAAGGCTCTTTTGTTTGATGCCTAGAGAAGGGGAAAAAATAAGAACATGAATCTTATTAGATAGAAGCCTAGTTTTTTTTTTTTCCCCCTCTCTCTCTCTCTTAGGAAAAAAAAATCAGTGGCAAATATTGATTGATTAGTGATACAAAAATAATCAGGAAAAAAAAATGAAGAACCTGTATCACAGGACCATCCAACACAGGATCACTGTACGGCAACCCCAACTCAATTATATCAGCACCACAACAGTCCAGTAGCTTCAGGGCTTTCGCTGTTGTCGATAGATCAGGATCACCAGCAGTGATGTATGGGATAAATGCAACCTAAGCAGAGATAAAATATCCTGTTAAAGATGATTAAGTAATCGACAGCTGCTTTTTCTGTGATGTTCATAATTTCTTCAGCAAAAGGAGCAGTGTTCTTCCTTAACACTTCCTCCAAAGAGATGCTGTTGGGGCTATCCAGTAAAATAGCATTGATATGTCAAGTTGATATGTGCACCCTTTTCTTGGGTTTGTGTTGCAGATCATATCATCCGCCTTTGCATGGACATAATAATGGTGGCCTAGTACAACTTGTATTCCTATACAGCTCTCAGAGAGGGTCAACTTGAGAACCTGCCATGAGGGCAATTAAATATATAGAGGATGATGAAATACATATATCCTTATGGATAGAGATGATGGATTGTGCTATCTAGATTCACCTGCTTCGTATGATGTCAATAGATACAAGCTTTTAATAATTGATTATTTCTATGTTTACAAAATACATCGCTCCATTCTCCCACAGACTTCCCCTTTGGGAGGGAGGGTGATTCTTCCATAACATTAGCTTGTCATAGGACAAGGTCAGTTCAATCGGCAAAAGGTTAGGTCACATGGAAGAAAGAACATTAGAATTAAGCAAGTTTCAGGTTGTCGCTCAAAATGAAGTAATTCCCATAATATTCAGAGTGAGCTTCGAACTAGTTCTTCTTGAAGCTAAATCATCTGAGTCAGGAGAAAATTGAAGGAAGAAACAAAAAGAAAAAGATAGCAGCAGACGCATAACCCGAAGGCAGGAAAGACGAGAGCTCACTCTTCCTTGGCTTCTTAAATCGGAGAAGGTTTCGGAGATTCCCAGCCGCTGAGCTCTCATCCGAAGAGAAGGTTTCGGAGGGTGGCTCATCAGAACGGAGTGGGATCTGGGTTTCGGTGAAGAAACATGGAAGCAGCAGGAGTAGGGAGGCACAGCCAAATCGAAGGAAGCCATGACGTTTTAAGCGTCGGAACACGAGGCTCACCTGAACTCTCCCCAGGCAATCCATGGCGTTTTATAGGGCTTCGAAAGAGCTCAACCATCTCGAGATTCACATGCTCAAAGTGAACAGAGGAAGGCCGAGGTTGGAATCGTCTCAATGCAGACCGCCGACGAAGTCATCCGCTGTACGAGGAGAAAAGGACGGACAACAAGAAGCACATGGTTATACACCCACCGGCGGTGACTGTTCTTTCGTTGGATGTACGGGAAGCTCAAAAGCCAAGTTTGCTAATGGAAGTTTATGATGATGATGTGGATTGGGATACATCCTCACCACTGATTCGAGGATTTCAAATTTTATCTGATATATTTGTGGGTCCCAATTTATTTAACTGATAAAACTTTAGATAATTTACAATAAAATAATCCATAAATGCCATGTGATTGGTAGGAATGCTTTTATAAGATGATATCTAGATGTGGTTTCGATTCATTAATATATCAAAATTGAGAATTTAAAATTTTATCTGATGTATTTGAGGGCGTCAATTAATTTAGCTGATAAAAATTTTGATAACTTATAATAAAACTTTAGATTAGGAATCCTATTTTGGCCACTCATATTTACCGTATAGATTCATACGCGCGTGTACGGATGAGGATCATTTGTCGTTTGTCAGATGTCATGTGATTGTTTTAGATGCAATGTGATTCATACGCGCATGTACGAATGTGAGGGTCACTCATAAATGCCATGTGATCGGAAGGAACGCTGGTCTCGATTCGGTTTGGGTTATTTGGATCGATGATTTGAGGTTTGAAAACAAATGCATTGCTGTTTGTTTTGATATTTACAGCCATCATTGGCAAATATAATAATCATATATGATTGAGTTATCATTTTATATATTTATATATATATATATATGATCACAAGATAATAAATAATTATTCGACCGACAGCAATAGATAATTTGACCATTAGACTCGTCGGTAAATTGACATTAAGATCAAAACTTATAAATAGAATTATAAATTTTTGATGTTTTAAATTATTTTTAATTAAAAAATAAAAGTGAAAAAAGAAATACAAATATCTAATTATGAAACTAAAATCGATCATATGCAATCTGATTATATATGATTCGATTTCGATTCTCAAAATTAGACATCGGAATTATCGGTTCTGAAATTGGGGTGTAATGCATGATATACTATCTTTGATGCACAAAATCAAAATATTAAAGTTTAGCCGTATAAATAACTTGGATCAAGTGTTTAGTTCAATTCTCTATGTAACGTTAATGTTCTTTTTATCCGATGAAAAATATTAATTGGGAATTGTTTACGTCAACAACTTTACGTCGTGGCCTCGGGGCCGTCGCGATTGGGTTCGGTCCGAACGCGCAGGGTCGCCTCATCGATCTCGGACAGAAGCCGACGTCCGGTCAGGTGAAGCGATCATCCGCTTCGGTCGGGATCGCTTCCTTCATCTGGTGGTTACCGCTCAAAGATGCCCTTCGGTTCATGCACACCGGGTCGGGTCGGGGTTTTCGTCCGAGCCCCTCCGATGCTTAAGTCACTTTGGATGAGGGGAGTTGAGTGTTTTAGAGAGAAATAGAGAGGAGAGGTAGAGAAAGTCCTTGGCTGCCAGCGTCTCCGGGTCGGTGCTACTCCTCTCGTGATGGGAGTTTGGAGCTTGGCTGCTACCATGCAATGATGGGAGCACAAAGCTTGTCTGCTGCCATGCAGCGATGGGAGCTCGGAGCTTGGCACGCTTGCCATGCAACGATGGGAGCTCAGCTGCTGCTATGCAGCGATGGGAGCTCGCTAAGAGAGTCTTCTTCTTCTCCTCCTTCTCCTCCTACTCCTTCTCCTTCTCCTTCTTCTCCTTTTCTCCTCTTCCTTCTCTTCCTGGGTACTGGTTGATTCCCCCTGTGAGAATTTGAGAGCCCCCCACTTTCTCTTCTTTGCAGAGGCTTTATAGGGAAGATTACTATTGGTGATGTGCCCCTCCGCAGGGTGGTACTCTGATGGCGTCGAACTTGGGTGGACTGTGGATGACCCGGTTTTTTGAGGGGATGGGGACGTGCCTTGGTTGGCATTCGAGCATCACGTCTCTTGTTTTATTACCCACGTCAGGAATCAAAGAGGAAAAGAGCATTTAATGTGAAACTTGATTTTTATTCCTTTTGGACTGTCCTGTATGAGATTCTGCAGTTCATATAGATTTGGGCCCCTTTTGGTTATGCATATTATTGGGAATCAATTAAAGAATGCTCAACTGTGTCTGTTGAGGATTTTGGATGGGATCATATGTATTTTGGCTTAGGCATAAGTGCTTAGCTTGGCATCTCTTTTGTATATTTTATAATGGTTTCTTAGCAGCACAATAACATTATTCTATTCAAAAGGATAAGGTTGTAATGGCTGAGATTTCATTACAAATGAGATAAATCATCATATAGAGAAAGGCAAACAAATCTTATAAAAGGTGATATCTAGTTAGAACTCAGGCACACATGATCGGTAATTGTTGAATGAAAGGTGCTTTGCAAGAATGAACAATCTGCCTCTAATAAGATGTCATGAAAAATACAATAGGGTATTTGTAATTAAGATGCATTAGGAATGGGAGAAAACCTGGACCAATGAAAGAAGCCCTGATACAGATTGTTTCCATTCGGGCATGCTTGGAGAAGAGAATATAATCAGAGAACCCATTTTCTTCTATTCCTTTAAAAAAATATTTTATATGACTTTTTATCACTATGAAGAGAAAGTAGGCCTGAAAAATATCATGATAAACAATTAGTATGTTTCCTCCAAGGTGGATATGGTACCCTAAGTTGTAACAAAAATATCCCTTTTTTTACTAACTTTTGTATGCTTACCCCAATCTTCTTAAGTTCATGACTTTCCTAGGTTTGTCAAACCCTAGTCATATTAAATTTTTCATCGCAGCTTTTTGTCAGAGCTGAAACATTTTGCCATTAACTAATGTTCAGCCCTTACAAGCCTGTACCTTTTCTGAGTCTGGGCAAACTTATTTCTTCCTCAAATTTTTTGAGAGCGTGCAAAATGGAAAATTGGCACGGTCAAATCTAGTTCCACATCTTATTTGTTGATGAGATCACATCTATTCCCACATCTTTTAGAGTGGGAGAATCAAGGTCCTGTAAAGAGGTAAAGACTACTCTCTCAGAGGCACCTTTCAGGGATCATAGTGGAAGAGCAAAACCATGCAGGATCCATCTAAAATGGATACAACCTTGTGCTCCACTCAGCCCAAGTCAGCAATAACCTGGTGATGGACCTCTTAAGATGATGGCTCATGTAAGTTCACGAGGCTTGTCATGCCCTTGTTGAGGGACTACGATAAAATCACATTGATTAGATATTTAAGCATTTTTAGTGATCATCTGGAGAGGATAGTTCCTTGCAAGTGAGAGTGTTTGCACCGGTGATGATCTAGTGAGGGACATCATCAGATGATAGTCCATGTAGGTTTAATAGACCTATGACGCTTCACCAGGTACTTTTGATGAGAGCATATTTAGTTTCACATTAGTTAGAGAGTTAGAGAGTACTTCACAAAAGTGAAGGTCATTCCTTTTCTCAAGGTGCCTATTAGGTTCATCCTGAAGAATAAAGTAGAGCAGATAAGCCCAAGTTTGTGATGGCTTGATGACGAATCTCATTGATTCATAAGGCACTTGCTTGAGAAATTGAACTGAAGCCCACCACGGAGTTGATGCTCCATTCTAGGTTATTTTAAGTTCTTTCTTGTTGGCTTCTTTATTGCTTCCCAGTTTCTCTAATGTTTACCTGTATCACCTTTTGTTTTTGAAAATGTTACAATGCCGAAACCTGTACTCGATGTAAAATATGTTAACTTTTAATAGTTCAACCAAAATTCAGTGGAACTATTTTCTGGATTTTAGAAAAGATTTTTTTTACTTTCAATTTTTTGTTTTTTTCTCATCTTGATTGACCAAAAAGTTAACATCCACAGAAGTTTTGAACTATACCCAAACTGCTGAACTTGAAACTCCTAGGAGCATGCTGAAACTGTAATCAAAACTACTAAAATCAAACCATGAGCCTAGTTTCAATCAGCAAAGCTAGGGACAGCCGTTTAATGTGACTTACCTTGATGTTGCTAGAAATGATTACTACTTAAATATTTTCCATAGAATTTATGATAATAGTATGACCAATTGAGGTTCTTACGAACATAGAAAGCTGCAACAATGTTGCAAGAGTACTTATCTCCTCTTTTCTTCCTCAATTGTCTGGTCGTGTAGTTGTCTTTGGCAAGGTTTGCCTTTATTATGGGTATCAAACCCATTTCGGCAATCTATTGGAACGGTACATGCCAGTTTGTATTGGTGCATTGGTACACAGTATGCTGGTGTGTACTGGTGTTTTGATGAGGAAGAAAAAGAGGGTGAAGAGAAGAAGGGATGGTGGAGGAACAGAGGAGAAAGAAGGATCAAGGAAGAAGGAAAAAGAAGAGGACAAGTGTTGTAGTGGCAGCGTACCTGGGAAGCAGTGGCAGCATTGAAGCGGAAGTGGCAGCGGCAAAGAGGCATCATCGCAGCGGTGAAGAGGCAGCGCTGTTCCAGCATCGCAGTTGTAATGCGGCATCGTACGCGAGAAGTGGGCTTGCTCTTGTGAGCCATAATTTTTTTTTATCTTTTTTAATGTTGAAATAGACTGGGGCCCACCATATTTTGATTTTTTTTACTATTTTAATCAGACTGTCTGAAATGGGAGTGATCCGCGTGAAACACGAGCCCTAATTTTTTTCCTTTTAACGCTGGAATGGACTGGGGCCCACCACATTTTGATTTTTTTACTATTTTAGTCAGACTGTCTGAAATGGGAGTGGTCCGGTATCGGTTCACGCCCAGACCGATACATATCGCCTGGACCATTACTGTTTCATACGGTACAGCAATCACTGGTCTTTGGTTCCTATTGTTGCCTTTAGATGTCTCACCAAAACCACCTTTTTCCAATGCTCCAGTTTTTGCTGCCATAGATCAGTTTTTATTTTGCAAATATTGTTTGAAGTACTGTCGGTTGTCTTAAGTATCTTTCCTGTTATATTCATTTGGAAAAAAAAAATTCAGCTGCAGATTTGTGTCTCAATGAAATTTAAATATTCATATAATTTTCTCAATTTTATAGGGTTCTAGTGTAAATCCTCAAGAGTCTGCTCCTATAGCTGACACCAGTTCACCTGCTTCTGATTCTTCACAGCAGGGATTACAAGCACCTGGGAAGGGTATGCTATATGTAACTGTTGCTTTTAGATTGTTTAGAATATGCAATTGTTACAAATATTATCATGTTATATGCCTTTGAAGTTAATTTTTTTCTTGAGTTGTGCTTAATGATAGTATGCAATTTCGACAAAAAATTTGCTATAAAAGCTGACTAATAGGAGCACCAGTAGAGCAATAAAATCATATAATTCTCATGTATAATATCTTACTGGTTCCTTGGATTAATTTTTAAATAGTATAATTATTTAGAAAGTAATCCTTGTCATGATAATTATTTAGAAGAATTTAGAAGATGCTTTGAAGTCTTAGTTTATCAGACTAATGGAGGGATTGAGTAGAGAAGTTATCAGATGGCTTCTATATTGTTTTAAGTGTATTCGTATCTGAGCCCACAGAGGGCTGGATTAGCAGAAATTACCTAATACCTTCTTTATGTTTGCAATTGCACATTATATAATTCATGTGACTAATGTGGTAAGTTATGAAGTTGATATCTTAATACAATAAGTTTGGAATTTTAAATTGGATATGATGAATAATAACTCCATCTCTGACATTGTCCCTTTTTTCTTTTCAGTTCTATTATCTGTTAAGTAGACATGTTTACATGTTGTGAGATACGATTGCACTCTAAAAGTACAATTGTTGTCTTACCAAATATATCGGCCATATTAGTTGCATAGCTCCATTGTGTAACTTGGGATGCCTTTTTGCTACTTTTGCATTACTGTTGCATGATTAGGAAATGGTTCCAAGGTGCAAGATAAGGCAGGTGGTGCAACAAGTGGATTTCAGCTTTACCTGTTATGCAGAATTCAGGTGTTCAAGGGAGGCCAGCAACTAGTGGATCCTCAAGAGAGTACTCGGATGAAGATGAAGCTGATGGGGAAGCTGAAACTAGGGAAAATATGGACCCTGCTGATGTAAAACGTTTAAGGAGGTAAAATGAAAGCATTATAGTTCAGTCAACAGTCCTATTATATGTTGCTATTTAGATAGTAAACCGTTGGTGTTCTGAAACTTGCTTTTCACTATACAACCGTATTAATTGGGTTGTCTCAGACCTGTAAGTTATAAGAGGAGCGGCATAAGCCCAAAGGGCAAGCTTCCGGTGTGTTTAGGCTGCAATAGTTAAAGGGACTTGACATGATATGACTGAGCTAGAAAGGATTCATGTGGCATTGAGAACTTGCTACTGGTGCATAAGCCCATATATCTAATGCACCTTGGTTGCCAAAATGATGCTAGTTTTACATACATTAGTCATACAGTTAAAAAGTCTTTCCTTAGAAACATTGAGTTCATATGAAGGTCCGCAATACCGCATCGAATTGGTGTACCTGCACGTGCACGTGCAGACTGGTGCGTCTGCCGGCGCGTCGAGCTGTGCCGTTGGAGTATTGTTACGATCGGTAACGGTCGAAATCGATCGTTATCGAAAATGCCGGACGGCGTAACGGTTGAAATCGCAGTTACCGAAGTGCCGAGCGAAGCGGTAAGCGGTCGAAATGATATCGAAGCTAGCGTAACGGTCGAAATTTCGACCGTTACGGCCCGATATATCTCCGTGATCGACCGACACGGAGATACCAGCCGTTCGCCGGTAGAGGGCGGTCCGCAGCATCGATATCCTGTCGGACCGAGAAGTCTTCTTAGAAACGGCACCTTGGTTCATATTAAATTTGTTAACTTAGTGTCTTTTATTTTGGCTGTTTGTGGGCAGAGAATTGTTTACACTTGTTATTGTCGATAGCTAAATTATTTTTCATTGATTATTTATTCATGTACCCAAACACCTCCAAGGCAACGTTGAGTAACATTGTAGGCTTCAATCATGAAGATGTTTCATGATCAGACTAATGATTTTATTTTCTTTGTTTGACATGATTGATGTACAACCAAGCTATTGCAACTCCACAACATAAAAGCAGAAAAAAAAAGAGAAAGAAAATATAGTGCAGTAAAATAAGAAAAACAGATGCAAATCTCAGGAAAGACAGCATAGGATATATTTCAGGAAGTCACCATTAAATTATTTTGTAGAATGCATTTGCCACCTTGATCCCTCTTTATAGACCACCAGTCTGTTCTAGGATAATTTGTCGGAACTGGAACTTGCAGATAATGTCTTGTTAAATTTTGCAGACAGAACTCCCTTCAAGTAAATTTTTCTATGATAACTAAGCATCTTCTGACTAAACAAAGATGTTATAAGACTTCTAGCTTATTATCTAAATAATACTATAAAGATAACAAAGAACATATGAAACCAAAGATAAAATACCTCGAGACTTCAATTATCTTTCAACTGTATCGTAGTTGATAATTAGAGGCTTGCTAGGTGCTGTTGTTCGTGTGATTGAACCCATTTAAGCAGTTCTTTATGGAGAGCACTGTGTTGGATTCTCTGAATAGCAATAGAACCTAGAAAGAGAGCAGTTTTGTTAGACACTCTCTATCCTTTGTTCTCTCTCTAGCATGTTCTTGAAATCATATCTGATTTTCTGATATGATTGTCTTTGGCTTGATCAACTCATCTAAGTTCGGCTGCAACCTTTCAGCAAAATATCTATTTTCTTTTTTGTTTTGTTTCCTTGAATCTTCTCATATAATCACTAGTGCAATCAGCCGGCAGAATTGAAGTTTTTCCTTGTCATAACCAGTTACTCGGACATCATTTTCATGATATTGCTGTCTTCTTCTGTTACTTGTATCATAAAGAAAGTAGAACTTTAGAAATTCATGACTAGCTGATTACGGTTCTGATTGAAAAACGTTTTTGAGATCATTCCACTTTGCATGCAACGGAAGGAACACAGGTTTCAAATGCTTAATGGAAGTCATTATTTGGTAAACTTGTTGGATACTTTTAAACATGGTTCGTATTACCGGTCCGTATCGGTGTATCAACTAGTTGTTGTACGGTATGTACCGAATTGTACCGAGCTATACCGAGCATATCGACACATAATATAATGGGGTGGTACCGATCTATCGCCTATTTTGGTCCTTTGTCGGATTGGTACATACCGTCCGTATTGAGCGGTATGCTTTAGTACGTAAAACCTTGCTATTAAATGTGTGTTAGATATTTCGAAACACACTAGAACATCTAAACCATCTTCGTTTATTTGTGAATATTAATTGTATACATACACAAGTTATTTATATAAGAATTCATGTCATATTGAATATTAGCAATATGCATGTAGCTTGACTTCTGTCTTGATGCTTTGAATGTTTTTGGTACTTTCGTGAATGTTTTCCATTTATGTAAATGCTTGGTGTGCTTTTCATAAATCACTTACAAGGTTATGGAAGATTATTTAGATACATTACAAACTATAAATTATAACATTATATTTGAGAAAACTGATGTGTTAACTGTTGTGTCCATTGCATCTTAATTTTATAAGGCTTGTCGGCTATCCGTATCATGTCATATCATTGTCCATATCTATATCCATGTTTCATAGGCATCAACATTTAAGGTTATCTGTGTGAAATTCCATTAATTCTCTGTCATATCTTTTATATATATATATATATATATATATATATATATATATATATATATATATATATATATATATATCTTCAAACATAGTGTATCAAATCGTATAAATGAACACTGAATTTTCCAGATGTAATTGACTACGGCTTTATTAAATATTGTTGTTTGTAGAGAGGTGTTTGAATCATACTTGACCACTGTGCCATGTTGAGGAAAGCTAATGTTTAAACCCAAACTCTTTTTTCCTTCTGAAATGAGATGCAATTTTGCTAATTTGTCTTCATGTTTGTTCAAAAATATTCCTTTTTGCACTAATTTGGTACTGTTTTTATTTTGGAATTCATAGGATGTGGGATTATCTCCATGCAATCTGTTCTGCATTTTGTTTAACTGGAAGACATAGATCAATTCTAGGGTTGTTGGATCAACTATATGCTGTATGTAAAGGCCCTTCCCATCTGGTCTTTCTGCTGCTCATTTTTCTTTCTCATTCTCAGGATGATCTCAAACCGAGAATCGGCAAGACGCTCGAGAAGGAGAAAGCAAGCACATTTGAGTGAGCTTGAAGCACAGGTATCCTCTTGTCGATCGTTTTTCTTTTATTTTTAGGTGGCAATGGAGTCCTTTAAGACTTTTTTTGACATAATTTGGAATAGGTTGCACAGTTAAGGGTTGAGAACTCTTCACTGTTAAAGCGACTTGCTGATATCAACCAGAAGTACAATGAAGCTGCTGTCGACAATCGGGTACTCAAAGCAGATGTGGAGACTTTAAGAGCTAAGGTAATAGATCTCTCACTTGCTAATGCATCATCTTCCTCTAGAATTTGCAAGTATTCTTTCAAGTTTGCTTTGTTTTAAACTGCATATGCATCGATAATATGCGTCTTGTGGTACCTGCTCTAAGATAATTATGCAATCTTTCACACACTTGAGGGAAAGATATGCAGCCTTTTATGAGATTCTATGCAATGAGAAAGTCAATTTGGTGGAGTCCGATAGAGTGTAAGCAAAAGATAAACATGCATATACATGTTTCTTTGGATTAATAACATAAACGTAATATTTTTGTCAACTGATTTTGAAAGCTCCTCCAGAAGCCTTTTGCTTTCCTCCTTTTGGTGACATTCATTACTATCGGATATTCTTCATGTTGTTGGTCTTGCTATTCGGGTATGTTTAATCTTGCAAGAAAACATTATTCATTTCTTGTGATGAGAAACACTAATTGGTTAACATTGCTTGGAACAAACGGGATGATCTCATCAAGAGGAGCCAAAGCAAATACTTGATATTTCCCACTGACTGGGCTAACTGCACATGAACAGTATAGGAAAGATGACATGGTAATCCATCCACCTTCTGAAGCCACCCCTCAACTGACTAGTTTAAATGTATAACTTGTTTGGTTGTGAAGACTGACAGTAGGGGTACAATGGACATAAGTCAGAAAGCCTCTGTTCATATAGAATGTTGATCCGTAATGTTTCCCACCAATCTTTTCAGTAGGTAATAATTGTATCACGCTTGGAAGACACAATTCACTTGGAAAGATGAGATGGGAAAAATGCTTTTTGTTCTCACACCACTGGCAGTGCTTGTGAAGCAATGTCTTGCAAATTGTTCAACCATTGTTGCTAACTAAGGAACTAGCTTCACCTGATGATTACTGATCACCTTTTCTGGTTATCATAAAACTAGTAATATTTTGTGATCCTGGTTATCAAAGCATCAGGATGGTGCGCGGTTATCTTTCTGTTTCTGTTTCTTTTTTTTTTTTTTTTTGTGGGAACAAACCCAATAAAAGCCTTTTTGTACAAGTCATTTGAGCAATGAACAATTGAAGAGGTATCAGTTGCTCTCATTAGAAAGATATCACAAGTTAGTTACTTAGGCTATCTTGATACTTGACAGATCTTGGCATGCTCTGATATTAAAACTTGATCAAGTTAATGCTTCTGATCTTGTTCATATATTCAGGTGAAGATGGCAGAGGGCAGTGTAAAGAGGTTAACTGGCATAGATCCTTTGAACCCAACCATATCTGACATGTCAGCACACAGTATACCCTTCTCTGGGAGCCCATCTGATGCATCTGATGCTTCTGTTCCGATCCATGATGACAAGGAACATTTTTTCCAGGCACAGACACATGACAGGAGGATGAACCCCCCCTGCCTTCCAGAGATTGCTTCGGCTACCCCAGTTGATGTTGTCCATGGGGTTGTAGCTGGAGGAAAGATGGGAAGAACAGCCTCGATGCAACGAGTGGCCAGCCTTGAGCACCTTCAGAAAAAGATCTGCGGGGGTGGACAAAACTCTTGCATGTCCGCACAGTGGGATCCTGAATCCTCTATCAACAACGAGCAGAACCAGGCATAAGAGAAAAAACTGGAACTGACTTAGGGCTGGTGTTATTGACTCGTGTTTGGTCAGGGACTTCCATCTTCTTAGTTTTGGATTCTGCAGCTCATGTCACAGTGCCTTTGACTTTTCTTATTGATATTTATTCATTAAGTCAATCATTTGTTTTATATACATTATCTAGCTAAGATGGCAAGTGTTGGTATCACAGTGAGATTGGCCCGAGTTAGCTAGAATTTACTTCCATTTATGTATTGGTTTTACTCCAATCTGTAATTGATGAATCCAGTTTGTTAGAAGGAAAAAAGTAAAGCTACATTGTCCAGTGTTTGTGGAACTAATTAGTGGGCTTTCTCTTTTGCTCCAAGGTGGGAAACAAAGTTGTATGACAGTTAAAATGGACCGGTCTTTCACATTCACCTGTTGTTTGTAAATTGTAGTGTGGCGGCCTATATGAATTTTTCATATTAATATTCTCCAAACTTATTGTTCATTGATTCAAACCATGACTGCCTATTCAACTGACTTGCAATTATCTAGTCATTGATTTTTGAGCATTTTAGATTGCATCATCCAAATATATTGCAAGTGACAAGCAGAAACCAAGTGGCTCTATCCTCTGTTGAAGGTCTTGCAAATTTTTTTTTTCTTTTTTCATGATGATACTATTTTGTTATCTGGATGGGTGGCAACTTATATACTGTTCCTATATGGAAGGTGCATTTTGAGGAGACATACGACTTTTGTTTTGCTATGATTCTATTTTTGCTGATGGTGAAGCGTTGAAACGAGTCCATAAACCACATGGAACACCAATCATGAAACAGGTATGCTATTTTGGCCACATATGTATCAAACAAAATACAACAGACCAAAATATTTATTATATCAAGATCTAAGAAAACTCCACTACTTGCACAAGATAATTTCTCGATTTGTAGCCTACAAGCACCATTTTGTACTTTTTGACTTGGATACAAGCACTTATTCATCAATGTACAGTGACCACAAGTGGCTGAGAATCTAGACTAGTTTTTGACTTCCTCAGTGATGCAGATGCAGAGACGAGGAAGATGCAGATGGCGGTCCTTGCCACAATTTTCTCCTCTGTTGTAAGATGAAGGAAGAAACATGTTCTTCGCCGAGTCCATGATTCCCATGAGGAAGTGCTGCTGTTAAAGATGCCACAAAGGATTCCACATGCTTTAATCCTTCTTCTGTGGAATTAGCTTCCCCTAACAGCTTAACAATTGCGCTTCCGACGATAACACCATCAGCTCCCCACAATGAAAGCTGTAGTAGTATTTTGCTGGTGTTAATCTCAGAAACAAGGCTTGACAAGTGCAGATCAATCGTGTTACTGACCTGTTTAACATGCTCCGGTTTTGATATGCCAAAGCCAACCGCAACAGGCTTTGCAGTTTTCTGTGAGAACATGGAACAAGATAAACAGGTTATCCGGCTTAGATTTGCAGAAGATTCTTCCTAAAAAGATCCTGTGGTAGATAATTAGGACATGCAAGAAACATAAGAGGGGATAGAGAAGGAGCCCACCTCTTTGATTTCCTTGAGAAGAAACTGGACTTGTCTATTCACAGTGTCTCTTGCACCAGTAACTCCGGCAGAACTTACCTACGTGATCAGGGAGGAGACAAATCATGTAATAAGATGGGCAAAGATATTAGAATTATCCTGATTCTATTTTTTGTTCAACTTGGTCATTCTCTCTTTGTCTTGAGTTACATTTTTCTGGGTAATTGATTGAATATATAGAGATTCTCGATGGCAAACATATAGAAGAGATAAAGCATCATAAATGATTGACTCATTACCGACGAAATGCCATATATTACATAAATGCTTGCAAATAAGAATACTTACGAGGTATATGAATCCTTCTGAAGCATCAGAAATGGCCTTCGTTTTCCTTTTTGTGGTAGTAGGTGTAGTGAGCAAAACCTTTGAACGTAAGAAGAAATAAAGATCACAAAATCAGAATTCCGCGAAAAGAGAAACTTGGTAATCTATCGTGGCTATAAAGACTACCATACAGAAGAATCAAGAAATGTGAAGAAGCTCCTTGATTTCAATAACTCTGATGCCTATGTAATTTACACCTCAAAAGATATACTAAATTATGCAGTAGAAGGAACAAAGAGTTTAGCTTGAATAAGCCTACCATATCAACGTTTTTCTTGGCAGCTTCTCTCCTCAAATCAGCACTCCCTTCAAATGGAAGGTCTGGCACGATAAGCCCTGCAGAGTACACATTTAACATTTTTCTTATCGTATGACAGACATTGTTCTCTTCATACAGCCAAATGCCTAGCAAGAACATTTGGCTAACAACAAATCTTTGTCCTCTTCATAGAAATATGAAGAAATATTATCTTCCAAGTGTAGAACAATCAAATTTCATATGTCAGGTATATTTTGAAGTCGGAGAGAAGCGAAGCTTGAGCATCTGAACAAGTCATGCATTACCTTTGACACCAGCATCTTCTAATGCAGACAAGAACCATTCACTTCTGCGGGCCAGTATTAGATTGTAATATGAGAACATTACAATCGGACAAGAGATTTGCGGAACTACCTGCATAAATTTGATCACACATTATATTCCTTTTGGAACTTCAAAAGTATGGGATGATATCTGAAGGAATTCAAGAAGATTGGACCATAAGCAACCCAACCGTAATGTGATATTACTGAGCATCCACATGGCAACATTCTTGGAGATTGTGGGTTAACCATTTAATTACAATGTGTCATGAGGGACAACTGCCTACAAGCTTGTTTGCTGACTCCATTTGAACTTTATAAAAACTTAGTTGCGAAAGTAATTTTAAGGAACTAAGACTGAAGCAAACTTTAGATTTTCCAAGTACATATCTTTTTTGTCAAAAGCAAGAGGGATTCTTTTATTGAATGGAGGCTTAAGTACCGAAAGGATTACCTGTTAACATGCTGTTAATAGGTATTTGAGATGTTCATAGATCAGAAGATGCTAATGTTGAAACCAATGCAAGTCTACTCTAACAATCAGTTGCCGAACCAATGATTTTGTCAAAGTTAAGATTGTCATAAGATATATTATCGATGCATTAGTGGTAGGATGCTGTCTCTAAGGATGTCTTACCTCCTTTAACATGGAGATGACTGCTTCCATGTTTGTCTTGCTAGCCAAGGCTCTTTTGTTTGATGCCTACAGAAGGGGAAAAAAAAAAAAGAACATGAATCTTATTAGATAGAAGCCTTGCTTTTTTTTTTTTTCCTCTCTTAGGAAAAAAATCAGTGGCAAATATTGATTGATTAGTGATACAAGAAATAATCAGAAAAAAAAAATCAAGAACCTGTATCACAGGACCATCCAACACAGGATCACTGTACGGCAACCCCAACTCAATTATATCAGCACCACAACAGTCCAGTAGCTTCAGGGCTTTCGCTGTTGTCGATAGATCAGGATCACCAGCAGTGATGTATGGGATAAATGCAACCTAAGCAGAGATAAAATATCCTGTTAAAGATGATTAAGTAATCGACAGCTGCTTTTTCTGTGATGTTCATAATTTCTTCAGCAAAAAGGAGCAGTGTTCTTCCTTAACACTTCCTCCAAAGAGATGTTGTTGGCCATCCAGCAAAATAGCATCGATATGTCAAGTTGATATGTGCACCCTTTTCTTGGGTTTGTGTTGCAGATCATATCATCCGCCTTTGCATGGACATAATAATGGTGGCCTAGCACAACTTGTATTCCTATACAGCTCTCAGAGAGGGCCAACTTGAGAACCTGCCATGAGGGCAATTAAATATATAGAGGATGAAGAAATACATATATCCTTATGGATAGAGATGATGAATTGTGCTATCTAGATTCACCTGCTTCGTATGATGTCAATAGATACAACCTTTTAGATAATTGATTATTTCTAAGTTTACAGAATACATTGCTCCATTCTCCCACAGACTTCCCCTTTGGGAGGGAGGGTGATTCTTCCATAACATTAGCTTGTCATAGGACAAGGTCAGTTCAATCGGCAAAAGGTTAGGTCACATGGAAGAAAGAACATTAGAATTAAGCAAGTTTCAGGTTGTCGCTCAAAATGAAGTAATTCTCATAATATTCAGAGTGAGCTTCGGACTAGTTCTACCTGAAGCTAAATCATCTCAGTCAGGAGAAAATTGAAGGAAGAAACTCAAAGAAAAAGATAGCAGCAGATGCATAACCCGAAGGCAGGAAAGACGAGAGCTCACTCTTCCCTGGCTTCTTAAATCGGAGAAGGTTTCGGAGATTCCCAGCCCCTGCGCTCTCATCCGAAGACAAGGTTTCGGAGGGTGGCTCATCAGAAGGGAGTGGGATCTGGGTTTCGGTGAAGAAACAGGGAAGCAGCAGGAGTAGGGCGCCACAGCCAAATCGAAGGAAGCCATGACGTTTTAAGCGTCGCAACACGAGGCTCACCTGAACTCTCCCCCGGGCAATCCATGGCGTTTTATGGGGCTTCGAAAGAGCTCAACCACCTCGACATTCACATGCTCAAAGTCGTTGGAATCGTCTCAATGCAGACTGCCGACGAAGTCATCAGACGTACGCGGAGAAAAGGACGGACAGTAAGAATCACACGGTTATACACCCCACTTGCGGTGACTGTTGTTTTGTTGGATATACGGGAAGCTCAAATGCCTTTGTAAGGAAGTTTTTGATGTTGATTTGATGGTGACGTATCATATTCATTTATCAAAATTAAGAATTTAAAATTTTATCTGATACATTTGAGGGTGTCAATTAATTTAACCGATAAATTTTTTGATAATCTATAATAAAACTTTAGATTAGGAATCCTATTTTTGGCCACTCATATTTACCATATAGATTCGTATATGATGGGCGTGGGGACCTTTATAGGTTGCTAAGTCTGGAGTTAACTGTCATATCTCTCTCAATCCATTTTGATTGATTTAGAGGAGCAGATTTGCCCGGGGAATCCATAAATGGCATGTGATCGGAAGGAATGCTGGTTTCGATTCGATTCGAATAAAAAATCGAATCAGACTAAAACTCAATTCGAATCGAGTCAAAATGGGTGGTAGTTTATGGATTTCAAATTAAATTAGCCCTGGATGACTCAATTCCGACGATTATAGGTTTAAAATTTGGGTCAAACTACCTTTGACTGATGCGTTTGGGTTATTTGGATCGATGATTCGAGGCTCGAAAACAAATGCGTTTCGGTTTGTTTTGATATTTACGGTCATCATTGGCAAATATAATAATCAATTGAGTTATCATTATATATATATATATATATATATATGATCACAAGGGATCATCTATGAAGATAATAAATAATTATTCGACATCTTGCACTAGCGACAGTAATAAATAATTTGACCATTAGACTCATCGACAGATTGACATTAAGATCAAACTTATAAATAGAATTATGAATTTTTGATGTTTTAAATCATTTTTAATTAAAAAAAATAAAAAGTGAAAAAAGAAATACAAATATCTAACTATGAAACTAAAATCGATCATACGCAATCTGATTATATATGATTCGATTTCGATTCTCAAAATTAGAAATCAGAATTATCGGTTCTGAAATTAGGGTGTAATGCATGATATATATATATATATATCTTTGATGCACAAAATAAAAATATTAAAGTTTAGCCATATAAATAACTTGGATCAAGTGTTCAAATTCAATTCTCTATGCAACGTTAATGTTCTTTTTATCCGATGAAAAATATTAATTGGGAATCAAAGAGGAAAAGGAGAACTTTTTCATTTTCATTTTTCCGTCCAGCAAAGTAATAGCATTTTACAAGATTCTACATAAAAATAAATAAATCAATCAAATATGAAAACAAACAATACATTGATCTTAGACGGATAAGGATGCGCACATTGACTTCTCACGCGCTTGTATCGGTGGACCAAGCTACAAAAGATGTGACTGTTTGGCCACGAAGTTGAAGTCATAAATGCAATGGAGGATCAATCAATCCCTCTCAGTTGAGTCACAGTGTGCAACTCAACAAATGCCTTTAAACCTCGAACACATGTTTCACGGTGTTTCCTCTATCTTACCTCTAAAACCCTTTAGTTGATCAGTGAATTCATCCGCACGTTGCATGGATAGGAACAGCGTGTTGATCTCACTTGCTTGCTATAATTGAATCTAAGATTATTGTTCTCCGGTATAAGCTTACTCGGTTTTCTCTCCGCTGTAGTAAGAGTCGAGAGATTTTGAAGGAATTCCTTTCTTCGTGAAAATAACATTATCCTAGATTGTTGAGGGAGAGGATGAGAAAGAAATAGACAATTCATTTTTTTTTTCTTTCTGTACTTTCAGCACGTGAAGAACGAAAAAAGAGCATAAAAAACACATACAAGTGATTAGCTTCGGATAGAGGAGGAAGAAAGAAAAAGAAGACGGCAGTGCCTTGTAGCCACAAAGCTACAAGTGATTGATTAGCCTCATGAACACTTTCATAGTGATCCTATTCAATTGATCCTTCATTTTCATACATCATTTTATTATGTCTTTTGCTGATATAAGAGCCAAGAAACCCAAAATTATATTTCCCAACACCGAGTGATCCTATTCAATTGATCTTTCATTTTCGTACATCTTTTTATTATATCTTTTCCTGATATAAGAGCCAAGAAAACTAAATAAGAACCCTAATTTCCGACATAAAATCTTGGATCTTTTCGAAATCTCTGCTGCAGAAAAGAAATGAAGAAGGCTCAAAACTGGTTCTCAACTTCGTTGCTTAGAAAATAGTCATGATTAACTCGTCATCTTCTGCATAAAATAGTAAGGAATATCTTAGGGATTCAGCTCGCTGGTGTATCATTAGGTTTAATTGTGACCTTACCCATGAATCCAAAACACATTATGGTTGGTGTTTCATTTTCATAATCATCGACATTCCAATTCTGAAGGGCATATACGACCTTAAATAACAAAATTTTAGTGATTCCTTGAAGAGAAACGTGTTCTTATGATTGCCACAATAACAAATGAGGGATGTATACGACTTTAAATAACAAATGGGAGATGTATACGAGGAAGCCACACAAGAATCGATGTGCATAGAATTAGCACAGGCTAACGAGAAGTGTTATGATTTAAAGTATTATTTTTTTATTTTTAAAATAAATTAATTAGATAGAGTCTTAGAAATAAAGATCTCTTAGTTTAATGTGCTAATGAAGTCATTTTTTTTCACAACATAAATACATATTGATAATAGTATCAAAGATTTATATATTTTATCAACATCTAATTGTTATGTTGATAAGATTGATATAAACGATGGTTTATCAATCTAAAATGTTAGACTTCGTCATATGATTTTTTTCAAATTAAAGATTATGATGTAAAAAAGTTTATTTAATAGTCTTGCTAATCTTACTACTTTTAGTGGTAATGAAGTCTATGAAGGTTGTTAATAAGACAAATCGCATAAGTAATATTTTAATAGATCACTTTCATAATGTAAATTTTTCTTAAGACTTATTCATAATAATCTAATGATTTTACTTCAAACTCCATCTTATTTAGGTTCTCATTATATGTTTTGCTTTATTGATGATGTGATAAGATTCACTTGGGTTTATTTTGTGAAGAAAAAAAATCAAAAGTTTTTTTTAATTTTAGGAGTTCAAGTTAATAGTCAAAGTATTCTTGAAAGAAAAGTTCAAAAATTATGCATCCACAGTGATAGGGAGTTCACTTTTGGTAGATTTTTTTTCCTTTTGTAAGGAGAATCATATCAAAAAGAAACTTATGTATGTAAATACACAACAACAAATTGGTATGACATAACAAAATATTTGACATCTTTAGGGACTTGTAAGTGTTAATTTATACAAAGAATTGACCAAAAACCTTATGGGTGGAAGGTATGACATATGCAATTTATGTTATTAATCGAGCTTCTATTAGTCCAATCAATTTAGAAGTCTCTATATGAGTTCATGTCTAGTGTGTTGAATCTCGGATTTTGATGATGAAACTAATTGAGTGTGATTTGTGGTCTAACTGCGTTTTGAGTTACGTAGGTCTACTATCGATCAGGATTAGATAGTTGACGCTGGAGGAATTGACGTTGCGCCAGAGGTGATCATGTCAGGATATTGGATGTCGAGCCGGAGGTTCGGTCAACTATCGGCAGGAGGCTTTGTACGTCGGGCATTGGGCCAAGAAGTGCAGAGTTGCGCCATGGATATCGAGGTTGCGGAGGTCAACCGTCGATTGGGCAACAAGCCGCTAGAGAGGGCGATGTGCCGAAGGATCGGACGAAGCGCCGACCAATGATGTGGAAATCGAATGTCAATTTGCGTTGTAATAACTGTCTAGATCAAGTAGAGTTTTTGGTGTTTGTTTGTGCAGGAGTGACTACGATAGGGATGAAGACGTAAAGCGAAACAAAGGGCCGAAGATAAGTGTGATGAATCGTTGAGAGTTCGAGTGTTCAATAGAAGTCCGAAGATTCGTTGAGAGCGTTGCCGGAACTGGCCGAGAACGAGTAGGGAGCTTACCGAAGGGTTTTCGGAAGTTCGCCGGGAGGTTCGTCGGAAGTTCGCGGAGCTTGCCAAGAAAGATCGAAGCTTGCCAAAGAAGCTCGAGGGAACTCGCCAAGATCATCGTGAAGTCCGAGAGCTTGCTGTGAGTCCGCGGAATGGTTTTCGAAGGTTCGTCAGAAGACCGTCGGAAGTTAACCGGAAGCTCGCCGGAAGAAGTTGTCATGTGGACTTTGTAATAGCTTAGGAAACGTCTTTAAAATTCGTAGTTACCACGTATTTTGGGTTAGGATTAGATAACCCAAAGTGGGGACCCATTGGGCCTTGATTAGGATGAGTTTGGGCCAAAATTTTGGCCCAAACCGAACCAGCTACGTGCATGCATGCTACGTGCATGCTATCTTGTAGCCCAGTCAGAGCGGTACTATAGCCGGATTCTTGTAGTGCGATAGCACCGCAAGGCTATCAGAGCAAAGCGGTAGCACCGCTTGGGTGTCTGCCAGGACTGACAGCACTAAAAAACTCAAAAGATTCAAATTTTTGGCTCCAAGTTTGGGCTCCAAATTTGAATCACTTTGAGGTCTATAAATACCCCTCATATTCTTGGATGAAAGGGTCTAGAATTAAAAAAAAAGGAAGGGAGAAACTCTCTTGAAAGTGGAGTGCTTTGTAAGGGTTATCTTCTAAGCCCGTCAAAAGAAGAGGTGTTGCAAGGGAGTTCTTCCTCGCCCATTGGAAGGAGGAAAGCTAGTGGAAAGCCGGTGTCCTCTAGTGAAGAGGAATCGGAAGTGGATGTAGGTCGAATGACCGAACCACTATAAAAATCTGGTTTGCATTTACGTTCTTGTTATTTACTTTGCTGCAAACCATTTTTACTTGCTGCCTTATTTACTCAACTTCCTTATCATCTTATTACGTATGCTTTAAAGTTAAAACGTAATCTTTTCGGGTTCAAACGAAACGTTGCATTCATTCGTACGAAGTTTCCAAAGCTTGTTTTAAATCACTGAAAAATCTATCGTTTTATCCGCTACACTAATTCACCCCCCCCCCCCCTCTTAGTGCCGCTCGATCCCTAACACAGTGAAAAATAATTAAACATTTCAAGGTATTTGGTTCATACTATATTTATATATTAGACTCAAAGAGAAGTAAGTATGATACTAAAGCCAAGAAATATATTTTTATTGGCTTTAATAAATGGAAAAAATGTTAAAAATGCATAGATCCATATATACATAGTTATGTGATATCTCGAGATATTATAATTGATGAAGTTTATTCTTATTATTCTCCACAAGTAGTTTACTTTGAAAATATCAATTACAATATTAAAAATGATATATGTTAAAAACTTGTGGTTGAGAATTTTTTTTTGTTATCTAGTGCTCCTATGAATTTTGACTTAGCTTCTTTCTCATTTATATTTATTCCTAGTATTTCCTCATCACCAATGATAGACTAAAGTGATAAAGTGAGTAATAATGTTGAGAAGATTAAAAAGAATAATTATCAAGCTAGTATATTACTGAGATAGAGACAACGAAAGTATATATCATTGTTTTTATTTTAAATCAATTGATGATCTTGAGCTTACTTGTTTTGAAGATGTCAAAAGTGTTAAGGAGTAAAGGAATGCTATGGATGAAGAAATGAATGTTTTTTCATAAAAATGAACTTGAGATCTTGTGCCAAAGCTTGCAAAATATATATTTAATTAGATAGAAATATAGATTCTATAAGGTAAGACTGATTGTAAGAGGGATCTTCTAAAAAATATGAAAAAGATTATAAAGAACCCTTTAGTCATATGGGCAAGATAACATTTGGTAGGATAATAATAACTCTAGCGTCTAATCTTAAATGAAAACTTTAATAACTTGATATGAAGAATGTCTTCATAAATGGTGAAATTGGCAATGACATTTATATGAAAGAACTACTAGGGTATAATCTTATTTCTAAATCAAATTATATATGTAAACTCAAGAAAGCTCTCTTTGGGTTAAAACAAACTATGAGAGCATGGTATAAAAAAATCACTCAATCCTCACATTTCTATAGTTTTTTTTTCTTATTCAGATCATAACTTATTTATAAAAAAACAAGAAAATCCATATATTATTATTCTTCTATATTCATGATATGATCGTCATCGGTAATGATGAAATAAAGATTTTAGATCTTCATGATGATTTTTCTCTTCAGTTTGTAATAAAAATCTCGGAAGAGCTTAGTATTTTTCTTGATTTGAAGATGATAAATATAATATATATATATATATATATATATATATATATATATATATATATATATATCTCAAACAAACTATATAAAGAAAAATATTGAAAGGTTTGGAATCAACGAAAGTAAGAAGATTTTACTATACTTGATGCAAATATAAAGCTAAGTTATAATGATAGTAGGAATCTTTGTGTCCCACAATTTTTTTATGCTCTTATTAATAATATTTTCTAGTTAATAATTATAAGACCTAATAGTCATTTTATATAATTTTGAAGGAAGATATATCTGAATGTAGCAAAGATAATTTTAAAATATATGAATTCTATTGCTAATTTGAGATTATTTTATAAGAAGGTCATGCATCCTAAATTACATGGTTATATATGTGCTAAATTAGGAGGTGATTTGGATAATCATATATGCTATATCTTTTTATATAATTCCATTGGTTTCTCATAGTATAGTATGAAATAATAATCGCTCTCTTTTTACAACCAAAGTAGAATACAAGGCTTCTTCACTTGTTATTATATGATTAAGGTATTTAATCGAGGACATTTATTATCAAATTAATAAACTAACTATTTTACAGTGTGATAATCAAAATTTCTTAAAATTGACTATAAATCTAATTTGTTATATAAGAACCAAGAATATTAAAATTGAACATCATTTCAATTAAGAAAACGTGCTTCAAGTAGTCATTAAATTATGGAGATCAAAAGCAAAGATAATGTCATATGTATCTTTATCAAATCTCTTTCAATTATCTCTAAAAGTATACTTTAAGAGGGAGTATTAAGATTTAAAGTATTATTTTTGGAAGCTTTAGATTCTTATCTCTTATCTTTTAAATAAATTAACTAGCTAGAATTTTAAAAATAAGGGCCTCTTGATTTAAATTATTATTCTATAACTATAAATAGATAAATCTCCAAATCTAAATGTTTAGGTCTGCAAGGCCTAAGTCAAATAATAGTTCAAGATCTAAGTATTATTTTTTTAAAGTTGAATATATTTTTTCTTTTTTTTACTTTCATCATAATTTCTTTTTTTAATGTGATTTAATATTGAACTAATAGCATCTTATTACTATTATTTAAAAAAGATTACACTTACATATCATATATCCCTTCACTAGAAGAAAGTAGAGGTACATACGTAACTTCATATCAACAAACAAGTGTGCTGTTCAACATCAAAACTTGCTGTTCTTTTTAGTTTAAAGTTTTAGATGAAGAGGGCATTGTTTTTGGATCAAAGTTACAGAAGAGACATTAATATTTGTTGGATTTGTTTATCCATAATAGTTTTCAGGAGTTGGTACCAAGGGACAAAAGAGAAGAACTGAAACCCTAGTCTAACAGAAGATATATTCTTCCAGACTTGTGCCAAACCCTAGGCTTGATAAAGGAGTCAACAAAGGAAGGAGAGAGCATCATCGACGTGCCATTTTCTCTGCTGTATCATATAAACGACAAGGCAATGTTTGGGCACTTATAGCAGGCCAGCTATATAACATGCACTCACTGCCTCATTTCTTTTGCTCCTCTCCTTTGGCACTCCAAACACAGAGCCTAGATGATGCCAACATCCCTCTCAGCATCACCGAGTCTCTGCACATGCTCTTGCTGCAGATTATGATGACCCATGCATGTGAAGAAACTGATGCAAATCCAACTCAGTGATGAAACATCAGCTCATCAGTTGCTTTCAGAAGTTTGGCATGCTATCCTACACTCTTCCCAGTTGCATTCTATGCAGAATGTTACCTATGTTTGAGGTGACAGAAGAGCAGAAGGAATTGCCAAAGGAAGATTTGTGAACTGCCTTCTCGATTCAGAGTTCTCCTCGTACTGGTACACAGCTTCAGGAAGAGGATTGGTTCATCTTATACAACAGAAATCCCTATGTTCTCTTGCAATCTTTTTATCTGTGCGCGCTGCTGGTATCTATCATCCACAAGCATTGATTTCGACATTAAGCACTGCAATACCACCTTCACTATTTTTAAGAAAATAAATCAGTATATAACACTATTCACTGAAGTCAACTCCTAACTATAATAAAATTGTGTTGTTCCCTGGTCTATATCATGAACTTGGATGGCTAATCTCACTCTCAGTAAACCAGCAGCACCCACATGACATTGTCTACACCCAAATTAAGAAGTCTCCTCATGTGATGCCATAATGATCTCTCTCTCTCTCTCAACAGAAGTGCCTGCCTTCATGTCTGCACTTCCCTCCAGTGCTAAGCAATGGATTAATAATGCAACGTTTCCTCCTTTCACATCCTGAATTGGACCAGATCAGGAGAAATGGTTTTTCTAATTATTTGGACTTTTGACCAAATTACGCGAGACACGAGTCACATGGGCGGTGGTCGGACGCGACCGCCTCCCTCTCCCGCCGCGACATCTTACGAACAGCCTCACATGGGCCCTCCGCTGCCTACGAATCTCCGCACATGCACCCGAACCTGACCCACCCAATTAATCGCCTATTTTACCCGACCCCACCGCCAACGACGCCGCCGACGTCCGCCGTGAGCTCTGGGGCGAAACCCACCCTCACCTAAGCGAGTACGTCAACATGACCAGCTTTTATCATCGGCTTCCTACTCGGTTGTCGTTTTTACCTTTATATGATTCGAAGCGACAGCGGGGCCTACTTTGTCTTGCCATTCACGAGAATGGTAAAACGTAGGTAGATTGGAAATGGGTGCTCAGAACATTTTGAACGCGCTCGAGATCCAATTCAGATGCCGCAAAGCCACGGTTATATATTTAACGTGCATCTCTGCTAGCTTGCTTCGTTTCTTGGTATTGACACCAAACAAGAGAAGAAGAAAATTCGAGTGCGAGAGATCGTGGGAGAATGGGGAGTGGATTGGGGTTGGAGGAGACGGAGCTACGGCTGGGGTTGCCCGGCGGTGGGGGAGGCGAAGCGGAGGCCGGAAAGAACTGTGGGAAGAGGGGGTTTGCCGAGACTATCGATCTGAAGCTTCAGCTTCAGACCCCAGCCGACGCGGAGGAAGCTGCGGTGGAGGCTGCCGAGACAATGAAGCGATCCCTGAGCCATAAGAACGTCGTTTCCTGTGGCAGTGACCCTGAGAAGCCACCTGCTCCCAAGTACGTTTCCCCATCACCTTTCCTGCTGCATGTTCTACGTCTGCAGATATGTTCTTGCTTTCATGAGAGTATTGTGGTTGTTTGTGTTCTTTGTGGTGAACAGACCTATATAGATTTTGATTCACAGACAACAAAAAGAATGCTGCAATTTGTGTAGTATTTTTTCCTTTGCACTTAATTTCTATTAACGCAGTGCAGAAGCATATTTAAGTATGTTGTCTTAAGGAATATTTCTCTACAAAGAATATAAATGGCCTCCTTTCTCTCTCTCTCTCTCTCTCTCTCTCTCTCTCTCTTCTATCACTTGATCCTCAAACAAATGTTGTTTCTTGCTTGTGATCAGTCAAATAAGATATGGAATACAGTACACAGTATTCTTTTCTCTTCTCGGTGATCATTTGCATCTGGAAATCTTTCTATACACAAAAAGAAATCGTCATCTTTTTAGGTCTTGAGAGATAGGAGACATCATATTGATCTGTCTACAAATAAGGAAAACAAAAGCAGAACATAGGGAGAGAATCAACTGCTCGTATCGATCAAAGCAATATGACTACTGATCAATATCGTCACACATGTTTGACCTCAGGGCACAAGTTGTGGGCTGGCCACCGGTCCGATCATTCAGGAAGAACGTTCTCTCTGTCCACTCCGTCAAGGGAGGCAAGGAGGAGGGCGAGAAGTCCGGCACCTCGGCCGCCTTCGTGAAGGTTAGCATGGACGGGGCGCCGTACCTACGCAAGGTGGACCTGAAGATGTACAGGGGCTACCAGGAGCTCTCCATGGCCTTGCAGAAGATGTTCAGCTCCTTCTCCGGTGGTAAGCAACAACCAGAGATTAACTATGCAGGCTAATACCTGATCTACGTGCATGCACTGGTGCTGTACCCTTGAGCATTCTCCACCAAGGAATCATGATGTGAGACATACCATGTGACTGCCACTACCATATTGCACCCCAACTTCATGATCGGCAACTTCGTAGCCATACCAGAACACAGGATTCATGCGAGCCAAGTAATTTTTGGTGTGGAATATTTCTGCGTGCATGAGCTTACAGCTCAGTACTGTCTACAATTTAAGTCCGGATTACTGCATCAGTATTTAACATAAGCATGTTTTCCATATCAGAAAACAGCAGAATAGCAGCTGTCAAGGGGAAAATGAGCTGCACTCAAATAATTTCTTGTGTGAGCTAACTAAAATTTGGTCTTTTACGACATCAGGAAACTCTGGTTCTCAGGGGATGAGTGGGAGGGATTTCACGAACGAGAGCAAGGTGATGGATCTGCTGAATGGATCTGAGTATGTGCCAACCTATGAAGACAAGGATGGAGACTGGATGCTTGTTGGAGATGTTCCATGGGAGTAAGTTTCCTCGAGAAGACTGCCACTGACATCTCCATCTTTATTCATTTGTTCTTGCAAAATTGCATCACTAACCCCATCTCAAACGATCCAGGATGTTCGTGGACTCATGCAAGCGTCTGCGGATAATGAAGGGATCAGAAGCCATTGGACTTGGTCAGTATCTTTACCTAGTTATTATTCACCATCTAATTTCCTCTTCATTTTCATTAGACATACATAGTTTTAGGTTAAAAAAAAATATTGAATAGTTTTCTTTGGCAAGATACTGCTTTGTTAACATATCCAATTCTCTCCTAATGACAGCACCAAGAACCATGGAGAAATGCAAGAACAGAAGCTGAACACCTCTTCTTTCTTGTTCAAGTTTTATGTCATCAGCAGCAGCAACAAGAAGAAGAAGAAGAAACAACTCGGTGGATTTGTGTCAAGCATGGGGATCTGCATGTGTCTTGTGCTTACATATATATTAGATATATACATATATATGTTATTTAGTTACAATTTCCTGTTTGCTTTGTTATCTTTTTGTGTATGGACACAAAGCAATGCTATCTACTTCAAGATTGCTGTGTCTGGGTTGTCTGTCAATGGTGTGATTAATAAACTACTCCACAGGTTACTTCTGCGAGTAGTGTGTGGGTTTGTTCCTTGAATTGGAGAAGGAATCTGAATGATGAGATTCCTAGTGTCTGCTTCTCGCTTTAAATGATCCACAACCAACTGTAAGAGGGAGCAAAGCCATGTGGATGATGATGGGGCATCTGTTTCCTTAGTGCTGGCTGCACAGGCTACTATTCTTTTAGCTCATATAATTACTAGGAGTTGGCTATGTTGGTGCCCACTGATTAAGTATTTAGTAGTCTCTGAAAGCAAGAACATAAATTATCCAGCTTTTCAGATCAGGCACAGAAAAGAGATTGATCTGACAAAGGATGCATTCATTACATTGATCTGTCAACTGGGATAAGTTGACAGCTAAAGCTTGGAGGCCAATCGCAAGGCTCACAATAAAGAATTAAAATGTCATTGGCTCGCTGAGTCGACTATTTGCATGGATATCAAAACTGAATCGAATAATCAAAAGATTAGAATGGAAGGAAAAAATTAAAAATCGGATCCTCAGGCAGTCCTATTTATTAATTCGATCATTTTGCTTCTTTTTTTTTATTTTAGGTTTTTTTTAATCTCTTTTGAAAAATATTGACATGATTCTTTCTCTTTATTTTACCTTTTCATGATTGCTCTCTCTCATCATCATCTCATGTTACATTGTTGCCATCTTATTTCTTTATTATCCAACTCATAGGAGTTTGAATTTTTATCTCATATTCATCAAGTTTCTTAATATGATGAGGTGGAATGCATCGTAGATCATTTGATTTAGTGAATCAATGACTTGAAACTCGATCGGAATTGGTACTATTTCCTCAGATGTTTTACTCTTCACTTTAAGTTGATAGCTGCGGGTTAGCCGCTTGCTTGCGGTTTGATGTGGCTTTACTGTGGTCAAACAAACGAAAATAAAAGATTTGACGTTTATCTGCAATTATCTTGATCTTATGTTTGTTTCGAGTCTGATGTTTTCAGAATTAAACATTTTGCATGTTTCGGTGACGTGTTTGAAATAGATCTTTTGTCCTCCTTCGATCTTTAACACCAACACGAGGCAGTGGGCTTTGACTCGACGCCATGGAAGCATTGACCCATCCTGGTTTCATCAACGTCCACCTGTTGCGTCGGCCGACTTGAAATCAAGAACGCAGTCATAGCTCGTCAGAAACTTGACAATGTCCTTCTCGATTTTAGAGAGAGAGAGAGAGAGAGAGAGAGAGAGAGAGAGAGAGAGAGAGAGAGAGAGAGAGAGAGGAACTTGCATTAAATTGCGGAAATTAAGATTCTAAACTCATCTGCTCGTGGAAAAAGTAAGTTCTGTTGATTGATAGGGTTAGGCCATCAAATGTAGAGGCATATATCTTTAAGACAAGTGTTACTCAAGAAATTATGAATTAAATTTGTGTATGTTATGTAATAATTACATGCTCGATGACTAGTTCTTTTATGATTGAAAATAAATCATTGAGAAAAAGGCATCGATTTTTCAAAAGAAAGCTTGTGAAGAACAAATTCCAATTGTTCATGAATTGAAGCGGTGAGGTTAGCAGAAAAGGAGAAATAAGTTCAAATTTAGTGGAAAATCCAATCAGAAAATATAATTTTCATTGATCAAAACTTCATAAACATATTTTTTCTTTCTTTTGAGATTTATATTAATTATATTTGTATAAAATCTGACCTCTCACCACCCAACATAAAATCATGTCACGCAACATGGATTGTCAAATTCAAATTAGCTAAACCGCTTAAATCTTCGTAATCGAAGCGGTTAATGCTCTATTTACCACTCTTCGAGCCCTTAGAATGAGATGACTCATACCGTCTTGGCCAACTGAAACATGAACAAAGTGATGCAATTTAGACAGCGATTACTTCAGAACATACGGTTTGCAATCATAAATCCGGTCAAATCCATGCAACCCAGAATAGTGTCAAAAAATAACTCGTCTTAGCCAAAAGATTCGCATGAGAAATGGGAACAAAATGACTCGTCGGTCAAACAGATGACCCGTTGACTTCTCACACACCTTCAAACCACACGTTTCCCACGACGCTTTGGTTTCGGTCAAACAGATGTCCCGTTGACTTCTCACACACCTTCAAATCGTAATTTAAATCACACGGGAAAAGAGAAGGAGAGGCAGAGCCCAAAGAAAGCCCGGGAAACGGCCATGGACGGCGCCTTCTCCTCCCACGAGGAAGCGCACCAAGACATCATCCTCGACTGGGCCTTCTCACCGCCGCCGCCACACTATCCCTTCGACCTCCTCGAACCCATCCCTTTTCCATCAATGCCGGCGAAGCCTCCGCCGCCGTCAGCCTTCGTCAAGTACACAGCGTCGGAAGGCACCGCTCCCTCCTTCCTGTGCTTCGGAGACGTCGACAACATCCACCGGACAGTGAACCGGTTTCTGGGATCCTTGGAGATGGCCGTCAGGCCGGGGAACTCCGACGAGAGGGCGGGAAGGAGCCGAGGGTTTCGGCACATGATGAGGGAGAGGGAGAGAAGGGAGAAGCTGAGCCAAGGCTCCGCAGAACTCCACTCCATGCTCTCGTGCACGTCAAAGGTCCCAATTCCTCTCCCATGTTTCGCAGTGCAAAGCGAGAGTGATTTGGCCATCGCAACGTTGTGATGTGTTTGCAGGGGGCAAATATTTCTATAGTTCAATCGGCATGGGAGCGGTTGGAGGAGCTGCAGCAGGCGAGGGAGAAGCTACGGAAGCGCAGCAGAGAGCTTGAGCAGATGGTATGCGGAAATGTCACGGAAGCGGAGGTCTCGTCGATCACAGTGGACGTCAAGAACTGTTCGTCGTCGATGGATTCTATGATCTCTGTGCTCCGGTGTCTGAAGTACATGGAGTTGAAGGCCACCGCCATCCGATCCACCTTCTCCAACCGGGATTTATCTGTGGAAGTGGCCATTGATTCAAAGGTACACGCAGGACTCAAAATCCGGGAAAAGAAAACTTAACTTGTCGAAAATTAATTGCCAAGATATAACAATTATGTCATCCAAGCATCATGTACAGTTCAAACCTTCGTCTTACGAACCTGTCATGCATTCATATTTTACGGTAGATTTTAAGAATCTGTTAGGGACTCGGAGAATCTTCCACGAGAATTGACCGGTTTGATTGTGCGTGAAAGGTGGCAAAAGACGGTGGAAAGAACCATGAAGACTGCTTTATCAGAAGAAAGACACTGGTGCCTAACTTGTTCTGTGCAGAATGCATCATGATTCTTGACCTATTTGATTACAATTCTTGCTGGTATCCTTTTTCTTGTTCTTGTAATAGTTGAGGAGCATATTTTGCCTGTAGAACAAAAAATAATTAGATACTGATGTGTTGAAATGAGTCTATATGCAGTCCAAAAATCTCAGAAACAATGACACTTATGGATCTCGTTTAGAAATTATTCTTTTGCAAATGGTGGGTTTTGCAAACTATCATTTTTAAGCATGTGATAGAATTTTCTGGCATCAGCGTCCTCAGGCGATGGGACGAACTACAATGGACTCCAAGGTGATGCAGGTGATGGTACAGCAACCCGGCATGTGCCCTTAAACTTGCAACAACATCAGGATAAGATTGATAGCTGCAATCTTTGACTTTTGATCAGCTTATGGGCCCCGCTAAAGTGTTGCTTAAATGAGAAAATACCTCTTCATTCGGATAAGGATGTCAGGAGGCATCAATGGATTCTTTTTGATAAAAAAAAGACGAGATCTTGCAGTGGATCAGTAAAAGAAGGCAATCGGTAGACATTCTTAACTGAGATTTGGAAGATGATCGATTTGTGAAGAATATGATTACTTCTGTTGCCAGTGTCATGAAAATAATCTCTCTATTTATCTGTTCAATTGATGGATCAGCGGTATGATTATTAGGTTAAAAAGGAATTATCAGAATTTTACTTGAATATATTAACATGATTGTATTAATATCTTTTTAGTGGAACTTCAATTTTTTTTTCTCAGATTTATCAGATTGTTTTCGAACTTACTTTTTTTATTTCAAAGACATCTTAAAGAATTATACCCAAATGGCCAGACATGTGAATGAACAAGAGGATCGACGTTCACCAAGGCAGGACATAGTCTATCAAACGTGGGCTCCACAAGTTATGTCCAATTTCTGCACGGGTAAGGGAGGGGGTGTGGACATTTGTTTTTGTTGACAAAGGAATCAGTAAGCATCGATTTAGACACAGGGGTGAATTCAGTATTTTACATAACAAAAGCGTGAAATAGAAAGATGCAATCAAATGAGCCATTTCTAAATCTTAAAAATATAGGAATCATTTCAGAAATTTCGATAGAAACAGGGGCTAAGTTGCATAAATTTTTCTCGGGAATTTTTTATTTCTGTTTTGGCCTCTCTTGGTGTTATCACATATGACATTTTGGCCCCCCTGGTGCTCCTTTTTTCCATCTGGCTTGGAGTATTAAAATGAAAAAAAGGGGTGAAGGGGGGAAGATTTCCAGCGCGGTCGTTGTTGTTGTCCTTGCACACCCTTCAATTCCACGGATGGCATGGGAAGACCAGCATCACCCACAATCTAGGGTTCTTCGCCAAGGTCAGTTCTCGTATCTCACCTCCTATCCTCTTGTTTCCTTGCCATGGTGGAATTGATATTTCCCACTGGATTTGTTTTTTTGATCGTTAAACTATTTAAAAGTGTGTTTTGAGCTCGACTCGATGATCAAAATATCATCTTGATGTTCTTTTTTGGGTCTGTTCTTGGAGCTCTTTTGGTGGTTGTTTGTTTGATACGTCATGCCTTCATTTGATTTGAACTATTAGGGTTAAAATCAAAGCTCTTTTTAGGAACGTTTCTGGAATTAATTACTCATTTTTAGTTCTGTCTTGTGGGAAGACCGTCAAAATTCATTCTATTATAACAAATTTTTAGCCTGTAGAATGAATAGTTTTGAGATCTTTTTGACGAAGCAGCATTTGGGACTTTTCAGATGCCCCTGGTGCCTAAAATGATGGGACTTTTAGGATGATTTGGGAGCTGTGGTTTTGATATGGAGGAGGTGGAGAAAGCTAATAGAGCTGCAGTAGAGAGCTGCCACAGGATCCTGAGCCTTCTCTCCCAGCCTCAAGATCAGGTCCTGTCTCAAGACCTGTTGGCTGGAACAAAGGAAGCTGTTTCAAGATTTAGGAGATTGGCGTCTTTGCTCAGCAACAGTATTGGCCATGGAAGAGTTAGGATGGTGCACAAAGTCCAATACCCTTCCAATCATAAAATCTTCTCAGACAATCATTCAGTATTGCAAATAGACCTTGCTCCCAACCCACTCCAACTCCTCCCAAGAAATATCATAGAGAACAGTGTACAAGCATTAGATTCAAGTGCTAAAAACCCACTACAAATCACCCAAGGGAGCTTTCTCGAGAGCCAATTTGGGCCACAGGCTGCATCATCAAATCAGCACCAATTCCTTAAGTGCCAGCAGGAGAATGATCAAAGGTTTCAGCTGCATCATCTGAAGTTTCAGCCTGACATGTTTATGAGGAGCCATAGTGGCATAAATCTCAAATTTGAGAGCTCTAACTGCACACCATCCTTGTCATCGCTGAGTATGGGTAGGAGTGTTGCCAGCTTGGATGGAAAGTCATTCCATCCGATTGGTGGACTGGCTGCATCATCCGTGCACCCTCCTCCTAAGAGGAGGTGCATATGTAGAGGGGTAGATGGAGATGGCAAATGTGCAACAAATCAGCGGTGTCATTGCTCAAAAAGAAGGTGAGATTGTGGATGTTATCTACATTTTGGAACTGATGTCCTTTGTCTCTTCATCACTTGTATTATCTGTAGGAAGCTGAGAGTGAAGAGATCCATTAAAGTTCCTGCTATCAGTAATAAACCGGCAGATACTCCTCCCGATGAGTACTCATGGAGGAAATATGGGCAAAAGCCAATCAAGGGCTCTCCTCATCCTAGGTATGACATAATCCTCATACTTCTCTATGTCAATTGTTTGTCAATTTATCCGAGAATATACACTTTGTTATTTCTAGATTCTATATATGAGTCTCTGCCTCTGTTGGTTTAATTTATTTGCATTGTGCAGCACATCTAACAACTAAGTACCCGAGTGTGATAATTTTCACTGGATTCCAATTGTTCCCTCCCCTACCACCAAGTTAGTTATCACTTGTCAGAACTGATAACTTGAGCTTAAATTAGCTCAAGCATTCTCTTCAAACTCAAATTGTCATTTATGTTCTTTAAGTGTTCAATCAAGCAGATTAGATTCTGCTCATGTGCAAATCATTCGCACTCTTTTTGTTTTTTTTCACCAATATTGTTCTCTATGCCATTTTTTTGAGGGCAAGAATAGCTTGTTCGGGCTATTATCAGCTTTGTTTTGGCTTCTACTCAGGCAATTCAAGTAGGGAAAGGTACATAATAAATCACCAAAGAGGCAAAGTTTATCTTTTATGAAACTTACTTTTTAATTTCTTTGATTAATCTCTCAACTTGTATTTTACTATCTGAGTATGTTAGACATCCTAGTCTTGATATTTTTGCTATTGGATTATATCCAAAAACCCATGAATTCATGAAAAATAATGCAGGGGATACTACAAATGTAGCAGCATGAGGGGCTGCCCTGCAAGGAAACAAGTTGAAAGGTGCTTGGAAGACCCGTCAATGTTCATTGTCACTTATGAGGGGGAGCACAACCATGCCGGGTTGCTTATCCAGTCTGCTCGGACATAGAGGCCTGGTGGATTTCATCAGGATCAACCTCTCTGCTGATCATCTTGTGTACCATTGTACTTTCTGCATGATTTCACTGCCTCCTTAAGCGGTTGAGGATGAGCCAGCATCTTTCAGTGAGCAAGCAGATTTCCCCAAAGTTCCTTGTATAAATGTAACTTGTCTGAATCTGTTCTCATTTCTCAAGAAATGAGAAAGCATTTCATCTGGAAAAGGTCTGAATCTGTTTGTTTTGAATGTTGATGGGTTCAAAGTAGAATTGAAGAAACAAAGAAAACTTGTAAAGCCAAAAGTGGGCATTGTGCAGGCTTGGAATGTAGTGGTAGGACTCTTTGTTGCTACGATTCACTTCATTCCATATTGTCCACTTTACTTGGGAGTCCTTCAATGTCTCTCTGATGGATCATCATGGCGTAGTTTGCCCACGTCCACCAGACCTCTGATATAACCGAGGATAGGTTCTATTTCGGTACTTGTGATTTCTATGCCTGGTGCTCCATGTGTCTGATGAAGTGCAACTTCCATGAGATCTCTTTTAATGTTGTTCCTTGGGATGACATGTCTTTCTTGTGTTAGAGCTCTTTATCAGTACCATGAACATGATTCTTGTCTATGATTCTTCTTCCAGTCTTTGCTTTGCTGAATTATGTTGTTAATCCATCCTATCCTGACATGAAAACAAAGCAAAAGTCCACCACCTTTTTCTTATTCCAATTAATGATGGATAAGCACCAAATGTTCTTAATAATCGTGCAGATCAGAAATGGAGACACCAAACGGAGGCTCTCTGCACCCACAGAAAACTTGCTGCCTGTTTGCATCATCACCAACTTTCTTTGATGGACAACATGGAAATTACGGTGAGATCAGTGGGAAGTGATGTCTGATGGATTCTTGTGGGAAAGATGTGAACACGCATGCAGAGGAGCCGTCCACGAACAGTCTGAATCGAAGCTTTTCGATCGAGTGGTGGATCAACAGAAACAATTGCAAGGGAAACTTGTCAGTGTTCTGACATCACTCCTCACCATCTGCAAACTTTCATTCTCATCCTACTGCACTAAGTCTTATGTTGAATGGGTCTGAGGAGCTTTAACATTATTGGAAGAATTAATGGTGGCCATTCAGAAATGCTTCATAAAAATCAAAAGGGAACGAATCTCCACGATGCATTCATCAATGGAGAATGATTTGGTGAATGTAACAAAGCGACCGGTTGAACTGACAGTGTTTCCTTATATTTTAATATTTTTCTCATCAACCGCAACAAAGGCAGGCACGAGCATTATGAGTACGAATTCATTTCGTATTCCCAACGCGAGTCGCTTATGACGCATCGCGCTGCTGCCAACCTCGTCGTATCTGTCGAAGAGGCGACGCATCCCATCGCTCAGCTCGGACGCCCACGAGGAGATGTCACCGATTCCTCCTCTCCCCTTTCTCCTCCTCGTCTCCTCCCTCTCACCCATTTCCGCTGCCAGTCATGAAGACGCCACGAGGCGGACCATGGAGGAGTTCTCCGGGTACCCGATTCATCCCCACCCTTCCGTCCTCTCTCTTTCCCCGTCGTCCCTCTCGGTGGACGCGGTGGGTTTGCAGAGGCAGGTGAGATTGCCCTACCCTTGAAAAAGGAAAGAAACATAACGAAAAAGACGCCTTTTTTTATTTTTATTTTTTTGCCCTCTCTGTGTTCTTTTTTAGATGAGTGATGTTTCATTTGCTTTTCTTTGTTGAGGAAGGTAGGGTTTTTCTTAATCTCTTTATGTTCTTGGTAGATGGGTGTTGTTTTACTTGTTTTCTCTTTGAAGGCTGGTGGGGTTTCCCTGCGCAAAGTGAAACTGAAAATCCTCCTTTTGATTCTCTTTCTGTTCTTGCTAGATGAATGCTGTTTCATTTGCTTTCTTTTCCAAGGCTGGTAAGCATGGCCTGCGCTACGAGGAATAAAGAATTGAAACTTTTTTTATGGTTCTTTTTCATTTGTTTCTCTTTTTCTTGTTCTCTTTCTGAGATTTTGTGCTTGGGGTTTTAAATTTGCAATATTGTCATCTGGACGTGTCTGAACTGAGTTTGTGATGTTCTTGGATGCTGGGGAATCTGCAGATTGATGAATTGGCAGCCTTTTCGGATACACCTGCGCCATCGGTTACTCGCATTTTGTACAGCGAGAAGGATGTGCTTGCTAGAAGGTATCTCTCGAAAACTTGGCAGTTCTCTTTTGTTTCGGAATGGTTAGCATCTGAGTTTGAATTCATTGGTGTGTGGTCTTCCATTATTTGTTGTTTGTTTAACTCCTACAATGACATGAGAGTTAGATATATTAAGAATTATGCCTCTTTCGTTCATGATGTCCTTTCTACTTCTAGTCATATACTGTTCAGCTCTTGTATCTGATTTTTTCTGTTTGAACATTAAATCTCGAGTTCCATTCTAGAACTTTTAGTTTTTTGCATGGCATCTAAATGAAAGAAAAGCTCTCAAGACATGAAATGTTGAGATTCGTTACTAATGAATTTTGCTTTTATATATTTTGAATAATAAAAACTTTCTTTCTTTCTCTTTTCATCAGATGTCCATGCTCATATGGCTTTCAACTAGAACAGTTGCATTTTAGGGTAGTTTTATACAAACATGCATGAGAGAACACATTCTTTTCTTCTTTTACTTCTAGTTGTTTTATACAAAGCCACTTCGAATTTTATGTGCAGCTACATAAAGAGCCTGATGAAAGAAGCTGCTTTATCGGTACGCGAGGATGCTGTGGGCAACATTTTTGGTAGATGGTGAGTTGAAAAGCATCCTTTTCAGTCATTTATACTAAAGAATTCTTTTTCAGTATATATCAAATTACCAAGAAAATTCTTAGTCTTTGTACTGCCAAAGATTCACTTAGAGACAGGGTTTGAGATGTGTTCTCAAATCCTGTATTGATTATTGTTAAGGCATGCTGAACAAATAACCTTTTTTGAATTGAGCATTTGAGCTGTTGTTGTTAGGAGTTCTTTGAATTGGAAATGCACATTTGACATTCACGCTTATTCTGCTGCTTTAACTGAAAAACAATTTGCCTTAAAAAATTACGTTTTTCCTAGATATATGATATGTCGTATTGGGCTTCTCTCTGGTTTAATCATTTATGATAACTTCATCCAATTTTGACAGGAATGGTTATGAGGCAGGACTTCCAGCTGTTGCTACTGGTTCTCACATTGATGCTATTCCATTTTCCGGAAAATATGATGGAGTGGTTGGTGTTTTGGGTGCACTGGAAGCAATGAATACACTGAAAAGGTTTTCAATGTTCCATTCTGTAATATGCTAGAATGTTTTTCTTTCCATTCTTAATGTTCTTAAGAATTGTTTTGCAGATCCAATTTCCAACCAAGGAGATCCCTGGAAGTTATTATGTTCACCTCCGAGGAACCTACACGTTTTGGAATTAGCTGCTTGGGAAGGTCTATACTTTAATTTTCTGGGAGTCCGAAGACATTGCCTAGTCATATACTTATTATGCTCTATGTACTATTCACACTCATTTGATATTGCTTATCTTTACTGGGCAATGTAGCTATTCCTGTTTGGCTTCCTCATGACTTGCATTCATAAGTCAAGCATGCAAAATTTTCATTTAAGAGATAGTACTTTTCTCTTATATTGCACTATAAAACTTGCAGCCGATTATTGGCTGGGAGTGAGGCAGCTGCAGCTGCACTTAAACAAGCAGTTGATGGTCAAAACATTTCTTTCTTTGATGCTGCAAAAAGTGCTGGCTATAAAATATGTCAAGAAGACTTGCCAAATGTATCCTTGACAAAAGAGAGCTATTCTGCTTTTCTGGAGTTGCACATAGAGCAAGGGCCAATTCTGGAAGAAGAAGGCAGGAGTTTTTGTTTTATTGAATACATGTTTCTGACATGTTAAGTCAATCCTGACAATCTATATTGCTGACCTCAGATGTTTCAATTGGCATTGTGACTGCAATTGCTGCTCCTGCAAGTATCAAGGTCGGCTTTGAAGGAAATGGAGGTCATGCTGGAGCTGTCCTAATGCCAGCAAGGTTTGCATAGGCGACATATTTATGGAACTCTTGCTGTCTAATCAATGAACATATATATTTGTGGTTAACTGTTATTTTTTATCCATGCAGCAGATATGCTTAAATTTGCATTAGGAATTAATATACATTGTATTCCATCTGAAATCATTGTTAAATCAATCTTGAATTAATAAATTGCTTATGAATCCAGTTCATCTTCTCTCCATTTGGGGATCACTATGAAACAGGCAAACGATTAGATATTCAAGTACTTTTAGATCTTCAAAAACAGCTAAAAATTAATTACAGAATTTATGCTCTTGAATGACTTAACTTCAAACTCTGGGATAAGTTTGACATAAGTTTTAGACTCTAGTAAATATTTCTTAAGTTATTTGTATACACATTTGAGTTATTTAAATATGCCGAGAATGATCATGTATTTTAGTAACTCTTAGCCACACTGGTCAGATTATTTCCTAGCTTAAACTGCTTAGCATGATCTAATCCATGGCTGCCTGTCATCTAGTCATAAGCCTCAGATGTACTGATATTGGTAGAGTATGTTAATTTGTTGGATTTCCTTCATTTTAGAACTTCATCTTCTGCAAGGCAGTAAAAATTTCTTATCACAATATGAAGGGTAATTGCCATTGTGGAAGATTTACTTTTTTTCATTTGTTTGTCTAGTTGAGCTCATATTCTCCATATGTTGTGACAAGTTGCAGTTAAGAACTGTAACAGCAATGGTACATAATAGACCAGTTGTGTTTCTTTCTAAGAATCATTTTAGATGCATGCACAAAGGATGTGAGGTTTGCAGTTGGCCATCACAGAAATCTATGGATATCTCTTGGGTCCTTAGTCTTTTATGGTTTTCCTACTACTTCAACATACTTTTATGTCAAAAACATGCAACATGGATTCCTATGTGACACTGCTTTCATATATTATGAAAGTACAACAATTATATGTTATATCTTGTACTCTCAGTCTATTGCCCTAGAAGTATTGAAGAGAGAATCATATTCTAGTTATGCATCATTCATAGAATTTGTGGTTTCCTCATTGTGTCTTCAATCTTAAGTGAAGTCTATCTATTTACTTTGATTTGAGGATGAGCCTTAGTGCCTCGGTAGGCAACTCCTATGTGACCGTTGTGTCCAGGATTCTAGTCGTGGAAATAACTTCGATTCTGCAAATGGTGGGAACCTCGTGCACAAGCCTCTTTTTTTTTTTTTTTTTTTTTTTTGCTTGAACATATTCTTGGACATAAAACATCTTCCTTTCTCCTTATATTTCAAATGTCTAAATTATCTTTAATTTTTTAAAATATTCATAATATTTTCTAATATACATAAAACTCTTTGTTGATAAGCTTTGAAAAGAATTCTTGTTTATTTAAAGGTCTTGTTAAAGTTGGAGATTTCATGTTATTATCCTGAAAGAAATACTTATGTTTCTTTGCATTTATTAATATAAGTGTAGCTGACATTTTAAATTATATATTTAATTGGTTACTATTGTTTCATCATATGGAATAATTTCTTAATTCCAATCAGTTAACAGAAATGATGCAGGATTGGCAGCAGCAGAGTTGGCACTCGCTGTTGAGAAACATGTTCTAGCATCTGGATCCATCGATACTGTTGGTACTGTAGGTATACACCTTCAGCATGGATACATTTGTCATTCTTCCTTAGTATTATGCATTAATTGCAATGTCACCTTAAGAAATTATTTTCAGAAATGTAATGTTCTTTAGAATAAGATGGCTTGTCATTGTAATGTTTTCTGTTTCTGCAAGGTATTCTGGAGCTGCACCCTGGAGCTATCAATAGCATTCCGAGCAGATCACATCTAGAGATTGGTATGTCACTCTTGTGACTCATTGCAGATATCTTTTGTTGACAGTATTTACAAATATATCTTCTGATTCACTGGTTTCAATCAAATCAATTTGATGATTTTGGATAATGTCAAACATTTTACTTGTTTCTTTTTCCTTTGTTTTTGTAAAGATATGGAGGAAATATGTTATTTGCAAATAAATGTAAACTGAAATCAGAATATCTGAAGGAGTTTTCTGCTTTTCAATCTTCTTTTTGGACCACTAATTGAAAGAACTATGCTTTTGTGTTGGCATGCCACCTTGGTTATAGGTTATATGTTTCTTCAGATTGTGTTGATGGCATTCCAGGTCATCCACTGAATTATGTTTCTGATATATGCTTATATGGTCATGCTTAAATCCGAAGCTAATCACAATTTTTTTTTCATATTCCATCTTTAACTTGCTAAGCTTTGCTGATATGCATTAAAAATCATGTCCTGACATTTTGTACAGACACACGGGACATTGATGAAAAGCGAAGAAATACTGTGATTGAGAAAATTCAACATTCTGCTTCTAAAATTGCTAAGGACCGAGGAGTTAAATTATCGCAGTTCACAGTAGTTAATCAGGATCCACCTGCGCTTTGTGATGAATCAATAATCGATGCAATGGAAGCTTCTTCACGACATCTGAACCTCAGTCATAAATTAATGATTAGTAGAGCCTACCATGATTCTCTCTTCATGGCCAGGTAAATAAACTGAACCACCGTGAGTAGCATCTATGTTCCCATGCTTTCCAGTACAAATACATGCTAATAAGTGTGCTATGGCATGAAATGCAGAATATCTCCCATGGGCATGATCTTCATTCCATGCTACAAAGGTATGCACTCCCTAACATCACTTTATGATGTCTCTATTGTTCAGTATTGCAATAGGAAATGCTGATATTTGATATAAGTAGGAAGTTGAAGATGCAAACATTACACACATAAGATATATCCAGCATATGGTATTATGTTCCTCGATAAGTACTTGTATCGTGCCAATAGCAAATTTCTTTTTCAGAACATTATCGCAGAGTTCTGAACTTGACTTGGTTTACATTCTACTCAAGTTGGAATACTGCACCGTGCATCTAATCATCATCAATGGTTGCGGTTGCAGGTTACAGCCATAAGCCTGAAGAGTATGCATCAATGGAGGACATTGCAAATGGAGTGAAGGTATTAGCTCTTACCCTAGCAAAACTATCCCTAGACTGAACCTTTTAGAGAACGCCTTCGCAGAAGACAACTTGTATAGTGCAGCATTGATGTAAAGACCGAATTTACCGAGTCTGTTGTGTATGCTGCCATGCTTACCGAACCATGTCATTATCCACTAAATTTGGAGAACACAGTTACATGCATCCAATTGGCATGTTACTGCTTGTTGGTTGCGTGCAGGAACTCTGAAAGGGATATCTATGGATTTCTTCTGGAACAAATCTTATGAGACACTAGAATTATTTGAGACCATGCCTTTCCTTCTCCTTTTCCTTCTATCAGCTTCTTGCGAATTTTTTTTTTCTTTCGATTTTGTGGTGAAAAACTTACTCAACTTTGCCCAACCATGGTAGTGTGTTTTGTAGTGATCTGGGGGATTATGCATCTACTTGCAGGAGAAGCGAATGCCAGTTTTTTATAGCCATGAATTTGGAATTCCTTAAAGATACGGAAAAATCGAGGGGGATTATGCACAATCAATCTGCAAATATTTAGATAGGTGAAAGAATATAAATTTTTTCCTGTCAGTCGATTCTACATAATTAATTGTTAAAACGTACCATGCGATCAGGTTGGAAATTGTGGACTGAATCCAAATAAATAAATTCACCTGGGAGAACTGCATATATCAGCAACAAAAAGCAACTCTGGAGTCCAGAATTTTGCATCCGCCACCACTAAGGGTCTTGTGAGGTGGAGATGGTGAGGTTTAGGGGGGCAGTGGTAGCATTCTCTCGGGCCTTGCCTATAAACGAGTGATGGTGGTGGAGACACTGGGTGATAAGGAGGGGCATGGCGTTGACATCGATGAGGAGGGCATGCATTTTTTGATCCTATTTCGATAGATAATAAATCTCCTTCGACAATAGATTTCGATTTTACAATATCAAAGCACCAACGATATTAACACTCGCTCGACAACTATATCAACACAAACGATATTATCGTTTATCATCACCGATTGAAATGTTAAGATTATTTTTTTTATTTTTTATTTTTATGCATTCATTAATAAAACTACTGACAAGGATAAATAAATCTGGATATTTTACTTTTTCAACTATAAGAATGCCAATCTACCTTTTTAAAATGTAAGGATCAACGTGATAAAAGAAAATTAACTGAGTAATATGTAATTAGCTCCTGTTTCCTTTCCAAGGTGCTGCTGCACAACAGGATTTGTTTGGTCTCAACAGGAACAGGAGCTGCTTCTGTATCATTGCTTTGTAAAAGAATATTCTTTATCTGGAGCTGCTGCTAAATCTATGTGAATGGATCATGCGGTGGAATTTATGCTAAGATGCAACAAATCTAAATAGCTTGATGGAAGCTTGATGGAAGCAAAACCGTTGACACGGCCAGAACAACTACCATTACTAATACTGTAGAGTCGGTACAAAGTCTTAAAGCAAAACATCTACTGCTTCCTTGACATGCAAATTGTAGATCTGATGGATCAAGTGGAAAATCTGATGGGGTATTGGCCACATCAAGGTCAACGTCCACCATTTCGAGCGCCCCATGCCGATGAGGAATGGCAGTCATAAGTCAACACTTAATAGAAGTAGCAACATAAGAAGTTGATTGCCGCCAGAATAGCTACATACTAGTTTGCTTCCTCTTCTGAACCCTTCAGGTACAGAGGCTCCGTGCCATCTCCGTTTTGCCTCCCTGAGTTGCTCCCACGTCCTTCAGTCGTTAATGCAATCCCAGTTTCTTGCTTCGCTGAGCTGCTGCGGCTGAAGTCTGAGAACACTCCAGCTGCTGGTGGCCCGTTACCTCCTACACTGGCCTCGCCATGAAGCATGCTGAACCCGCTGTTCCCTCCAGGGCTCACTCCAAGCTGGGTATGCAGTGCTGCCTGCTGCTGCTGCTGTAAGGCGGATATCGGTGACTGCGCATACAGCATCGACGATCGTGCAGCCAGAAGTGACTGAGGTGTCATCTGCTGGGCTTGCTGGTATTGAACATGGCGAGGGGCTGATTGCATGACAGTACTTGGGGGAAACTGTTGGCATTAAAAATAAAATATGAGATTCGTAATCCAAACTGACCTGGCTTAAGGAATAAAATGAAACTGTTTTAGTGAATTCTGATTACAAGTTTCCTAGGATGGTTTTTCATCATCTGAGAAACCTGCTATGTGTCAAAAGAACGTAAAACAAGATGGTAGTAACTTCAAAAGATTACCTTCATCAAGGGTAGGCCAGCTAGCCTAACATGAGAGCTACAAATTACAATATTAATCGTTCCTAAATCATTCTAACTGTGCTTTAGCGACTGCATACTTTTGCAACAAATGGTCATCTTCAGTAGGGAAATAGGCCAAGTTTAGCATTGTACTTCCACAACATCAGCTTGTTCCAATATTATATGCCAGATCTAAATTAGTATCGTCCAAGATTAATCTGATTTTGCTTGTTTTTTCAGTCTGATAGCCAGAAATAAGCAGGAATAGTAGAAACAATAACCCAATTATCCAACTTTGACAAATTCTAGCAGATTTGATGGCCTTCAAGAAGGGAAAAAATGAGAAGCAGAAAGAAAAAGAAGAGAGGGAAGCCTAGATGAAGGGAAGACAAAAGAACACACAACTATGAATAGAGTAGGACATGCTATTACTATTGCAGTTGCTATATGATGCAACCCTTGTATTTGTTATTCACCAATATTGTTGGATACTCATCCAAACCAGAATGACTGCAGTCTCCACCGATGATAGACTACAAGAAGCAAGCCTCCCAAGTTGGGAGTTCAACAAGGTGGCTCTTTGGGAGTCGGCCACTGTTTCATACAGGAAGGGGTTAGGTTAGAGACCTTCAGTCATTGGTATATAATGGGCACTATTTGGTTCTCAGTCATTAGATCCGAATCACACAACTGAGCTGAGCACATGGGTTGTCAACTGTTGGATTTTTATTAATGGCTGAAATCCATAAAGAATTGTATTTTGAGTACATTTATACACAACATTTTCTTCACTCGCCTCTTAAAAAGCTGTACACCATCAAAATTCAGCACAGCAAAAAAATACAAGAATGTTTGCACACGCCACTCGCTACATACTATCCCTGCACCTTTTGCTGTCTCCATGAATACAAGTCCAAAAGTGTACAGGGATGTACAGAAGCTTAAAAACGGTTTTGCACAGGCAACACTGCATGTGGCATTAGTGTGGCTGACCCTAGGCTGAAACATCCCCCGTACACAGTAAATAAAATCTAATGCTAATTTCTAACTGCAAAGCATGGAGGGAAGAAACAATTCAATTGGACCAATGTATAGTTTTAAAAAGTAGCTATAAAGTGGGTCGCTTTTCTTCAAAGAAATACAAGGATCAAAGTTGAATCAAACAAAACAATATTTTTGGACTTTATCTCTTAATTTATTAGATGGCCAAAGAAATGGTTTACCAAAGAATTGAGAAATTTATACAACAGAACATCAATTTGCTTGCAAAAGACAAGACATTAACACTCGTCAGAAAGAAATGAACATCAAACCAACAATTTCATCAAAATTTTATCAAGGATTCTAATGGTTCTTTTCTATGGTATCCACAAAGGTTGGAAAGAAGAAATCCAGAAGAAAATGTTGGCCTTACCTGGGCAATGGTAGGAACTTGTTGTTGGCTATCAGCAATGGCAGCAAGGTACATGAGATTTCGTTGAAGCTTGGCTTGATTCCTGTGGTAGGCAATAGAGTATAAGAGCTTTTGTGATTGTGATTCACGTATGTGCATATAAGATTTATTTACTAAGCAATGAGGGACTACAATTTTGATACTATATCACTTGATTTTAACATGAAAATACCACAATGACCATCTCTAGTGCACATGTATCGGATTATACTTACTCAGCACATTCATCAGCTTTCCCTGCATTTTGGTTGTCCAAAATAGCCAGAATCAACTGCTTATTCTCATCCAAGTACTGCAATTTGAAGAGGTACTAGCACATCAAGATTTAATAGCTGTTTAATGCCACAGATACGACAATAAATCACAAGGATTGAACTATTTGGGTTTTGCTACATGGACTTTTCCCGCTATTAACATCTGTTGAAGGCAATATCAATTGAAAAAAGAAAGTAAAATAAGGCGACGAAAAGGCTATTATTATCATCGGAAAATAACTTCAAATTAAAACTGTATAGAAAGTCAGCTCAAATGAATACACAACCAGATGACCAATGGTCTCAAGGGGTGGAGCCATGTAAGAAGAAAGGGGGACCATGCCCCCTCCTATGATCATATACTGCCTCTTCATTTGTGAGTGGTTTTCTGTTATTTCCAATATAATAGGACCCCCCTCATTTAGTGATGAAACAATGGTCGCCCTGTTTTCCTCTTTAATTCAAAAGACATATCTAGCAAAAGCTAAGTAATGCATGGCTTGTCAGCAAAACACTAAAAAATGGCTTTAGTTGAATGAACTACCTAATACTTAAATAGGTAATTAAGGTAGATACAGGTAGGAGTTTATGATGTTTCAAGGTTACTCTAAATTGAATAGATAATGTTATGTGTGTTTTTATACACATATTCACATGCATATGCTATATATTTCTATATTATACAATTTACTCTACATTTTTTATATCCTTTTAGGAGTATAACATATTTTCAGCTTTTCTGCCTTTTTAAGTTGACCTTCTTATCAACTGTATGTTGGGTAGTGATCATTGCAATCATCATATAGAGAGTTTTAATAGGCATTCAAAAAGGATAAAATTATATTTCCGTTCCTGAACAAAATAAAACTAAATAGCTTTGAAGGATATATTGGTGTCTTAACACCGTCTAATTTATTTTCAAAAATAACATATGAATGTGCAATAAAAGAATCCTGGCCTCACCCTCTGTAAAGGCTATCAAATTGATCGATGTCAAGAATATAGAAAGAATAACCCAAACCATTTCTTGACTAGCACACATTACTTTATATTAAAATCAAAAAGAAAGAAAATAAACCTAGTTGATGGCTCTAGTTGATGATAAACCTAACACATAAACCTATCAAGTTATCAGCAATGGTTCTAGTTGATGATTTACACCAATTGAATAAATCCAAAATATAAGGGGCTTGGAAGAGAACTATATGTTTAATGAACAGGTAAATTTTCCTTTTGCAAAAAAAAAAAAGAAAAAGAAAAAAAAAGAAGGTAAAATTGTGCAGAAATAGCTGAAACCACTTAAATTGCCACGGATGGCCAGAACTGAATTAACCTCTGGCAAGTCAGAAACCAAAAGCAAAGCCAAAACCAGCACAACATACTTGGATAAGACCTACAAAGAAAGACCTTAATTGACACGCTGATAGAAACTGAATAATTCTGCACATACAGGCTCACATTTAAAGTTCTTGACATAACTAAATTTCCTCTTGCATATCTGAACTCAATGGAATTGTAGGCAATAATCATTTTATGGATAACTATAAAAGGTTCAAGCGATGTAACTTTTCCAAGATTGAGTTCAATGTCACACCAGGGGAGTGGATCAACATGTGCATGTCAATAATTATGTGCCAAATTTCAACAATATGTATGGATGAAAGGTTGATCCAACGACCCATGATAACCAAATGTTTGTGCTTGTATGGTAGTGATATGCATAATGAGTCATAAAGTATAAACTACACAATAAAATACATCGAAGGCATTATCTACGAGATGTAATCTTTATAGTTCAATGATGTATCCAGTCAATGTGATAAAGGATGGAAGTCCTCCTATTCTTATTGGCCATCCTCTTGCTCATCATATTAACAAACTTTGTTAATATGAAGAATAAACTAGCAGTCATGATTGCATATACAGAGCTAACACCAGCCTTCCCTATATATAATCTAAAAGATGGCCAGAGGGAAGGGGGGAACCATGGAAAATTGCCACACTGGTTTGGCCTAAGGGTGCATCACATAGAACCCCCCTGTCCTATTGCCTCAGCAAATGCAACCTTTCCTTTGGGCAATGTGAGCATGTGGGACCTCACTCCATCCTCTTTTATCTTTCATCAGTTTTCGTTTTATATGAAGCACCTGCTCAATTCATCTTCCACTAGTTGGTGCATGGGTTCCACCTCTTCTTCCATCAGTTTGACCCCTTCACTTGGGCAATGTGTACATCCGTGATCCCACCTCACATTTGCATTGCAAGCATGGCTCCCCAATTCATCACCTCATCTTCTATTAGGCTGTCTGAAGGACCTAACTCAATTTGTTAAATTTACAAAAGTAATCCTTAAATCAATACTGAAGCATAAACCACGCAGAAGAAAACAAATATGTGAACCTTTGAACAAGATTAATTTTTATTCTCATTAGTTATCAACATTTAAGATTGCATCTCTCTTTTTGTTACCGCATGAGATAATCTATATACTGCAGATCCTGGTTCTTCCCCTGTAATAGATAATGTATAATACTTATGATATTATCCACTACAGCTAAATTAATATTTGCTTCCGTCACCCTCTTCACCCAAGTTTGAAGCAGGACTAGAAGGCAAGAACATGAAGAAGATTTAATGAGAGTGCAAGAAGCAAGATTGTGGCAGAAAAATCAAGGCTGAGAAATTAACAGGCACAAAAAGATTAATCAAGTGTATAAAGAATAATGGGGAAAAGGAATATTGAATGATGAACCACCAAACAAGCATGGACTTAGGGTATGGGATAAACAACAAGGACCCATTTGAGAATGGGACATCCAACAAGCATATATGGCATATGGGACCATAAAAGAAATCACATTCGCCCACAAAAACCTAATACCAATGATGCACTCTTTCTTGAATATGTCAACTCCGGACGTCCGTAAATCACACCAACTCTCCACCCTCAAACACAAATAACACCAACCAGATGAAAGAATCTGTAAGACAAAAAGGATCAGCACAGGAAAATGAAAAGAGAAGGATTAGCAAGGGCAACAGTCAGTGAGCCATCAAATAAACCCTGCACGGAAGGTACTCAAAGAAGCACAAGAAACCCATATAAACTCTACAGCCGACAAGAAGCCTGAACAATAAGAATGAGAACGACATTTGGTTGCCTAGAATAGATTCAACATTGAAATGCAGCAGAACAAGGCTGCTCAGCCAAGAAACCAAGAGCAAGAGAAAGCCATTCCCCTGTTCACGGTGAAAGACTAAAGCTTTCCGGCTAAACGTTGCTCAAAACACCCATGAATTCCGTTCCAACGCCTAAATAGACATGCCAAACCATGCAACCAAGAAAAGTCAAACCATTTTCTCAATGCAACGTAGAACATTAAAGTGACGAGCTTGTTGCCCAAAACCAGCTCAAGAATCCAGAAGAAAGATTTAAAAAAACATAAAAGAAACCTTTTATCTCCAAGTGGACCCTCAAAGAACCATAATCCCAACCAGGAAACCAAGAAGTCCAACGAGAAACAAGAAACGAGAACCAGATTAACAACTGCTATACTGAGAAACCAAGGCAGAGGAGCTAAGAGGTAGATGAACCAAGGAACGGGTGACAAAGAAGGCTTGGTTGAGGAGGAGGAAGAGGGGGACGGAAGGAGCACCTGTTGGATGATATCGGTGGTGACTTGATTTGGGGAGGCATAGGCTGCCATCATGGGCTGCATCTGCATGAGGTGCTGCTGCATCTCTCTCTCAGGCCACTCTTCCTTCAAGGGAGTCCCAGACTTCCTCCTCTTTTTGCCTGATGTATGCGAGAGAGAGAGGGAGAGCGAGACAGAAACAGGAAATAAGAGGGCAGGTGGTGAGTTCTTGGGCTTTGGGTTTCTTGGAGCTGTTCCCCGCTTCCCTCCCGTGTGGTTGCTGTCACAAGTTCCACTCACCACTTTTGGGCTGCAACCTTTCCTCTCCTCTCCTAACACAAACTTGCAATAAACTCCTGTGACAGGTACTAAATATTATATGGTTATTTTTGTTGAATCCGAAATTATTATCTGATCATGCACGAATCTTGCTAACATTCATCGAATTTTAAGCGTATTTTAATGATTGATAGACAGAGACAGATCGAGTGGTTCAGGATGTATCGGTGCCTATGTATTATAAGGTCATCATGCATGCATGTAAATTTATGAAACGCGAGGCCGTACATGCAATTGGGCCTGCGTGCATGTACATTCGAGACAGAGGTGGGCGGTGACAGCACCGGCGATTGCGGGAATAAGATGCTCTCCAGGCAGCTGAGCATAAGATAGCTTAATAACATTAAAAAAAGGGAGATCAGAGAATCAATTAAGACAATCTTATTTTTTTTATTAATAAAAAGATTATTTCTATCACTGACATCCTGTTGATGCATCGCTAATCATTATCTGAATAAGAAATTATCAGCTACGAACCCAAAAACCTCCGAACCATACGGTCGTTGGGTCAGTCGGACCGGCAGCAGAACCGGCCGGTCGGAATTCTTGCTCTGATGGATTCCAACACTTCGTTGTTAGGGTTGATAGGGAAGGACCGCATGGTTGGTGTCGAGTTATTGAGGCGTGTTTTGGATGCAATGACTACTTCAACTCGAAGGAGATGTGGCAGTGACTTAGAACAGTACTGCTTGCTTCAATTTTGCGTGCTTAGGCTATGTTCGGGTGTGGTCCTGTGTCCTTCACAATCTAAGAACAAAAGCTACAGATACTCTGTCCTCCACAATGTTGGAGATAAGGTTGCAAATTGCCAGTGACATACTATATATCAACAGATTAATGTATAAATTATATCATCCATGATGGTAGAGGACTGAAGAAAATACATATATCCACTGAAAAGGCAAGAGTGATAGAGGCATGTTGTGGATCACAAATTAACAAACAGCAGAGGGACATGTCTGATGCAGATGGTATCCTGGAGATGGTGCTCAGATGTTTAATGATTCTGCCGAGATGGATCTAAAATTGGTCACAAGAGCTTGTCCTTTTTTTCCTTGCTTTATTTACATGTCACCTTCACATCACCCGAGTGAGACGGGTGAAAGTAAAAGTTGAGGGGAAAGGTAAAAGAGATAGGATTGGAATCTTTCAACCCAATGCCTGTAAAGCAATGTCTGCATGCAACCATGACATGTCCTTATCCTGGACTAGTCACTGGTAGCAGCATCTTTTACTGCCTCCCCCCTCTCTCTCGCTCTCTCTCGTCCTTTTTTTTTTTTTTGCTCTCACCATCTCTCTTCCTTGTATCTCACGGGCTCTCTTTTTACTGCGGTAAAATGGTGGCTGATTTCTAGCACAAGATATTTGTATTCAAGTGCTGATTTCATGGCTCATATGTTACAGTGATTAGTTCCCATTGATCTGCATTTGCCTTTTGGAATCATAGGGGCCAAGATTGTGCTGAGTGTAAAAGAGGTTTCCTTAGCAAAATCTTCTACATATGTAACTTGCATTTGAAGTTAAGGACACAAAAGTCCAAAATGGTGTGCAATTGTAATGCATTTCCAAGTCAACATGTTCAGATATCTCACTAAAATTTCAACAGGCTATTCGTGTTACTGAATTTTCCAAATGAGTCATTCAAACTCTAAGACTTTTACTAAGAGATTGTAGTGTGAAAACTCTTATCATCACAAGTTATTATGAACACATGACCAGTCCTTGGCAGCCACCTGACACCTTCTTCCACTTAGTCATAAACTTCTTTCTTTGAGTCACCTCAAAAGCTGACTTTTGGTTTTGTCATCTGAACTAAATGGCAAATAATTTCAGTTCATTCTGAAACAGGTCAGAATTGTTCTCATTTCTTTTCTTCACTGCTGATCCTGCTCATGGAACTTGATGACTTGGTTATTCTAGCTACATGAATTCTTTATTACTGAAATTAACCAGAGGCTAAGATATTAGCTCAACTAAAAGATAAAATGAAACACAAGGAAACTGTTGTCTCTGCTAAAATATAAATCTGTGGAAGAAAGGAAAAACCTACAAAATTTCCTGCCAATTAAATGCCTAATAAACTTCACTCGTGCACATAAACCTGCTGGTTCTCAGCACAATTTAGCATGATAATAAATGACTGCTGAGAATGTAAAACGGAAAAGAACAATTGCCAGAGGTAGAGCTTGCAAGAGCTGAATCAAGGACTTGGATCATATGCCATACCGTCAAATTCACAAACAGTTGTTCGGCAAGGATGATCTTTCACGTTTTATCAGGTTTCCCGCAATCCAACTTCTCGTTCAACAAAAGATGACACAATGTTCCTTTGTTTGAGAATGGTCAGCGTCGGAATTCTAGGTCCAAGTATCAACTTGGAAAGCCAAATGCTCTTCCAAGTGCCATTCTAGGTCCAAGAGGAAGACCAGTTTAATTCAGGCAAAGCAGAGAGTTCATTACCTCGCTGCTTCCTCGATGGAAGTAACAGTGACGGGTCAGACACTTCGGGAGGTTTGGACTGCGCACCAGGAGTAGCTTCTATATATACACATCTCCTTCCTTGCTATCTATGCAATCAAGTTTCCTCATTCGCCCCATTGCATCGGCAATGAGTTCTTTTAGCAGCAGAAACCTGTTCAAAGCAATACCCATGATCTGCTTGCTGCTCTTCTTCTGCTTCCAATCCCCGGCGGAAGCACGGAGCTTGATGCGATCAAGGGTGATGGTGGACGTGGATCTCATGCTCCAATCCTTACAGAAAGGCTCCGGCGGATCTTCTCAGGCTTCAGGGTGCAGCAATGTCTCTGGCAACGACGGTGGACCTTGCCCAGATACCGGTGGCTGAGCTGACCATTGCAGCTTCCTCCATCATGATCTTTACCTTTCATTCCTCCATGTTATATCCATGTTGCGTAGAAAAGAAAGAGAGAATTGTAGATGAGAGTTGTTCATTCAGTTTGGCCTTGATTCATTAGCACATACGTGAGAGAAAATTCATAAGAACTAAATTTGCTTGTGACCTTGTGATGATTAAATTCATATGTAATTGAATGTGATAAATTAGTGTGTAAACATGAACTTTCTATTATCCTACAACAGTTGGATTGTTGAATTTGACTACATCCATCCTGGGTTGACTTTTTCAAGATAAAGAAACTATGTGATGGATGATTGAGATTGAAGTGTGGACGTATGTGGCAATATCCAACCATCTCCTCAGCTTTTACGTTTTCTTCATTGACTCTGCACAAAGAACATACAGAGAGAGAATATATGTATATATTAATATATATTTACATAGTCTTAGTACTAAACATCATTCTCATCTACATACTGTCGAAGACCAGTGGAGCCAATCGAGGAAAAGAAATCTTTTTTATTAGAAATTTGACAAACATTTTACTAGAAATCACGATAATATATAATAGACAGTAGTTGACGTTCTAAGAAATTATTTATCAGAGACGACTTCAGAAGTCATCATCGACAGTGGGAAAGACAACATAATATCTCGAAAAGTTTTCTTGTGGCAAATGTTTTGTTTCATTGTGACAGCCTGCAAACTGCATTTTAATATCTTTTTATCGTGCGTATTATCCAAACATTAAAGAACAGAGAGAGAACACTGGACATCATATAAGGAATGAATCTAAATAAGCCTCCATCTCTGAAGGAAAGAATTTAAGTCGTCCCACCTAACTCATGGTTGCAGCTGCTACTTCTGATCTGTATTCGATGACAAATACATAAGAAGTATATATATTTTTTGCTCTCCTCATCTGTAGCATAAGGAAATTAAAATAACAATAAAAGACTGCTAAGTATGTCAGAAAAGAAACTGCCACTGTAGCCATGCCAAGAACTGAATATTCAAGAACATCTATTTATCTTTATTCAAGGGATGGAAAAAGGCCATTTTTTGATTGTATGTCACATTGTTGAATTTTTCGTGCAGTCCAAATTCTGGGTCAAAGAAAAAACTCCAAGATTTTCCTATGGTCGATGGAGGTCAGTCTCATCATTCAACGATTTCTCTTCCATTCTGTAGTGCAGCAGCTCCAACCACAGGGAAAGCCAATGGGAAGACCAATTCAATTCAGGCAAGGCAAAGAATACTATCTACCTCGTTGCTTCCTTAATGGAATTAGTAAGAGTGACGGGTCAAATACTTTGAGAGATTTGGACTGCATTATACCGGGGCCAGTTTCTTTCTCTCTCTCTCTCTCTCTCTAGATATAAATGTGTATATATATCGCCTTCCCTGCACATCCATGTATGAGTTAGCAGCAGCAATGAGGTGTGACAGCAGAAAGCTGTTCAACGTGATGGCCGCCATGTTCGTCTTCATCTTGTTGTTCTTCAGCTTCCAGTCCGCTGCGGAAGCACGGAGCTTAATGCGACACAGGAAGGCGGCGAACAACGTGAATGCCATGTTCCAATCCTTACCGCACGGCCCCCATGACTCTTCTCATGCTTCGGGCTGCACCAATGGGTCTAGCAACAATGGCGGATCATGCCCTATCGGTCCCTGAGCTCGTTATTGTATCTTCCGTGTTGATTCTCCATATCTAATTGTTGGTTTTACTTCATTCTTTTGTAATTTCTTCATTCAGTTTGTCTTTGAATCATTGTTATATACATACATATAGGTGTGGGAATTGAATTTTCTGATTCAAAGTAAGGGATGAGAAAACGGAGATGTATAAGCTTAATGAGCTTGAAGCGCCATATACGTCTTCTGCAAATAATCTGACAAACAACTGCTATGCACAGAGTACCCAACAAATCGATTCTCATCCGTCACCACATTGGCATGCGTACGAGTGATTCATCTCTCAATTGCAACCATGAATTCGAATGCTTTGGAATCCAATCAAATGAACCATCTTTGTTGAAACCAAAAACTGACTTCATAAGAAAAACTACTGGAGCAAATTTACAGGAGAACACCGGCAAAAATATCATCAGAAATGAATATTATATTTGATTGGTAGATACTTGATCTAAGATCACCATTTCCTTCACATATACCGTGACATGGAAATTGACAGGCGCAAATCGCATCACAAGAAACTCCGGATGTGGGATCCGGCGCAGCGGGTCCAACCTAGGTTGCGAGTGGGTGCCAATCCAACACGTAGCTTCCGTCGGTTCTCTCGGTTTCACGTTCTTGGAGCGGCGGTCTCTTGTGGGGTAGCGGACGCCGACCAACAGCAGGCCGGGTTGCAGTGATAGGTCGCTGGGCCGAGACACACGAACTTATCGTTTGGACTATTATTCATTTTGTTTTAAGATTCAAGAAAGAACTCGAGTCAATATTGTGCTGTTGCACCCGATGACATTTTATGGAGATTAGCTGAGAGCTCATCTGCACCAAGATTTCGCTCTGAGGAAGACGTAGTTTACGTAGCAGGTTAAGTACTTCTCGGTCATCCTTTCCACCACGCATCCCTTCTTCATGCAGAGGCAGTTCACGCACATTCGCGTCTGCACGCGGTAGTATCATCTCTATCAGCTTTCAGCTGCATATGTTTCGCTATGACTGATATTATAGTATTTGATGATTTATTACTCTTCATGGCGGCTAAATTTGTATTGAGGGCCAACAGTCCCATCGAAAGATGGATTCAACAGCTCTCCTGCACTGCAGATCTATTTGATCAACAGAAGTCACTGATGCAAAAATGAGTTTCTTTTCCTGTTTTATTTTGCCGGGGGCTCTGTCTCTTGTTCCATCTGATAAAGATCTTGACTGGGGTATCATTAACCTCAAAAACATAAGTTACTGGGAAAGAAAATAATATACTTATAAGTTCTAGTATTTGACAACTAACAACATGATCTAACTCAAATTGAGAGGACATTGCATAATCATCAATTAAATAATGAGAAAAAAATAAAATAGAGTCTGGACTGGAACACACAATCTAGTTTGATATTATAGAAGCAAATGACAATCAGATATTACAAAATAGAAAAAACACATGATGTTGACAATAATAGTTAAAAAGGTATGCATTTCGATAGGGATTATGATTGTTGTATCCTTATGCAATGCTGTAGTTCCTAGAATGACTTGGGGTTTAGGTTCTCTTTCTTGACATTAAAGAAAGAAAACGTGTCATTCTTGTGGCGACATGTTAACCAATACGAGCCTGGTCGTACTAATTGACGCTAGTTTCATTTAGATTATAAAAAGAGCTTAAATTAGAAGAAGTGTTACCAAAGACAACATAAGAAATTACATACAAAAGTCATTATGCACATCGACACGATGATTTGCATGATGAAGGATGATTCCGAACCCTCTTTTAGCTTATATTTATATGTTCCAAAAAGGCCTTAAGAAAGAAGTCAAAAATTTTAAATTCCTCAAAAATTTCAGGATACGGGTAGTATTAACATCATAATATTTAATGTTGTAATTTTAGACTCTGATTGTACTATCATCGTAAAATTTAAATTCTAAGTATACTATCGCCACCATAGGTTGTAGTACCATCATCATATGTGATACCACTATTAGAAAGGTTAACCAGCACAAAAAGTACTTATCGATTGACTTAGGCGGTACCATTGCCCAGGCCTATTTTAGGCTATCAATTTGGCATTCTAACAGGCCCAATTTAACCCAACTTAAGCTTAATAATTTTCTTGACAAGTTGATATTGTTTTGACCTAATACTAATTGAAATTGACACAAAATAACCTTGATTAAGACTTCGACAAATCAACCACATATTTGGCACATTTATGAAGCTTTTAGTATGTTATACACTTCTTTTGGCATGTTGTTTGATCTTTCGATGCTTGGGTACATTATCTTTTTCTTTGACATATCACTCATTTCATTAGTGTCTCAACTTTCACACGACAACTAGTCTTTTGGTGCAATATCCAATCCTTCCAGCATGATGCGTAAACCTGTAACATGAAGTTCGATCTTTGGCACGTTAATCAATCCTTCGACTTGACGTCCAATTTTTGACATGATAATTTCTCGACGCAACGTCCAACTCTCTTGATAATTAGCCCTTGGATGGTCTAATTCTATGATCAAAGTATTTCCTATATCACTTATATCAAAAGTATATTAGTCCAATAAATAAATAAATTTATTTTATTATCAAAATCTAGGATTCAACAAGCTTCACCACCTATGATAAACTTGTTCAATTCCAACTTGAACATGTCTGCCTCTGGCTTGGATTACAATTTAGGGGCCTATAACATTCCGTTCAAGTTCGAGCTGATGGTTGCTCAACAAGGTGACTAACCTTATTAGTTGCATCATTTTCTTTGCACTTGCATTGTTGTATTGGAGGTGGGACATAGTTTTCCCCATCGTCATTTTTTGATACAAGAAGTTGTCATTTGTCTAGATGGCGTTGAACTCGTGGCACTATCTTTTGATGTTAGCTAGGGAATATGGAAGGCTTTGTAGCACTCCGACACTGACTCTATTACTCGCATGCTATACATGTGCTTTAGAGGTTTAGCCGACATTCTCTCCTCCCGCCATGGTTGCAAAGTCAAGAGGGCTTTGACCTCAAATAAGGGTTGGAAGAAGAATGAGTGGTCAATCAATTTAGGTTGGTCTAGCAAGAAGTTTTCCAACATCGTTTTGTGGTTGCATGGGTTAGAGAAAAAGCAATTCTGCCAAATCGCTCTAGCCCTTGTCGATCGCTATCCTCCAGACTAGCAAGTAGTGTGCTCATTGCGATAGACTAGAAAGTAGTGTGCTCATTATGACAGTCCTCAGTTATCCTTTATCCTCTTTTATCCTTTAGCAACCTAGGCTAACCCTTCTTTTCGTTTACAGACGTGGACCTCCATGGCAATAACCTTCAAGCAACTACCAAATTTGGCATGAAAAATAAATTCATGGTGTCACACCCATCTTTCCATGATTGTTGGGAAGCCGAAGTCGGGCAAGAGCACTACAGCCCCATCTCAGAGGCCTAAACCTCTCCCAGCTCTCGGATTGGACAAAAGCAACTTGCCACCTCCGAGTCAACATCAGCAAGGAGAGCCAACAGCAATGGATGGGGCTCCTCCTGTCTCGGCAAGGTGTTAGGGTTGGAGGAGCAAGAAAAACAATAAAAGATAGAATATTACGATGCAATCAAGAGAGAATGCTCTTAATTAAGAAAATCGATGCAGTATTAAAAACAAGAGGAATGATATAGAATACTTACAAGATTTACCCAAATGCACACCTCTCCCTTGCTTCATGAAATATGGTCATATTTATAGGACCTAGTTGTAACTATCTCACTCCATCATGTCACCCATGATTGAGTTAGGTATAGGAATTATCCTATAACTTCTAGATCATGAGCCACTTCTTAGAACATGCCTATAACTACCTAGAACATGACAGCTACCTAGATAACTACTATGAATCAATTTCTAACACTCCCCCTTGATTCATAGTTACATACACCAATTTGAGACATAAAATAAATATGCTTTTGAATTGAAAGTGACTTGGTGAGTATATCCACAACTTGTTCATCTATGCCACAATACTTCATTGCTATCACTCCATTTGCTACAAGATCCTGGATGGAATGATAGTGTATCTCTATATGTTTCATTCTTCCATAAAATGTTAGATTCTTCGTCATTGCAATTGTAGTTTTATTGACAAAATATTTTCGTTGCTTCCTTTTGTTCTTGGTGAAGATCTTCAAGAAGTCTTCTAAGCCATATTGCTTGACAAGTTGCTGATGTTGCGCTACATATTCTGCTTTCGATATCAATAATGCAGTTGTTGCTTATTTCTTTGAACTCCAAGATATAGCACCTGATCCGAGGTTAAAAATATTGCTTGAAGTACTTTTTCTATCATCCAAATATTCTTGTTGCTGTGAATATTCTTTTGCTACAAGCTGAGCCTTATACTTTTGGATACTTCCATCTGTATTATATTTTATTTTGAACACCCATTTCAATCCAATAGTTTTTTTTTCCTTTGATAGATTCATTAACTCCTATGTTTCATTCTTCTCAATTGACTTGATTTCTTCCTTCATTACTTTTCGTCATTCCTCTTTTTTAACTGCTTCCTCAAAAGTTATAGAATCTGAAATAAATAAAGCAAATATTGAATCATAAATTTCTGTTAATGATCTGAATCTTCTTGGAGGGGTTTCATCTTAAGAATCAGAATTTGAACTGCTATTAGGTGAGGTTGACAATAAACTTGTTGGAGTAGGATCTGTTACTTGATTCTGTGGAGTGTTTAGTTCTGCTGGAATCTGAGTTTGTGTTTCATCTTCATAGGACTCCCAATTCCAACTTGCCCTTTCATCAAAAATAACGTTTCTGTTAATAATAACTTTGCTACTAACAGGATTATACAATCGATATGCTTTGGATCGTAAAAAATAACCAATTAAAATATATTTTTTTAATTTTTCATCAAGCTTGTGATGGTTTTGCGAATCTACCAAAGCATAAGCAATACAACCAAAAATTCTTAGATAACTTACACTTGGTTTTATATCATACTAAGCTTTATAAGGAGTTCGATTCATAGCATCCTTTGTTGGTAAAATATTCAACAAATAAACTGCTATTGCATTGCTTCTGCCCAAAACTAATTTGGAAGATGCTTTTCTTTAAGCAAACTTCTTGTCATTTCAACGATAGTTTGATTTTTATATTCAGCTACACCATTTTGTTTCGGTATATATGGTGCTGTCAATTCCCTGTGAATATCATTTTCTTCACAAAAGGAATTAAACTCATTAGATAAAAATTTACCACCTCTATCTGTCCGAAGTGTCTTTATGCATCTACTACTTTGCCTTTCTATAAGTGCTTTGAATTTTTAAAAATTATCAAATGTTTCAGATTTCAGTTCCAGAAAATATGCGTAACTCATGCGGCTATAATCATCAGTAAACAATAGAAAATATCGACTTTCACCAAATGATTTTGTATTCATAGATTCACATAAGTCAGCATGAATTAATTCAAGACAATTAGATGCTCTCTATGATTTTCCAATAGGAAATGGTTTTTTACTTTGTTTGCCATAAATACATCCTTCACATACATCAAGTGTATTAATTTTGGATAATCCAAAAACTATTTCTTTTTTGCTTTAACAATCTTAATCCCTTAATGTTAAGGTGTCTATATCTTAAATGTCATAAATTATACTCATTCTTTTGAGTTATAACAAGAGCATGCTTTTTAATATTTGAAATATCAAGTGGAAACATCTTGTTTTGTGTTATGTAAATATTTATCATAATCAAACCAGATTTTTTTATCTTTAATAAAGCATTAACTATCTTCAAATATAACTAAATATCCATGATTTATAAGTTGTCCAACACTCAACAAGTTATGTGATAAATTAGAAATAAAGAAAATATTATCAAGATTTTCACCTTCCCTTGACTTGTCTTCATCTCAATTTTTCCTTTTCTTTCCACTTGGATTTGCTTGTTATCTCAAAGTCTAACATTCAACTTGTGAGTTTCATCAATATCTCTAAATATTGATCTTATGCCTGACATATGATTAGAACATCCACTATCCAAAAACCAAATATCATTTGAGATATCATTAACTTATGAATGAGTCATAAACAACTTACTATTTTCTTCATTTTTCTCCACATAATTTGTTTGTGTTTTTCTTTTCCAATAATCTGCTTTCATATGACCAAACTTTTTACAATAATAATATTGAATTCTACTCTTATAATTTTTTTGTTCATCATGCCCATCAAAATGTCTTCTTCCTCTTCCATTTCCTCTACCACGAAATCCTCCTTTGCCATGTCCTCTTCCTACTAAATTTTTATTTTCTTTTGAAGTAAAAGACTCCCCCTTAATCTGAAATATTTTTTCTTCACATTTCTCAAGTGACCAGTTCAACCTTGCTTCGTGTGCTTGCAAGGAACCTATTAGTTCATCAAATGAATATGTAGATAAATTATTTGATTCCTCAATTGCGACAACAACATGATTAAATTTCAGAGTTAAACTTCTCAAAACTTTTGTAACAATTATATGATCATGAAGATGTTCATCATAAGATTTCATTTGACTAATAATTTCAGTCACCTGAGAAAGAAAATCTTACATTGATTTATTGCTTTTCATGAACAAAATTTAAAACTCACGACGAAGGGTTTAAAGCTTTACTGTAATCATTCTTGATGAGCATTAAAATTCATTTTGAAGTATCAACCAAGCTTGCTTTGAGGTTGTCGCTACTATAATTCTTGAGAAGATTATCTCATGTACAACTTATTGAATAAAGAACAATACATTTGAGTCCTTCTTTCTATTCTCCCTCAGCCTGGTTTCTTCATCTGGATCTGCATATTCATTCTTTATTAAGTCCCAAAGATCTTGAGACTTGAATAAAGTTTTTATCTTAATACTCCAAAATTCATAGCATTTGCCCGAAAGGATGAGAATAAGGGGTTGAGACATGAAATTACTATTAAATGCCATAATGCCTAGTTCAAATTGAACCAAAGCTCTGATACCACAAATGTTGGGGTTGGAGGAGTAAGGAAAATAATAAAAAGATAGAATACTACGATGCAATCAAGTGAGAATACTCTTAATCAAGAAAACCGATGTAGTATTAAAAACAAGAGGAATGATATAGAACACTTACAAGATTTACTCAAATGCAAACCTCTCCCTTGCTTCATGAAATATGGTCATATTTATAGGACCTAGTTGTAACTATCTCACTCCATCATATCACCCATGATTGAGTTAGGTATAAGAACTACCATATAACTTTTAGATCATGAGCCACTTTTTGGAATATGTCTATAACTATCTAGAATATGACAATCACCTGGATAACTACTATGAATCAATTTCTAACACAAGGAGGGGAGTCCCCGCGAAGGATCGACACTTCCCACACAAGGGGGAGACGTCATGAAGAACGCTATTCGTAATAGCAAAAACAAGAGCAACATCAATCATGATCACAATTACCGTCGGAGAGATGGGCGAGCCCCTTGACACCCCATGTTGTCGCACCACCATGGGAACTGCCATCCCCACCCAAGGGAATGTTATTTTGCGGAGACTTGTGAATGGGTGCGTAAATCAATCGATCTTTTTTATGGGACATATTAATTGGCATATTATTCAGATTAAAAAATAAATCTTAAATCCTACTTTGTAATCATTCTTGGATTAGCCGATCTTGCTTTCTTAGAATCATTCTCCGCCATGAGAACCCGAGGGCGAAGGGGCGATATACATTGGTTCTACTTTGTAGAGAAAATGATCATGTAGAGAAAATGAGACTTGGTTCTACTTTGTAATTATATTAAAACTCTTATATACATTGTGATATTTTCTCATTCATGCGCACATTAATTTGAGAAAATATATTTATGCTGGATCAAGAATAAACATAAGGTTTATTGATTAAGTAATATTATCACATTAAGATTAATTCTTAAGAAACTAAATATATCATGATACATGGATGATAATACTTGCTCTTAGAGGACTTATCGCTATGATTCATGTATTTGTCTCTTAAGAAAGTTATTCGATAAGATTAATTCAAGTTATTAAGTTAAACGTATGGACCAAGTTGGAGAATGTAATCATTGTTTTTTTTATTACTATTAATTTCCATTGATTTAGAGAATGTAACCATTCTCATTAAGTTCAAAATTCATTTCTTCATTTATTATGATTTCAAGATTTTAGTTTTTCATTCATTATGAATTAATCATTATTATTAAATATTTATTTATTATCATTAAAATTCTTAATTATGATCCAAATGTTACAAAACTTAATTAATTTTTGAACTTTATGAATTTGGTAGTAATGAATGTTCTTGATGGGAGAACATCTATATAAAGAGAAGTTTTAGTCCCTTAGCTCTATATCTCTTTTAAGTCTTCAGAATTTTCTACACCATCTAAAGTGAGTATTCTCGAGAAAAGCCAAAATACTAAGAGAAATCACTATAAAAATTTCTCGATAACAATGGATGGAGGTATAAAATTTCGTTTTCGTATTTAGTTTCATCGTATTTCTATTATAGTGATTAGAAAAACATAGTTTTTCTTACCGGAGTTCCCAAGAAGAATGAACTCTTCCTGCCCTAGGAGTAGTTGTCAGCCTGATGGGCGAGCCCCTTGACACCCAACGTTGTCCCACCACTCTTAGTTAGAACCACCATCCCCACCCAAGGGAATGTTATTTTGCGGAGACTTGTGAATGGTTGCGCAAATAAATGGATCTTTTTTATGGGACATATTAATTGGCATTTTTTCAGATTAAAAAATAAATCTTAAATCCTACTTGTGGAATGATAGTATGGAGGATGGCCATACATTTTCTTGCACTAATTAAAATAAAAACATATATTTAAGAATGCTATTTTGTGCAGACTTGTGAGTGGATCTTTTTTTTAGGGACACGATAGTTAACATTTTATTCTGATTAGAAAAAGACCTAAGGTCCCATTATTTGTGGAATGACAGAATGGCGGATGACAATGCATTTTCTTCCATTCATATTTTTAAGAAGGCTATGTCGTGGAGATTTGTGAGTGGGTACGCAAGTCAAAGGTTCTTTTTAAAGGACAAGTTAATTGACATTTTTATTCGGATTAAAAAAAGACCGTAAGTCCTGCTTGTATAATGATAGTATGGAGGATGACCATACGTACTTAAGTCTTTTTTTAAGTACTCAATTATGGAGGATGACCATACGCCAATCAAAGTCTTTTTTAAGGGACTTGTTAATTGAAAGAAAGATCGTTTAAGTCCTTAAGTCGTACTTGTGGAATGACAGTATTACATTTTCTTGCATTAATAAAAATACATACATATATTTAAGAATGTTACATCGTGGAGACTTAGTGGGTGCTCGCGTGACCCAAGGATCAATGGACATGTTTATTTTAGGGACATGCTAATTGCTATTTCATTCAGACTAGAAAAAGACCTTTCAGTCCTACTTGTGAAATTATATAATACGGAGGATGCTCATCATCAATCTCAGTAATAGGTGGCATCTATCATTATAAGTACTCCCATCGCTTTCCGCCGAGGAGGGCGTGCAATTGTAACATATCTTCTTGCAAAGGAGTGCTTCCATATCGGTGTCTGCAAATGGTGAGAAGCTCAATTCGCCTTCTTGCTTGAGTTCTTTCGACTGCATATATTATACATAGCAGCAACATCATATGATAATATGTCGATTATATTCGGTGCTGTTGACGCATTCATGCACGCAAACAGAGTAAAGTCGTCAAGGTGGGGACGTGGGGTGGGAACGCAGGGAATAAGTTCGATACAGGTAGTGTTGACCGCTTTACCAAGGTCAAGATTTACCATGGAGATGTAATATACGGGCTGGAACTAACCTTCGTCGTGGGTGGTAAAACCCAACCCCCCATGGTTATTGGAGAGAAAAAGCGCGCATCCAAAGAGGTATACATATTTTATTAACATCTATGAACTCGCATGTACATGTACAAATTTTCTTGTGTTTCTATGCATGTTAGAATAAAAACACATCACTCTTCTAGGAAAACCATCTTATATCTGATTGCTATTTTCTGAGAACAGATAAAGCATTAGAAGAGTTCCAAATTCTTATTCTTTTTTCCTCGGGGTTTCATTTCTAACTGAGCCAATGATCGCTTGTAGATTACCCTCGATGAGGACGAAAACTTCACATCCATCACGGGATACTTCAAACCAATGTTGGGAACCGACATTTTCATAACACAACTTACTCTTACGACCGACAAGGACAGAAATGTAAGTGCTGGCAACGAGACGGGCAATCCTTTCTCCCTCACTTTAGAGGAGGGAGGTCACATTGTGGGCTTCTGGGGACTTGTTGGTCAATCGATCGTCGCCGTGGAAGCCATTGCAGTGTACTGCTCGTTGGCTGATTCCTAGATACGGATGCACTAGTCCTTAAAAGGGTTGCTGCTACACATATGCTATACTAAATAAGGAGCAGCAGTCGTCGTCCTTATTGTTGTTGTCCCCATCGTCATCCTTATGGTTGTTGCCATCGTCATTATCATCGTTGATGTTCTTATCCTCTGAGTATTCTTAAATAAATTATAAACCACTTGTGGGTCTACTGTGGTATGTTTGGACAAAAATCATCCAGTGTATTGTTATCTGATTCACCAAGTGAAAAGGGAACGGGAAAGAGCAACAAAAAAACGAAAGAATGCGCAGGCAACTATACGAAACATACAAAACTATGTTCTCAAATTGTATATAAACCGTTAAATCAGATCTTGGAGCTGATTTGGAGTCAACCGAAGTCTCGTCTTCAAGTAAGTTCCAAGTCAAAACTTTGCCGACACCGAGTGAATCCACTCCTTTTTGGCTGATTTGTCATAACACCTTGTTGTAACCGTCTACGGGCCTATTCGGTCTTGCCAGTTGTTGTAGCGCTCCATAGTCTGATTTAGCCTTGCAGGTTGTAGTGCTCCATGGGTCAATTTGGCTAGCATAGTTGTCCGTAATCTGTATGTGCAGACGCATGTACGAGTATCATGCCAACGTCGCCGATGGACGCGTGACATCAGTTGTTTCGTGAAACTTGGTAGCATCTTCCTCCTGCAGTCCCACTGTAATCGCTTGACATTAAGCAGGCGTGATAAGATCTGGGCCTCCACATGATTTCCTTTTGTATTTACACTGATCGTATTAGAGATGGGACGTAATTTTCCCGTCTTCCTTTTTTATTTGAGGCCTTCTGCTACGTGAAGGTCTCGTTTGCCCAGATGGCATCGAACTCCTGACTCTATCTTTCGATATTAGTCTGGGAATACGAAAGGCTTCACATCACCCCTACACTGACTCTATTGTTCGTATGTTATGGCGTGTACTTGCCCATCGTGCCTACAAAGTCAAGGGGGCTTCGACCTCAAATAAGGGTTGAAAAAGGAGGTTTTTTCTTTCTTTCTTTCTTCGAGGAACGAGTGGTCGATTAACTTGTGTTGGTTTACCAAGAAATTTTCGTTGGAGAAAGAGCAGCTCTACCAAATTGCTCTTGCCCTGTCTGAGTCCACCACCGTACTCCAGATTAGCAAGCAGTGGCTCATTGTGGCAGTCCTCATCTCTACGCATTGGGGTATAGTGTCAAAATCATTCCCCTTTTATCCTTTAGTAGTCGAGGCTAGCCCTGCATTTTGTTTACATACATGGATCTCAAAGCCAATAACCTTCAAGCAAATGCCGGAGGTGGTATGAAAAACAAACTCGTGGTGTCACACCTATCTTCCCATGATTGTCGAGAAGCCAAAGCTTGGCGGGAGCACTACCGCCCCATCTCGGAGGCTCGAACCTCTTCAGGCCCTAGGGTTGGACAAAAGCAACCCGCCCCCTCCGAGTCAACGTCGGCGAGGAGATGAGTTGCTGCCAGCAGCGATGGATGGGGCGCCTCTCGTCTCAACAAGGAGGGAGTTGTAACCGTTCATTTTTTTTATTACCATTAATTTCCATTGATTTAGAGAATGTAACCGTTCTCATTAAGTCTATAATTCATTTCTCTATTTATTATGATTTAAATATTTTAATTTTTCATTCATTATGAATTAATCATTATTATTAAATCTTTATTCATTATCATTAAATTTTTTAATTATGGTCCAAATGTTACAAAACTTAAATTAATTCTTGAATATTATGAATTTGGTGATAATGAATGTTCTTGATTGGAGAACATCTATATAAAGGAAGATTTTTATCCCTTGGCTCTATCTCTCTTTCAAATCTTCAGGATTTCCTACACCATCTAAAGTGAGAGTTCTGTACCGAGAAGAGCCAAAATACTAAGAGAAACTACTGTAGAAATTTCTCGACAACAATGGCTGGGAGGTACGCAATTTTGTTTCCGCATTTGGTTTCATCGTGTTTCTATTATAGTGATTAGAAACACATTATGATCTTTAGTTTTTCTTACATTTGGTATCAGAGACTGATTAACCTCTGCCTTGATATGAAAAAAAGTTTTTATTTTATACCTTGAATATGACTTAATTTCGATTTCTCCTTTGAAACTTTAAATGCATTCGGTGTTGAAAATCATGAAGATATAAAATTTTTAATATTTTGATAAAATGAAACATTCATTATCATTTAAAATTGCTCATATGTTATATGAACAAATGATCATATGAATTTGTGCTTGTGAGCCAATTTTATTTTAAAATATCTAGTGATCTATATAATCTTAATTAATTAAGGACTAGCCAAAGCATCCTTAATTGATTAAAATTATATATAAAGTTGAAATAAGGATCACATAAGGAATTAGACATAATATTGTGATTGATTATATTTAATATAATAATTATTATCCCATAGGATCTTTTATTATATTTATATAATTAATTAAGATAAAATATCATATTATTTTCATAATTTACCCATAGAGATTATGAATTTATTCATAATTTGATAGTTTTATCATAAAGACCATTTGAATCTATTTGAATTAAAATTTTAACCCACAGGAAATTTTTATATCATGAGATTCAAATTTTGGCATGTTGCACATTGGTAAAGCATGCAATTTAGACTATTAAGCCTCAAATTCTGACATAAGCATTTTGGATTTTATGCAGTTTCTCAAACTATTAATTTCTCTTATATCTGATGTGACATTCCTGAACTTAGGGGTGATAACTATAAGATTTGGAAAGAGAGAATTCTCCTCCATCTAGGGTGGATGGACATTGATTATGCTTAGGAAAAATGAACCACCTGCGATCAATAATACTAGTACTCCAATTGAGGTCGCGCTATATGAGCGATGGGAGCGATTCAATCGGCTTAGAGTGATGTTTATCAAGACTAAAATAACTACTGGTATACGTGGTTCTGTTGACTAGCATGAGAATGTCCGAGACTTGCTACAAGCTAACGACGAGCAATTCGTCACTTCAGAAAAGGCATTAGCAAGTACCCTAATAATGAAATTGTCATTCCTTAGACTTACCAATATAAAAGGTGTATGCGAGCATATAATGCAATTGCGAGATATTGTGGCTCAACTTAAGAAACTTGAGGTTGATATGTCAGAATCTTTTTTCAAGAACATGGGATTATTCCCTAATACACCATGCCTGGTTCTCCGGACCAAAATGGTGTTACAGAAAGCAGAAACCAAACATTATTAGACATGGTGCAGAGTATGCTTAGCAACTCCAATCTTCCTAAATTCTTGTGGACTGAAGCACTAAAGATGACTGTGTATATATTAAATCGAGTTCCAATCAAGGCTGTCCAAAAGACACCATTTGAGTTATGGAAACGTTGGAAACCGAGTTTATGACATATGCGCATTTGGCGATGTTCGTCTGAGGTCAGGATATATAATCCACAAGAGAAGAAATTGGACCCGAGGACTATTAGTGGGTATTTTATTGCATATGCTGAAAAGTCCAAAGTTTACAAGTTTTATTGTCCATCCCATACAACTATGATTATGGAATCAAGAAATTCTAAGTTTCTTGAAGATGACATGATTGATCAGTACGAGCGATCAGTTCAGGAACATAGTTTCTGCACATCATCATATATAATCTCAATCTTCCACATCAAATGATAGATTGGTTATAGTTCATAGCACTCCTTAAGTACAAACTGGTGTTGAACAACTAATCATTGAGATTCCACAAGTTGCTGATAATATTCTAATAGATCAACCAGTTCAGGAATTACAACAAACTCTAGAATAATTAGTTGAACCATAAGTTCCTCAAGGAAACATTGGTACAACATTAAGAAGATCTACTAGAAATAAAAGATCAGTAATTCCTATTGATTATGTTGTACATCTACAAGAATCTAACTATAATATTAGAGACGAAAATGATCCTGAAACATTTTCACAAGCCATGAGTTGCAATGAGTCAGAATTATGGTACAATGCCATGAAAGAGGAGATAAATTCTATGAAGAGCAACAGAGTCTGGGATCTTGTAGAGTTGCCTAATGGAGCAAAGGCTACTGGTTGCAAATGAGTCTTTAAGACCAAGAAAGATTCATTAGGTAACATTGAGAGATACAAGATAAGACTTGTTGCAAAAGGATTTACTCAAAAAGAGAGAATCGATTATACAGAGATATTTTCTTCTATATCTAAGAAAGATTCTCTTCATATCATTTTGGCATTGATTGCTCATTTTGACCTTAAGTTACAACAAATGGATGTGAAAATGGTATCTCTTAATGGAGATCTAGAGGAGGAGGTTTATATGAAACAACCTGAATGTTTCTCCTCTAGTGTTGGTGAGCAATTGGTTTGTAAGCTTAAAAAATCTATATACAATTTAAAACAAGCATCCCGCTAATGGTATCTTAAATTCCATGGAGTGATTTCTTTATTCGAATTTGTTGAAAATCTCATAGATCAATATATATACCAGAAGGTCAGTGGGAGTAAAATATATTTTTTTTGTTTTATACATAGATGATATTTTGCTTGCAACCAATGATAAGGGTTTGCTACATGAGGTGAAACAATTCCTTTTTAAAAACTTTGATATGAAGAATATGGGTGAAGCATCTTATGTCATTGGTATTAAGATCCATAGAGATAGACCTCGAGATATTTTAGGTCTGTCACAAGAAACCTATGTCAATAAGCTTTTAGAAAGATTTTGGATGAAGGATTGTTCATCAAGTGTTGCTCACATTGTGAAAGGTGATAGGTTCAATTTGAACCAATGCTCGAAGAACAACCTTATGCTTCTATCATAGGAAGCCTTATGTATGCTCAGTTTTGTACTAGACCTGATATTTCATTTGCTATGGGGATGCTAGGTCGATATCAGAGTAATCCAGGTATGGACCACTGGAGAGCTGCAAAGAAGATAATGAGGTAACTTCAAGGAATCAAAGATTACATGCTAATGTATAAACATACAGACAATTTGGATGTGATTGGCTACTCAGATTAAGACTTCATCGATTGTGTTGATTCTCATAAATCAACATCAGGATATATATTTATGATAGCTGGTGGAGCAATTTCTTGGAAAAGTGTCAAGCAAACCTTGACAGCTACTTCTACCATGGAAGTTGAGTTTGTCTCCTGTTTTGATGCTACTTCATATGGTGTATGGCTTAAGAGTTTCATTTTAGGGCTTAGAATTATGGATTCTATTTCTAGGCAATCAAGAATTTTCTATGACAATTCAACAGCTGCCTTTATGGCTAAGAACAATAAGAGTGGAAGTCGAAGTAAACATATCGATATTAAGTATTTAGCCATAAGAGAACGTGTAAAAGAAAAGAAAGTGGTCATTGAGCACATTAGCACTGAATTGATGATTACTAATCTTTTGACTAAAGGCGTGCCACCTCTGAAATTCAATGATCATGTAGAGAAAATGGGACTTCGTTCTACTTTGTAATTATATTGAAACTCTTATATACATTGTGATATTTTCTCATTCATGTGTACATTAATTTAAGAAAATATATTTATGTTGGACCAAGAATAAATATAAGGATTATTCATTAAGTAATATTACCATATGAAGATTAATTCTTAAGAAACTAAATACATCGTGATACATGGATGATAATACTTGCTCTCAGAGGACTTATCGCTATGATTCATGTATTTGTCTCTTAAGAAAGTTGTTCGATAAAATTAATTCAAGTTATTAAGTTAAACGTATAGACCAAGTTGGAGAATGTAATCGTTCCTTTTTTTTTATTACTATTAATTTTCATTGATTTAGAGAATGTAATCGTTCTCATTAAGTTCATAATTTATTTCTTCATTTATTATGATTTAAATATTTTAGTTTTTCATTCATTATGAATTAATCGTTATTATTAAATCTCTATTCATTATTATTAAAATTCTTAATTATGATCCAAATGTTACAAAACTTGAATTAATTTTTGAACGTTATGAATTTGATGGTAATGAATGTTCTTGATGGGAGAACATCTATATAAATGAAAGTTTTAGTCCCTTAGCTCTATCTCTCTTTTAAGTCTTCAGGATTTTCTACACCATCTAAAGTGAGTGTTCTAAGTCGAGAAGAGCCAAAATACTAAGAGAAACCATTATAAAAATTTCTCGGCAACAATGACTAAAGGTACACAATTTCGTTTTTGCATTTAGTTTCATCGTGTTTCTATTATAGTGATTAGAAACACATTATGATCTTTAGTTTCTTTTACAGGAGTTCGCAAGAAGAATCTACTCTTCCTGCCCAAGGAGTAGTCGTCAGCGGGATGGGCGGACCCCATAACACCCCATGTTGTCACACCACCGTTAGTCAGAACCGTCATCCCCACCCAAGGGAATGTTATTTTGCGGAGACTTGTGAATGGGTGCGCAAATCGATCGATCTTTTTTATGGGACATATTAATTGGTATTTTATTCAGATTAAAAAATAAATCTTAAATCCTACTTGTGGAATGATAGTATGGAGGATGGCCATACATTTTCTTGCACTAATTAAAATACAGACATATATTTAAGAATGCTATTTTGTGCAGACTTGTGAGTGGATCCTTTTTTTAGGGACATGATAGTTAACATTTTATTCTGATTAGAAAAAGACCTAAGGTCCCATTATTTGTGGAATGACAGAATGGCGGATGACAATGCATTTTCTTCCATTAATATTTTTAAGAAGGCTATGTCGTGGAGATTTGTGATTGGGTACGCAAGTCAAAGGTTCTTTTTAAAGGACAAGTTAATTGACATTTTTATTCGGATTAAAAAAAGACCGTAAGTCCTGCTTGTATTGAGGGCCAACAGTCCCTTCGAAAGATGGATTCAAGAGTTCTCCTGCACTGCAGATCTATTTGATCAACAGAAGTCACTGATGCAAATGAGTTTCTTTTTCTGTTTTGTTTTGCCAGGGGCTGTCTCTTGTTCTATCTAATGAAGATCTTGACTGGGGTATCATTAACCTCAAAAACATAAGTTATTAGGAAAGAAAATAATATATTTATAAGTTATAATATTCGACAAGTGAAAACAGGATCTAACTCAAATTGAGAGGTCACTGCACAATCATCAATTAAATACTGAGAAAAAAAAAGATAGAGTCAGGACTGGAACACACAATCTAGTTTGATATTATAAAAGCAAATGACAATCAGATATTGCAAAATAGAAAGAAAAAAAAAACACATGATGTTGTCAATAATAGTTAAAAAGGTATACATTTCGATAGAACAATGATTGAAAGGATTATGATTGTTGTATCCTTTTGTAATGCTGTAGTTCCTAGATTGACTTAGAGCTTTAGGTTCTCTTTCTTGAAATTAAAGAAAGAAAATGTGCCCTTCTTGTGGCGACATGTTAACCAATACGAGCTGGTCGTACAAATTGACGCTAGTTACATTTAGATTATAAAAAGACCCTAAATCCTACTTGTTCAACATCAACCATATATAAATAAATGCCCCCATCATCTCCTATCTTCCGATCAAATAGGTGAATACAAAGCATCAGCATCGGTATATAAAAATGGTGAGAGGGTCAATTCTTCCCTATGCATGATTTCTTTTCTCCCACTCTATATTATAAATATATTGATGTGATGCAAGCAGGTCAAAGCGATCAAGGCCGGGCCGTGGGGTGGGAACGGAGGGATTTCGTGGGATACGGGAATCGTTGACAGCTTCATCAAATTCAAGGTTTATTATGGAGATGAGATCGATGGATTGGACATAACCTACATCCAGAATCGGACTATTAAAACCCTCAGAGTCGGAGGGCCTCCCTCCGTATCCAACGAGGTACCTCTCCGTATATATAGTATATGGAGTGGATCTCTGTGCTGCAGAATTGTTTCTTGAAGGACAATGCAAAGTTAGATGACTATTCTGCGGTATGGTATTTCTAACTTAATCTTTGATTGCTTTTGTAGATCATTCCTCGGAATGACGAATACTTCGACTGCGTGTGTGAATACTATGACAATAAGGAAGTATGTGCTGTCGTATTATTGAAGCATTGCTGTCATAACTATACTTGGGAAAATAACTAGCAGCAGTTGTTGTTGCATTCGTCGTGGTTTATTCTTCTTTTTATTTCTTCTTTTTGTCCTCATGTACTATACCAGTTTTGAAGGACAATTTGTTTTTACTAAAATCATCTTCCTTTTCATTTCACGAAGTGAAGAGCGAATGCAAACAGAATAAAGAATTCTTTTATGCTAAACAATTGAGGTGAAGCCGAACACGATGGCCAAAGTCGGAATCTTGCTCGTGTAGAGAGATGTTAAAGGATACGTGTGCTATTCGTCGCTGTGAGCATGCATGCATGCGTGCTATCATCACTAATGCTAACTTCACTAAATTGACTCAAACCTAATGAGTAGAAGTTTATATATATATATATATATATATATATATAAGATAAATAATAAAGGTGAGATTATAACTCAGAATCTATAAACTATCAAAGTATTTATCGGTTAACTTCTCGATGATTAAAGGCAATATAAACCTTAGCCATGGCCGCCGCCGCCGTTAATGCAGGCATTTGGAGTCGTCGGACGCGAAGACGTCGGTGATCTCTAAGCCTTCTGCGAACTGAACATCCTCGTTTGCTTACGGTGAGAGGCTGATCACCTCCGAGTTATACTTCGGGAAGAGTATAGTTATACCACTTCATCGGACCCATTGATCGAATCTAAAAAATCGATAAATACATCATTGATTAGTTCGATTCATTAATTATAATATTTAAGCTTGAAAATATTGAAACGTTGTACATCTTTGTTTGATATCAAAGACATTTATTTTTTTAAATGAAGTCTTTTTTATCAAAGATCAAACAGAGAAACCTATTACGGTCAAATCAACCTTTTGTGATAACTACTCTCGTACTATTTCCCTTGGGCAATTTTCGTAGAAATATCTATATTTTATATATTTTATAATCGATATCTCTCATTTTATTTTTTTTAGATAGTACCTTTAATTTTAAAATATCTAAATTATCTCTCAAATTTTTTTTGCCTAATAGTGTTTTGAACTTTCATAATATTTTTGGCATGTTACAATGTTTTGATCATTATAATAAAAATATTTATATTTAAAAATATTATAAATGATCTAAATAGACTCATAATCTTAATCAAACTAACTATGAGTAAAAAATATGAAATTGTAATATTTTATGAGCAATGACAATAGAAAAGACATGATATAATGTCACTTATAATATTTTTCAATGATGTTTATAGTGTTTTCAATAAATCAATATAACACTATAAATGAGCAAAATAAAAATATTATAATAGTTAAAAATAATAAAACATGAGTAAAAAATTTGATGGAAAATTATTTAAGGTATTTTTTAAATAAAGGGTATTGCTTATAAAAAAGGATACCTTTTTGAAAAAAATTAAAATATAAATATTTTCTTATATATAAAAGAGAGAGATTGAGAGAGAGAGAGAGAGAGAGAGAGAGAGAGAGAGAGAGAGAGAGAGAGAGAGAGAGAGGAAAAAACACAACATTAGAAGAAGAGTTACGAAGACCATCAAAGATAACCTAAGAAATTACATACAAAAGTCAGTATGCACATTGACACGATGATTTGCATGATGATTGATGATTCCTGAACCCTCTCCTAGCTTACATACACTTATGTTTTGAGATTCAAAATGTATGATCAAAAGTGTGGTTGGATTTTCGAAAGGAAAGTTTCCAACGAAATCCAGCGTAAACAAGAGATTTTTAGACTGGATTAATCTAGTTTTCTTAAGGGGCTGAAGTACAATTGTAAGATTTCGATTAGCCTTTTGATTTGGGAACTCAAGATAAGTTTCATTTAAGGTGCCAACAGTGATTATTGGATGATTTTGCTATCTCATGATAGATTATGCAATCACACTATTGCTCTTTGAGCGATAACCTAATTTTCTTACTTTCCATTTCATTTCATTTTGTTAACGTCGCTCAAGGAGCAATAGCGTTAACGTCGATCGTATTGTTAACTCATAGATTACCATGATAACCTAATCCCTTTGAACTACTTGAGCACAACTTAATTTCCAACATCGCTCTGAGGTTGCACGGGTTGGACAAAAAGTAATTTTGTCGAATTGTTCTCGCCCTGTCCGAGTCCACCTCCATCCTCTAGATTAACAAATAGTTGCTCATTCAGACGGGCCTCAACTTTGTGCCTCGAAGCAAGATGTCGGAATCTTCCCTCTTTTGTCCATTAGCAGTTGAGGCTAACTCTATTTTTCTTTTACAAACATGGATCTATAAAGGTAACATCCTTCAAGCAAATGCCATAATGAAAAACAAAATAGTCGTGTCACACCCATCTTCCCGTGCGTGTAAGTCGGGTGGGAGCATTGCAGCCTAGTTTTGGAAGCCCAGATCTCTTCCGGCCAATATTATGGAAACAAGCGCCCGGCCGCCTCTAAGTCAACGTCAGCAAGGAGATGAGGTCCCACCACCAGCGGATGGGGCTCCTCCCATCTCGACCAGGAGGGCGGGCATCCCCCGAGAAGGGCCGACGCTTCCATCTCCAGGGTGAGTCGGCATGAAGAACACCGCTAGCAACAGCGATAACAACAATAGGAGCAACAAGAGTCACGGTCGCAATCCCCGTCGAGGGATCGGAGGCCGCCCCTCGGCACCCAATGTCACCCCACCACCGTCGGTCACAGTTGCAATCCCCACCAAAGGGAATGCTATTTTGTGGAGACTTCGAGTGGATACGCAAATCAAGCGTCTGCTTTTAGGGACATGTTGATCAAAGTTTTATTCTCATTAAAAAAACAAAAACCTTAAGTCAAACTTTTGGAATGATAGTATGGAGGATAATCATCCATTTTCTTGCGTTAATTAAAATATATACATATATTTAAGAATGCTATTTTGTAAAGATTTGTGAGTGGGTATGTAAACCAAAAATGTTTTTTGACATTTTATTCAGATTAAAAAAAGACCTGTCCCATACTTGTGTAATGATAGTACGGAGGATGACCACATGATTTCTTACCTTAATTAAAACAAATAAATATATTTAAGAATGCTAGAGACGTGTGTGGATACGCGAATCAAAGTCCTTTTCAGGGACATGTTAATTAACATTTTATTCCCATTTAAAAAAGACCTTAAGTCCTTATGTCCTACTTGTGGTGATTGTATAGAGAGAGGATGGCTATATATTTTCTTGCATTAATTAAAATACATACATATTTAAGAATGCTATTTTGTGGAGAAGTTAGTGGGTGTGCGCTTGACCCATTGATTAATGGACATCTTTTTCTACGGGACATGCTAATTGATATATTATTCAGATTAAAATAAGACCTTAGGTGTCTGTTGTATTACACCGACTGACATGTACTCGACAAGCGAACTTGTCTGTGAGACTCCAAGCCACCAAGAAACCCAGGGCTGTCATTATAAATACTCTCGTACCTTCCCATGGAGGAGAGCGTGCAATCGCAACACATCTTCTTGTAAAGGAGTGCTTCCAAATCGATGTCTGCAAATGGTGAGAAGCTCAATTCGCCTTCATGCTTGAGTTCTTTCGACTGCAAATATTATACATAGCAGCAATATCATATGATAATGTCGAATATATTTGGTGGTGCTGACGCATTCATGCACGCAAACAGGGTAAAGTTGTCAAGGAGGGGCCATGGGGTGGGAACGCAGGGAAGCCGTTCGATACAGGTATTGTTGACTGCACTATCAACGTCAAGATTTACCATGAAGATATAGTACGTGGGTTGGAATTAATCGTCAAGGATGGTAAAACCCCACCTGTGCTTATTGGAATTGGAAGGAAAACGCCCGCATTCGTAGAGGTATACATATTTTATTAACATCTATGAACTCGCATGTACATGCACATATTTTCTTGTGTTTCTATGCATGTTAGAATGAAAACACATCACTCTACTAGGAAAACCATCTTATAAGTAATTGATATTTTCTGAGAACAGATAAAGCATTAGAAGAGTTCCAAATTCTTATTCTTTTTCCACTGGATTTCATTTCTAACTGAGCCAATGATCGCTTGTGGATTACCCTCGGTGAGGATGAACACTTCACTTCCATCTCGGGATACTTCAAATCAGAAACCGATGTTTACATATCACAACTTACTCTTACGACCGATATGGACAACAGTATAAGTGCTGGCAAAAAGACGGGCAAGGATTTCTGTCTCACTTTAGAGAAGGGAGATCACATTGTGGGCTTCTTTGGACTTCATCAACCGAATCTCGCCGTGGATGCCATTGGAGTGTACTGCTCGTTGGCTGATTCCTGGATGCACTAGTCCGTAAAGAGTTGCTGCTACACATATGCTACACTAAATAAGGAGCAGCAGTTGTTGTTATCATCGTCCTTATTGTTGTTGTCGTCGTCATTATCGTCCTTGATGTTCTTATCCTCTCGGTGTTCTTAAATAAATGATAAACTACTTGTGGGTTTACTATGATGCGTTTGGACAAAAATCATCCGGTGTATTGTTATCTGATTCATCAAGTGAAAAGGGAACGAGAAATAGCAATAAAAAGAAGAAAGAATGAAGGGAACAAGAAAGAGCAACAAAAAGAAGAAAGAATGTGCAGGTAACAACGAGGAACATCTAAATCTATGTACTCAAATTGTATATAAACCGTTAAGTAAGATCTTGATTGTCCGAACTGATTTGAAATCAACGGAGGTCTTTTCTTCAAGTCAGTGCCAAGTCAAACTTTGCGGACACCGAGTGAAGCCACACCTTTTTGGCTATTTGGGTGAATCACGTTGTTGTGGCTATCTACGAGCCGATCCAGCGCTATTCATTGTTGTAGTGCTCCATGGGCTGGCTTGGCCTCGTGCGGGTTGTAGCACTCTAAGCGTCGATTCGGCCTCGCATTTTTGTCGGGAATCTGTATGTGCAGATGCATATGAAGTATCATGTGGACCTTGTTGATGGACACCTGACATTAATTGTTTTCTGAAATCTGGGAGGATCTATCTCTTGACATCCTATTGTAATCGCTTAACATCAAGCAAGCGTGACAAGATCTAGGCCTCCACGTATCGGTTGCATGGATCGTGGGGGATTTTGTAACATCGAACTCCTAGTTCCAATCATACCTTAATTAAAGCAGGAGGTCACTTTTTATTTTTTTTTACTACTATCAATGGAGTGCAGTGAAAAATAGATGATTTTAAAATTATAATATACTAATTTACTAAACAAAATGATAGAATTTTTCCTAGACATAGTATTTTTGAAACATGTATATAACTATAATCTCTAAAGAAAAAGAATATATATACATAATATGTCCAAAAATTATATACATAAAATAATCAAAGATCATCATCCATATATGCGCTAGCATGGGTTTGCATATGCTTATTTCCCTACCTAATTATTCGGGTGGGATGCTAGTATCCTTAACTCGTAAAATAGAGTTTCCATTGAGTTATCATTCAGTAAGTATAAGTTTTTATAGTTTTATTCAAATCAACATGCATCATGTCATTTATACAACATTTTAAAATTATTAGCATAAAATATTTAATGGTAAATCGTTCATCCTATGACTTCTTTAGTGAGTATAATCATACAATATAGTATATGCAAAATAAAGAGGTAAAATTGTAAGTCAAAATAATTTAAAATATTTATATTAACATGTAAGAAGCATAACAAATTTATGAACTTCTATGCTCCGTATCATATTATATATGTGGATTCTCATACAATTCGTCATCATAATATGCACTCCCATAATATATGTCAGAATATTTTTGTGTACTCTTGCATCGTAC